>ML661897.1:31628973-32158419 GCA_007570785.1 Antilocapra americana | reverse complement strand
GGGGGCGTGGGCGCGGGCGGGGTGGGGGGGGGGGGGGGGGGGGGGGTGGGGGGGCGGGGGGGGGGGGGGGGCGAGACGGGACCAAAGCTGCACATGCGCAGAGGGAGCCCGCGGAGACCAGGAGCTCTGGGGGGCGGAGAAAGACTACACTTCCGTCCTCCACGCGCTCCCTGTGACTCTGAGCGGAGCTGCCAGGTTCCTGCTGCATAGTTTTTCTTCCAAGGAGCAAGCGTCTTTTAATTTCATGGCTGCAGTTACTGTCCACAATGATTTTGGAGCCCAAGAAAATAGTCTGTCCCTGCTTGCATTTTTTCCCCATCTTTTGGCCATGAAGTGATGGGACCAGATGCCAACATCTTAGTTTTTTGAATGCTGAGTTTTAAGCCAGCTTTTTCACTCTCCTCTTTCATCATCATCAAGAGGCTCTTTAGTTCCTCTTTCGCTTTCTGCCATAAGGATGGTGTCATCTGCATATCTGAGTTTGTTGATATTTCTCCTGGAAATCTTGATTCTAGCTTGTGATACATCCAGCCCAGCATTTCTCATGATATACTCTGCATATAAGTTAAATAAGCAGGGCGACAGTATACAGCCTTGATGTACTCCTTTCCCAGTATTGAACCAGTCCATTATTCCATGTGCAATTCTCACTCTTACTTCTTGACCTGCATACAGGCTTCTCAAGAGGCAGGTAAGGTGGTCTGGTATTCCCATATCTTTAAGAATTTTCCACAGTTTGTTATGGTACTGAGTTGGCCCAAAGGCAAGAGATGCCAATTTGAGCAGGCAGTGAAGATTCCTCAATGAACATGCCCAAGAAAGGTGGAAATGATAAAATATCTAATCTGTGTAAACATTTAGAAATAAACTACTAACAGGAACTGGCATAACCAATGGGAAAAAGTAAAAGCTAACAGAAAATGATACAAATGAAAACAAATACATGATCAAGGAAGAGCAAAGAGAATAAGAAAGATGATAAAGTGATTTTACACTAGGAGACTCATAAGGAAAGAGTAATGTAAAATTGTAATATAGTTCAGCAATGTAAACCCCAAGTTTATGTAACCAAAAATTGCAAGGTAAATATTTAGTATAATGGGAGTGAAGAAGAAGGAAAGGTAGATAGAGATTTATAATAAAATGAAATCAACAGATAATGTCTAAAATGAAGAAATCAAGAGGCACCACTTTAAAACTATTATCAAAATGATTTTTTCAGATGAATACAAGAAAACTTAGCTAAAAAGATTGAAGATGCTTAGTTATTGCTGTAGAACAAGAGAAAGGAAGGGAGAGAAAGAGTGTGGGACTATAGACTGTGATTTTTGTTGTGTTATTTAATTACACTGGATTAAACATTTTAAAATTTTAATTGGAGGATAACTGCTTTACAATGTTATGTTAGTTTCTGCTGTAAAACAAAGTAAATCAACTCTAAGTATATATATATCCCCTCCCTCTAGAGCCTCCCTAATACCCCCCTCCATCCCACCCTTCTAGGTCATTTCAGAGCATCAAGCTGAGCTCCCTGTGTTACACAGCCAGTTCCCACTAACTATCTACTTTACACATGGTGGTGAATATATTTTGGGCTTCCCAGGTGGCTCATTGCATTAGAGCCTGCCACTGCAGTAGACATGGGTTCAGTCCCTGGGTCAAGAAGATCCCATGGAGAAGGAAATTGCAACCCACTCCAGTATTCTTGCCTGGAAAACCTCTTGGACAGAGGAACCTGGTGGGTTACAGTCCATGGGGTCAAAAAAGAGACATTAAGTTAGACTTAATGACTAAAACAACAACAAAGTGTATATATGTCAATACCATTCCCTCAATTTGTTCTACCCTCTCCTGCCCCTGATGCATCCACAAATCTGTTCTCTACATCTGCATCTCTATTCCTGTCCTGAAAATAGGTTCATCAGTACCATTTTTCTAGAGTCCATATATGTTCGTTAATATGTGACATTTGTTTTTCTCTGACTTACTTCACTCTATATGACAGACTGTAGGTTCATCCATATCACGACAACTGACTCAATTTTTGTTCCTTTTTATGGCTGAGAATTACACTGAATTTCATAATTGTGGTCCATGCCTCCTGCTTTAAAATTTAAAAATCTATTTTAAAGTTTAAATTTAAATTAAAAAATAATAGTGCTCTTTTGTAAAAGAAAATTTTAAAAGTTTTATAATCACCAGCAGGTGGCACTATCTTCTCTCAGTGTGAGACTTTTCTTCCGAATCCTGTCACCTCTGCTTTTTCCTCACTCATTTGACTACATTAAATGGTATAGCTTTTCCTCACAAGAACTAAGAAGCCCAAGCTGATTGGAAAATTGTTTGTTTATATAAGTGTTATATTTAATTTTCTAGTTTTGGCTGTCCTGGATCCTTGTCTCTGCTCAGGCTTTTCTCTAGCTGCAGCAATCACTCATGGCCCTGGCTCCTCTTGTGTGGGACACCAGTCTAGGATGTTCAGGCTTCCGTAGCCGTGGCATGTGGGCTCAGTGCTTGCATCTCTCGGGCTCTAGAGCACAAGCTCAGTAGTTGTAATGTGAGGACTTAGTTGCTCTGTGGCATGTGGGATCTTCCCGGACCGGGGATCTAACCTGAGCCTCCTGTACTAGCAGGTGGATTCTTTACCACTGAGCCACCAGGGAAGTCCAACTCTTCGCTTATTCATAAATCTTGACATTCAAGGAAAACGAGCAAAAGTTTCACAGGACCAGTTTATTTGTTTAGCCCATTGACAGTGGAGTCTGGTGGGATACCGTCCATGGGGTTGCAGAGTCGGACACGACTGAGGGACTAGGCACACCACTTAACCTTGAAGTTTGTGAAAAACTATCAAATTTAAGGCTAACATTAAAAATTGATTTTATCTAACTCCATCTCCTAGTACTATATAACACTAGAAAATAGATCTTTGTGCTTTGTTCTTTCTTTATGGGTTTAGGTTAGGACAAGATTAGGGCTAGGGTCAGGGTCCTCCATATTTCTTTCTTCTCACTGCCCCTCTGAGGCGGTTGTGTGTTCTCTGTTATCAAAAATTCGGCAGCAACATCTCCCCTATACAGAGAGTAACATGGATGGTGGACTGTGAAAATGATAAACGGCTTTGCAAATAAAAGTCACCACAGCGTCTGTAACAAACAAAATATTGAGACTGTTTTTTTTTTTCTTCTGATATTGGATAACCTGGTATTGGTTAAATGGTGGGAGTATTTTTTTAATAATTTATTTTTGACACATGCACACTGCTTTATTTATGTATTTTTGGCTGTGCTCCATCTTCGTTGCTGCAGGCAGGCTTTCTCTAGTTGCAGAGAGTGAGGGCTACTCTCTAGTTTCAGTGCTTGGGCTTCTCACTGTGGTGACTTCTCTTGGTGCAGAGCACAGGCTCTAGTTGTTGCACCATGTGCCTCAGTAGTTGCAACTTGCTGATTCTAGTGTTCTTTTTTTCCGTAGCTGTGGTACAGCGGCTGATGAGTTGTGGTTGGTGAGCCCCAGAGGGTACAGGCGTCAGCAGCTACAGCATGCAGGCTTAGTAGTTGTGGCACACTGGCTTAGTCGCTCTGGGGCACGTGAGATCTTGAACCAGGGATTGAACCCGTGACTTCTGCATTGACAGGCAGATTCTTATCCACTGAGCTACCAGGGAACTCCAGTGGTGGAAGCATTTCTGTCTCAGCTTTAAAATGAGACTTGTAAATGATGAGACTGAGGCTGAAAATGGATGAGCTATGCGTAGAATGACAAAGAACAGAAAAGTATGGGACAAGTAACCTTACTGCCATCTTTACTCCTCACAAATAAGGGAGCTGAAACAAGGCTCTTTACCCTCAGTTTCTCAGGACTGTTTCTTTACCTGTAAAAAGGACACTATAATATTGATAACACACATGCCTGAAGCCACAGCCCTTGGAGCTGGAGAAATCTTGATTTCCTGTCCATTTTTAAGATCTGTAATTTTAACCCACAGCTTTCACAATTCCCTCAAATTGGCAGACAGTAAAGAGCTTCTGGAAAGAAAAGGACTTAATAAAACAAAAACTTTATCCAGTGATTCAAGAGTCGAGTCATTATATGAAAATAGAAGGGCAGGGGACTTCCCTGGAAGTCTAGTCGTTAAGACTCCAGGTTTCCACTGTGGGGAGTGGGGATGGAGGAAGCACAGGTTTGAGCCCTGGTAGAGGAACTAAAATCCCACATGCCATGCTGCACTGCCAAAATAATTAAATAAATCAAATTGGGAAAAAAAAGGGGGGGGGGATCGAGAACAATTTATAAGAAAATATAAAGGCATTATTTGTGCCACTAAAGGAAATTGAGGAAACTTGGCTCCATGACACGATGTTAAGAAACAGAACTTTGAACTTTTCCCAGACAATTAACCTGTCATTAACTGGGATCTGCACATAAAACTTCCCTGCTTCTGACAGTGGGTCTGGTCCATAGAATCACTCAATTTCTTCCACATTCGTTGGGTGGGATTCCTAATCGCTCCTTGGGTGGGATTACTAATCAGTCCCTTAACATGTTTACATTTATTCACTTAAAAAAGCATTTGTGAATCCCACTATGTGCAGATACTCTTCTCTCTGTGATTTCTTGAGACATGACAAAAGGAGGACAACAGGTGGCGCTAGTGGTAAGAACCTGCCTGCCAATGCAGAAGACACCAGAGACGCTGGTTCGATCCCTGGGTTGGGAAGATGCCCGGGAGGAGGGCATGGGAACCCGTTCCAGTATTCTTGCCTGGAGAATCCCATGGACGGAGGAGGCTGGCAGGCTACAGTCCATAGGGTCCCAAAGAGTCACACACAACTGAAGCGACTTCGCACACACAGGGACAACAGAAGGATTTTAGAAAGTGGCACTAAGAGCCTTGCAGGCGTGTGTGCCACCTCGGTTCAGTGTCTGACTCTGCAACCCCGTGGATGGTGGCCCACCAGGCTCCTCTGTCCGTAGGGTTCCCCAGGCAAGAGTACTGGAGTGGGTGGCCAGGCTCTCTCCCGGAGATCTTCCTGACTCAGGGATCAAACCAGAGTCTGTCTGCTATATTGGGAGGCATGTTTCTTACAATAAAGATAGGAGAACAATCTGCAGTTTTTACTAGTAACATCTAACACAGCACAGTTTTTCACACCAGCCGGATCTGCTCAATTAGTATTTCCTTCTTTATGTATCTTTTGCCCTACAAAATTAAATCTTAAAAATAAAACTTGTCTTGGTAATACCAGTATTATGAAGTTGAAATAAATTTGACAGAGATTCTTTCTTTCAGCACATGTTTACTGAGCACCTACTATGTGTGAGGTATTGTCCTGTGTGCCAAGGTTACAGCAGTGAAGGAGGCAGGTAGCACGACTCAGCGGGAGCTTCTATTCTGATGAGGGGAGACAATTAATTAATCAATTAATAATCAAATTGGAGAAGGAATTGGCAACCCACTCCACTATTCTTGCCTGGGAAATGCCATGGACAGAGGAGCCTGGCTGGCCACAGCCTATGGGGTCGTAAAAGTCAGACACGAGGTAGCGACTAAACAACCACCGCAAAATAAATAAGCTGACGAGAAATTTTCAGGTAGTGGTAAGAGAGGGAGATATCTAATGACTGCACTGCTACCTGTTGAGTTAAGTAGATATCTGGGGCTGAGATCTGAAAGATAGAGTGGTTAGCATAATGAGATAGATGGAAATTGCTTTCTGGGCACAGTGAACTGATGGCATAATCACCTAATGTGCAACCAAGCCTGAAGCTCAGACAGACCTCTGTAACCAGAACAGGCTCACAGAGGTGAGAGTGGAGGATAAACTGGCAGCAAAGTAGGTAGCAACCAGGCAGTGTAAGATTTAGCATTTTGGGTATATGTGCCTGTAAAGACAAAACAAGTAAATCATAAGTGTTGCTCAGTGCACAGCAATGTAACATACACCTGAATTTCAGCATTATTAAAACATTTTTAAGGTGCCTTCAAATTAATAAACTATACTATTTTACATGTGTTGCAGAAAGTTCTATGTCAATAGCATGTTTTAAGTAATTTTAAAGGAACTGTAGTTTAATCTGTATTTATTCAATCTTTTCTGAAGTAAAGTATCACTTCCATTTTTTTGTTGCTAGAATGAAACTCAAATGTAAGGAGAATGCTACTTTGTCAGGTGAGGAGATTATTTTAAAAGTAATTAGAGCACCTAAAAGACAAAGTCTAAATTTTTGAAACTGAAATTTAAATCAAATAAAATTAAATGCTCAGAAAAACTTTCCAAGCTCACTTTAGGGTGCAAAAATAATTCCTTATAATGACTCAGTAGCTGTTTAAATTTGCTCTTGGTTAAAATATTTGTATGCTCAGTATTAGGAGAAGTAATAGACTTATTTCTTTAAAAATGGTGTAAATTAGAATGACTAGTCTAGAACAAGGAGCAAAAATTTGTAAGAAATCTGGGAATCTTATTTCTCTGTCCATTTGTTTCCAGTTACACTCCCAGGCCAGAAGCCATAGGGGAAAAAAATATGCCATGAGCTGGGAAAAATTAAGTCGTTTCTAGACGAATTTTAGAGAGTTGACCAAGTTGAGAATACGGTGATGAGTTCAATATCAGCTTTTACCAGTTACCTGCTATTTAATTATTTGCAAGTGACAAGAAGCTGGGCATGATTTTGTTTTGTTGATGCACTGCAACACTAAAATATAATTGCTAATACAGAACACTGGGTATTTTAGGTGTGAAATTAACACAAAGGCTAGTCTAGTTTGAAATATAGAAGAAGGAGACCCACAAGTTATGTAAGAATTTGATAAGCAGCTTAGGAATTCGTGAGTTTAGAGGCCTAACATCATTTTGCCTACAGAGGTGGAAGCCGTAGGAGCAATGTAGAGAGGTTGCTATGGAGGTCACAGGACTTGTTCTGTTTTCTGACCTTCCTGTGCAGAGACTTGGTTCTTTTGAGCGAGAATCCTCTCTTCTCTGAACTTCACATCTGACACTCCAGGATTTTTTTTTAATTTCACTATATCATATTATTTTATTATTTAAACCCTTCTCTCATACCACCTTGGCCTATATCTATTTTCAGCCACAGCCTTCCGGGAGATTTTGTGCAAGTTAAGAACCGTTCTACAGAGCCACTCTTTCACTTAAAGAAGCTTATGTCTTTCTGCATTTTGATGTAGGATTTTACCTTCTCCACTTTGGGCTCTGGCTGTAAGTACTCTCTGGAAATGTAGGGCCATTAAAACTCACTTGGGACTTCTCTGGTGGCCCAGAGTTTATGAATCCTGTGGATTCGATCCCTGGTAGGGGAGCTAGGATCCCAAATGCTGTGGGGCAACTAAGCTGGTGCACCGCTACTAGAGAAGGCTGTGCACTTCAATGAAGAGCTTCCACGCTGCAGTGAAGACCCAGCACCACCAAAAATAAAAATAGCCTCACTTCCTCACTCAACCAAAAAGAGGTTGAACTGTTTTGTAAGAATTCCCCCCCCCCCAACTGTGCTGAATGTTCATTGCTGTAGGGGGTTTTCTCTAATTGCAATGCTCAGACTTCTAATCGCAGTGGCTTTTCTTGTTGCTGAGCACTGGCTCTAGGATGTGAGGGCTTCAGTAGCTGCAGCACATGGGCTCAGTAGTTGTGGTGCACAAGCTTAGTTCTGTGGCATACGGGATCTTCCCGAATCAGGAATCGAACCTGTGTCTTTTGCATTGGCAGGCAGATTCTTTACCACTGAGCCACCAGGGAAGCCTTGTCTTGTAGTTTTGAGGGCTAATTCTGGGTAGTATTCTGCCCACTTAACAGGAGATAACAGGAGAATTGACAACGCTCCCCACCCCTGGCAGCTCCCAATGATAATCTTTCATTGTGCACCCTTACTATTTACTTTCTCTCTTGCCTTCCTCACTCTCTACTCCCTTACTCATACTTCCTAAAATCACGTCTTGTATTAGAGTGCTATTGCTCCCTACCAAATTACCACATGTTTATTACATACAATAAATGCATCACCTATTCCATAGGTCAGAGTTCTGGGTGCGGTTGCATGGATTTTCTAATTGCAGTCTCGCAAGGCTGAAATCAAACTGTTAGCCAGGCTGAGCACTTAGGTGCAAGATTTGGAAAAGACTCCGCTTCCAAGCTTAGCCCCTTGAAAGTGAAGGTCCCTGCTTCCTAGCTATAAGTCAGAGGGCCATCCTCAGCTTCTAGAAGCTAGTCTAAAGGCTATTCCAAGGCCTGTCTCCTTCCATTTTCACAGCCTATGATGGGAGCATGTCAGCTCCTTCTTGTGCTTTTAATCTCTTTGACCTTCCCTCCTGCAACCAGCCAGAGGAAACTTTTTGCTTCAAAGGACTCATTAGGCTTACCTGAATAATCTCCTTTTTGATTAACTCAAAGCCAAGAAATTAACAGGCTTCCCAGGTGACACTAGTGGTAAAGAATCCACCTAGCAATGCAGGAGATATAAGAGACGTGGGGGGCTGGTGCATCGAGATTTCCCGGGGGGGAGGGAGGGGTTTCTGGAGGGGGAGCATATGTAAACCCATGGTGATATCATGGCATTGTATGACAAAAACAATAAAAGGGAGGAAAAAAAAAAAAGAGACGTGGGTTTGACCCCTGGGTGGGGAAGATCCCCTGGAGGAGGGCATGGCAACCCACTCCAGTATTTTTGCCTGGAGAATCCCACGGATAGAGGAGCCTGGTAGGCTACAGTCCATAGGATTGCAAAGTTGGATGTGACTGAAGTTACTTAGCACGCATGCAAGTAATTAATAACTCAAAGCTGCAAAATCCCTTTTGCTGTGTAGCATTAATGTAATCCTGGTCATATTTCATCATATTTACAGTCCCAGGAAAATCTTGGAGGAATTCTGCATACCTACTTCCCACATAAACTGTATCCAAATCTTTGCCCTCAGCTCTGCTTTCAGGGGGGGCCAAAAGTAAGACATCCCATAAATAGCAAATGACTACTTTTCCAAATTCTAATATTATGAGCTTTCATTGTTCCAAGATTCAAAATTCTAAACTCAAGATTCTAGAGATGTTTTCTAATTTAGCTGTCATTTTCATGACTGGAAAGTTGTAAGAGAAGTAAGTATAAAAATTAAACAATTTCTGGGATTTTCCTCGTGGTCCAGCAGTTACGACTCCACACTTCCTCTGCTCGAGGTATGGACTCAGTCCCTGGCCAGGGAGCAAAGATCCTGGCATGCTGCACAGTCAGCACCCCCTCCCAAAAAAAAGAAAAAATTAAACAATTTTTCAAGCTTTCTTATAGATGTCTGAACTATTTAAACCCAACTAAGGCTAGTAGCTCCTTTCCTTTTGATCTTCTAATTTTACAGTACATCACACTTAATATTTGTATATTCTTCTAATCTAGCAGATCTGTTGAATTTATTTCATTTCCTCTTCACAAGAAGCTTGAGAAACTTTATGACACTAATGTTAGAAACTTTCCATAAACAGAAATTTTCAGACAGTCACAGAAAATTTCTTAAAACTACATGGCTAGTCATGGCAAAACTGGATTGAAAGTCAAGTTCTCTCTGATGTCAGATGCCCACTCCTTCCATTTTACCTTACCAGTCTCCACAACTGAGCAAATAAACAGGTAATCTGGGAGAAGGAGGTACTGCTTAGCCCTACATAAAGACATTCCAAGTGACTGAGTTGGACAAAATGACGTTCAATACAGATTGGCTTTACAGAAATTACAGCGATTTCCCTGGTGGTCCAATGGCTAAAACTCTGCACTCCCGATGCAGACAGGCCAGGTGCAATCCCTGATCAGGAAACTAGAACTTGCATGTTGCAACTGAATATTCCATATGCTGCAACTAAAAAGACCCCACATGCTAAAACAAAGACTGAAGACCCAGTGTGCAACAACTAAAACCCAGCACAGCCAAATAAATAAATATACATATATATACATATATATATATATATATATATTTTAAGAAATTAGAGTTTCTGTGGTAGGTCAGTGGTAAAGAATCTGCCTGCCAAGCCAGGAGACACGAGTTTGATCCCTGATTCGGGAAGATCTCATATGCCACAGAGGAACTAAGCCCACACACCACAACTATAGAGCCTGTGCTCTAGAGCCTGGGAGCCGCAACTACTGAAGTCCATGTTCCCTAGAGCCCGTGCTCCTCTACAAGGGCAGCCACTGCAATGAGAAGGCCGCACACCACAGCTGGAGAGCAGCCCCTGCTTGCCACAACTAGAGGAAAGCCCAAGAAGCAACAAAGACCCATCACAGGCAAAAATAAATACATTTATTAATATTAAAAAAGAAATTATAGTCATAGTACTTACTGATCCCAGATCATGGTCTTGATTTTCTCTTACAAGCCTCCTCCTTCCAGAAAATGTAACAAATCTCAGAGAACTCAAATATAGTACTCTAATTGTTCCCATGATTGCATTTCAACTAAACTGTTCATTTAAGAGTAATTTAGCTGCTCAGTCATTTCAGATTCTTTTGTGACCCCATGGACTGTAGCCCACCAGGCTCCTCTGTCCATGGGATTCTCCAGGCAAGAATACTGGAGTGGGTTGCCACTTTCTTCTCCAGGGCATCTTCCTGATCCATGGATTGACCTGGGTCTCTTGCATTGGCAAGTGGATTCTTTACCCCTCAGCCACCAAGGAAGCCCAGTTTTATTCTACATGTAATTGTTTCATGCCCCAGCTCTCTCCTCAGTTCCAGGACAATCTCTCTTGAATGTTTTCCAAACTCTCTTTCATGAGAAGCAGCATGGTGACCTGAAAAGTCATGGGCTGTATTCTGGAGTCTCAGCACTGCCATTACTCACTAGGGATAGACCTTGTAGAAAGATAGTTCTGCTTCCATTTTTGTATGTTCTCTATGACCCTTTAGCATGAATATCCTGGGAGTTCAGCATTTGGTTAGCTTTATAACTATCTATTCCCTTTCCTCTGAAGATTCCCCACAAATTCAACCAGAGTCAAAATAATCTAAAACATTGCTGTTCAAAGAGTTGCCCATAGACAATCAGTATGGGCATCACCCAGAAGCCAATTCAGAATCTCAAGCTGACCTCAGACCGGCTGAGTCAGAATCTGCATTTCAGTGAGGTCCTAATGATTGATTGTACATTGAAGTTTAAAAGTTCTTATCTGAACATATACTTAGGCATTGACTCCAGAGCTTGGGAGCACAGTTCCTGGCAGTCTAAGGGAACAAGTCTGGCTGGGTCACATGATGGAGGGTGTCCAGAAGATTCAAGGAAGCCTATTTTTTATGATTAGAGTTTTTAGTCATTGACGTCAGTGACCTCAGAACTTCTTCCTGGTGCTATACCTGGAATGATGTCACTGTGTAAGATTCATGATCATGTTTTTCAGCAACAACAAAGAGCCAAAAAGATTATGCCTCCAAAATAAAGGGAAAACCAGCGAGGAATGAGCTAAAAGAAAAATCCTCCTAGTTCTTCCTGCCTCAAGGAGATTTTATCCTCCTGTCTTTTTATGTCTTCTGTCTTTCTCTGGCCTCCCTTTTCTCTATTCCCCTTCCAAGTGGGGATACTGTTGAGATAGACTCTCTCTTCTGCTTCCTTTCTGACTTCTTTGAATCTAGCACTAACATTGTTCCTTGAAATAATACTCACTAAATAAGATAATTATCAAAAGCTAGTAAAAGTTGCCAAGATATCTGGCTTAGAACCGAAGTCTGGCTGGCTCTTCTCTTGAGACCAAAAGAATATTGCCTTACAACTACCTGCTGTGTTCCCCTCACAGATGGCATATGTTGCTGTAGTTTCAGCTGCCATTGCTAATGTCAAGTCAAATGTGAAGGTGAGAGACTGAATTTAGCTAATAATACAGCAATAAATTCTGAATTTTCCATTATCTTACAGCTTCAGCCTTCCTCTTTACAAGAGAGAAGCAGAAGCTAATTTTTAAAGTACTCTGAGCTGAAAAAATAAACATTATATAAGCACCATGCATGAGAGTTGATGCATTTTATATTGTCTCACTCAGAATTTATGTACCCTTGCTTGATACTTTGTTCTAATAAGCTTATATATCTGATTTCAAAACCACAATAAATTAGAAAAGAGATGAATGTTGCTCTATGTAAGTGCATTATGACAGCTATTGGGGATGGAGGATGCAGTAAAAGGGAGAAACCCTGCACGTACATGCACACAAACAGACACACCAAAAGTAATGTGGGGCTATTTTTTGAAGAGGCAAAGGCTGATGCTTATACTTGTCCTCTAGCCCTGAAAGCTTTACTGTGTTACAACTCAGTAGTCCAGTTAATATTCTTAACAACAGAGCTGAGTTATGCAGAAAATGTAAAGTGTTCTCCAGTAAGCTGAAAAATAAAAAGACACTTAAGCATAAGTTATGGTTTCCTGGAGGCTCAGACGGTAAAGGATCTGCCTGCAATGCAGGAGATCCAGGTTCAATCCCTGGGTCAGGAAGATTCCTTGGAGAAGGGAATGGCAACCCACTCCAGTATTGTTGCCTGGAGATTCTTATGGACAGAGGAGCCTGGCAGGCTACAGTCCATGAAATCACGAAGAGCTGGACATGACTGAGAGACTAACACTAACAGCTAACAATAATGGTTTAACTGTAAAAACTGTAACCACAGCATAAGTAGAATTTAGACAATTTTTCGTTTAAAATAGTCAAATAAAATGTTATGGGGCTATGTGAGGATTATGACTAAAGCTTCACAGCACCTTATAATTTGTATAATCCTTAAAGATTTTATAAGAGGTTCTCATATACATTATTTTTATCTCATTCAAATGGGATTCATGAAACTTGAAATAAGTTAGAGTAAATAAATGAGGGAAAATTAATGTATTTTTCAGAAAAAAGCAGAAGCCATCTCTGTGGAAGCAGAATGATTCCTATGACCCTCTCTCTCTGAAATTACAGATAAAATGTTTTAGAAAAATGGAAAAAAATATATGTGTAAAAAAAAATCATACCTCTCTGGCTATAAGAAACTTGGTGATTGCGTGGTCCAATCACCCATATAATACTCATGGTCTTTCTACAACATCTGTGATAAGTGATTCTTCAATTAGAATTTAATCATCTTAAGAGATGTTTCCACTTCTTTTATCTCTAAGTAATTCCTTCAGAATATTCTTTTTTATACTGAGTCATAATCTACCTCTTTCCAGCCTCTACCAATAATATCTAGCTTACTCTGTTTTGGTCTTTGTTAGTAGGAAAAGGACTCAGGAATAGAGATAAAGAGAGGTGAGGGTGTTTTCTTCAAAGACCACTATGTGAAAGAGAAGCTGGACTTGTGATCTATGCATAGACATGAAAAGGCATAACATGCCTTTTGCCAAAGTCAAAAACAAAAGCCATTTAAGTGATCCTTACTGTCCACCGATGTGGTAAACTTCCTTGAGATAGTCTGAGTTTCCCACTAATGGAAGCACTCTAACTGTAGCATGATGATCATTACCAGGATACTATGGAAAATCTTCCTATATTTCATGGGAGATTATATTTTACTAACTCTAACTTAGTTTTACTTACTACACTGTTACAATTTCTGGGTTACAACTCAATGCTCAATATTTTAATCATGATTATCATCAGTAACATTTATTTTGTGCTCTTAATGTGTTGGATATTTCATATTTTGTTATTCAATTGCTAAGTCGTGTCCGACTCTTTGCAACCCCGTGGACTGCAGCACGCAGACTTCCCTGTCCTTCACTATCTCCCCCAGTTTGCTCAAACCTATGTCCATTGAGTCAGTGATGCCATCCAACTGTCTCATCCTCTGTTGTCCCCTTCTCCTCCTGCCTTCAATCTCTCCCAGCATCAGGGTCTTTTCCAATGAGTAATATTTATATAATCTTATTATTTAATCCCAGGAAATGAGTGGTATTATTAATGTTTTCTTTGACGAATGAGAAAACCAAGGCTTACAAAGATTCAGAATCCTGTCTTTAAATTATAGAGATTGAGAAAAGATCAGTGGTTGCTAAGGACTAGCAGTGGGAGGAAACATTGGCTACAAAAGAGCACAAAAATTTGGGGGAGATGATGGAATTGTTCTGTATCACAATGGTGGTTATCACATGACTGAATGTGTTTATCAAAATTCATAGAACTGTACAGTACAGAGAGTGAATTGTACAACATAATGTTAGTCGCTCAGTCGTGTTGGACTCTTTGCAACTCATGGGCTGTAGCCCGCCAGGCTCCTCTGTCCATGGGATTCTCCAGGCAAGAATACTGGAGTGAGTTGCCATTCCCTTCTCCAGGGGATCTTTCCAACTCAGAGACTGAACCTAGGTCTCCCACACTGTGGGCAGATTCTTTACCTTTGAGCCACCAGGGAAGTCTGTACAACATAAAATATATCTTAATAAACCTGACTTTAAAAACCTTGCCTTTGGTCATACAGTTGGTTAGTGCTCTTCTGTGGGCTGAGATAGTCATAAGTTTGGATTCTGTGGTTATTTGCTCCTTGCCTGTGATCTATAATCTGGGTGAGGTGCCACATTTGTAACTTTGACGCTTGGCCCAAGCCCAAAGACTATGTGGGTATTATCCTATGGAAACGTCTGCATCTTAAAAAGTTCTATCATGTTTTACTGTATTTATCACTGTATTCAGCTCTATAATTCATTTATCTATTCATGATTTCCAAACTTGCTACATACTGATTATCTTAAATGAGGTAATTTTCTTTAGAAAGATAAAGTTTCTTTACCTCTATAACGATAATAATCTCTACAAACCTGGTATCTTTCACAGTACCTTATTCAGGCACAGAGATTTGGTTTCAGCATGAGGGAACATTTCAGATAGTCACTGCTGTTCAGAGATAGAGCAGGTGCCCACTAGAACAAGCGTGTCTCTACATCAGAGAGCAAGTAGTAGTATGTTAGGTGCTCAGTCATGTTCGACTTTTTGCAACCCCGGTGGCTGTAGCCCGCCAGGCTCCTCTGAAGATCCGGTGATCTTCCCAACCCAGGAATTGAACCCCTGTCTCTTGTATTGCGGGCAGACCACCTTCTGAGCCAAGTATTTCTAAAATCACCTTTAACTGAATTTATCAAAGCTCCCACTTTAAAAATTGCTCAACTATTTCTCTAAAAGCATGAGGAAAAGTGACTTCATAGATTTATAAGTGCAGAATATTATGAGTGATAAAAGAGGAGGGCCTTGCTTTACTTCTACTCCCACTTAGCTTCTATGCTTGCTCTGTGTGTGTGTGGTCATATGTCCTATTGAATGCAACTTAAGGGCAAGATTTTTAAGCAACTGATGAATGAAATCACTATGAGAAATCAGTTTTATAGTAGTCAATTTCATAAAAGAAAACAGTTTTTATAATGATCATATCTAAAGATATTGATCAGATGTTTTTATTATAACTAAAAATTGTTACAAGTGAAAATAATCTAAGAGATGTCTTTTTTTAGTAATAATAAGAAAAATAAGAGATTGAATCTACCTAAATTGTAAACATTTTTGAAAAATACATAATATAGCTTGTATTTCATTCACACAGATCTTAGATGCTTATGTCAGATTTGTGCACACCACAGTAATCTCTGAAAGTTTCTAGCACCACCATTAACCATAGCCATAAATGCAAAATACTGAAATCCAGGGAGCACCTCATCCTTAAGAAAGAGCTTGAATAGATAGGTACTCAAGGACAGAGTCCAACACAACTGAGCGACTTCACTTTCACTTTTCACTTTCATGCATTGAAGAAGGAAATGGCAACCCACTCCAGTGTTCTTGCCCCGAGAATCCCAGGGACGGGGGAGCCTGGTGGGCTGCCGTCTGTGGGGTCACACAGAGTCGGACACAGCTGAAGTGACTTAGCAGCAGCAGCAGCAAGGACAGAGGCCTACAGGAAATAAAGTTGGCAACTCTCTGCAACAAAAGGGGTAAAAAGCAGGTGATCCGACTAAGAGAAAGTCAAATGGGGCTCCGCAGCTCTCTCCTCCCACCTGAATGCATGATCTTAAGTCACTACATGCTGGACTTTTGCTTCTCACCTGCCACATGAGAAGTACACAACTGCATGTGTAGATTACACGGCAAACTGTTATCTCAATAGCTACTGCAGTAAACATTTTTAAATAAAATTCTGATCTGGCATTGAGAGTGTTTGGAAAATTCTTCACTTTCAATATCTGCATGAATTTTGAAATGCCAAGCCATTGTGAAAATGTCTTTTACAGCTTCCCTGTGTCTGGCCAATCGGGACAAACAGCACCCATGTGAATTGAGTAAGATAAAGATTTATTTTAAAATAGAAAAATCTTGCCCCATAGAACTTGTGTCACTATGAACACTGAGAAATATCAAAAAATAATTTCTTATAGTTGCTCAATAGTGTTAGAAAAGGTTAAATGAAAGGAACAAATTGCCTAATATACACTCCTAAAACAAGAAATATGTGAATTAAATTCTATAGAAGACAATGAAATCAAAGAATTGCATAGCCCAGTGTGAAATAACATTTGATAGCACGTACTTAATTTACAACATGACTAGTGACATCATAAGGTCACAAAGATCAATTAACCTAACAATTTACTTATCATATTTATTTATATGCTTTTTTGTATAGTGTTTTAAAATTTTAAAAGAGTTTTCACATACACTGTCAGTTTAAGACTTCATAAAACTCTGAGGGAAATAGAGTAGCCTAATCCCATCAGGATACCTGTCCCTACCTTCTTCCCAGGTGCCAATGGGAATGGCTTACATAAATCAGTAAGAAAATCCTAGAGATCAAGTATCCTTATGTACCTTGTGAGACCTGCTGGCCACCTTTTTGCTTCCATTCTTGATTTGAAAGAAGTAACACATAATCTCCAAATGAAAAGCTGTCATTTGCAGATAACTATGCATGCATGCTCAGTTGCTCAGTCATATCTGACTTTTTGCAACCCCATGGACTATAGCCCACCAGGTTCCTCTGTCCATGGGATTCTGCAGGCAAGAATATTGGAGTGGACTGCCATTTCTTACTCTAGTGGATCTTCCCAACCCAGAGACAGAACCCATGTCTCCTGCATTGGCAGGAGGATTCTTTACCACTGAGCCACTAGGGAAGCCCCACTGATAACTTTGGATACATCCAAAAACTTAATCTCTATCAACAGAAAACTACATGTCTTAGCTTGGGACATAGCAGATCCTGAAAATTTAGAGGCTGTGCACTTATGCAAAATATTGGCTGCATTAACACTACCACCAAAAGTTGTTGTAAGAACTGTGTCTATCCATTCAATCAGTATTTCTTGAGGCCAGAGTGACATCACCAAGATGGCAGCATAGGAGACCCCAGCCTCTATCCCCCAACAAAGACCAACAATTAGATGGCTATCCATGAACACAAACAGCTCTGGGAGAGTGTGGTGTCCACTTAAGACACTTTAACAACCCAGTAAAATTTTTTTAAAATTAAAAATAAATGCACAATAAGAGAACGAAGACCACGTTATTTTCTCTGAACCATCCCATTCCTCCAAACTGGCATTCCTCATTTCCAATATGGAGCTCTCTGTTTAGAAAGCATTCCCTTCAACAGGAAAGGAAGAGAGTGGGATGAGTGACCAGCTTTCCCAGCATTTCAGGTACTGCATGATGGTCCAGCTTCAGTTTTATCCTACCCAGACCACCAAAGCTGACACTTACAGAGTTGGCTAGAAACAAGGAGAGAACCAGGGGCTACCAATAACAGCCACGCATGGAAGTGATTGAGATTCACAGCAATCTGCTTTTACAAGTAAAACTGCCACCTTTTGACAGTAATGAAGAAACCAATGGACAGCATAGCTGCTGCAATCTCCTTGCATATTTCACCAGGGTTTCACACAGGTATTTGAATTCATTGACTCCAGCCACATAAATCCTTCCCTGATCCCTCCCTCCACCTCCCAGAGCCCAGGAATTGCACTAGCAGCCAGCCCAGGCAACTGCAGCTGTAAAATGCAAGTGTATAGAATGCAAGTCTAGACCTATGTGGCTGCACCCCACCACCAGTTGTGCACATACTTGGGTCTAGCCCCTCTAGTTGTGCATCTGCGCACTGCTGCCTGGCACCCATCACCAGCCTTCACTGAGCATGCTCACTCAGGCAAGATTATGCAGCCCCAGGCAGGCACATCTGATAGTCATTGTCATCATAACTGCTTGTGGGCCCAGTCAAGACCTTGCCTTCTGTCACTGGCCTTCACCACTGTGATTACCTGCAACCAGCCCCTATAGCTGAGCACCAGCCCAAGCACCTTACCATGCTGCACTTCCAGGTACCTGGAGCAAGACCCAACAGCCAGTGTAGTGCATGCCAACAACCAGGGTCTCTGAACTATCAGTGCACCAGCAGTTGCCTATCCTGCCCTAACAACTACATAAATGCCACTTCTTATCCCTCTCACTACATAGGTAGCTGAAGCTGCCCTCCAGAGCCAAATGTGTGCACACTACCAGCTCGGGTCACCACCGCTGTTTGCAGTGGTCCCTAACCACTGGACCTGGAGGCACAGCTGAAAAACCCAAGAACCTTTGCAACTACTGTGGACACCCAGTAACACTCTCCAAGGACCACATTGTTATCAATGCCATGGACTCAAAGGCCTGAGTTTAAGAGCCGTTATGCCTCCTGAGCCACAATGCCACCACACACTTCTCACTGAGCACCCTGCAACCATAGAGCGGGGGCCACAGGATGCACCTGTGTGCCCACACTTGCAAGTGAAAGCCTTTCTTACCGAAGTCATTTCATAACGCCTGAAAGTGGGGACTGCTTCAGCAAATGTGCAGGAATCTACACAAAACTACAGGGACCAGGGAGAATCAGGGAAACACTGACTCCACCAAAGACATGCTATAAACCTCTAGTAACAGGCCACAAAGAAATGGAGATAAAGGAATTACCTGACAAATAATTCAAAATAATTACTATCAAAGTGCTTAGAAGTCTACAGGAGAACACAGACAAACAATAATATCAGGAAAGCAATACAAGAACAATATAAGAATTTCAAAAAAGGTAATAGAAAAGGTAAAAAAGAACCAAAGAAATTTTGGAAATGAAGACTACAGTGGCTGAACTAAAGAATTCAACAGAGAGCTTCAACAGCAGACTTGACTAAGCAGAAGAAAAAATTAGTGAGCACAAAGACTCGAATAAATAAAATTGTAAATGAAAAAGAATGCACTAAAACTAATATGACAGATACAAAGAATCAGAGAGACTACTAAGAACAGAAACACCCAGTAGGGAAAGGATAGTGTCTGAAGCTAATGTGAAGAGAATTAGATAGTCACATGCAGAGAAAAGAAATTGGATCCTTATCATACACCAGTCACAAAAACTAACTCAAAATGGACAAAAGATTTAAACATGAGACCCGAAACCACAAAACTCCTAGAAGAACATATAGAGAAAAAGCTGCTAATACTGATCTTGGTGATGATTGCTTTTGAGAGGTATATGACACCAAAAGTATAAGCAATAAAATCAAAAGTTAGCAAGTAAGACTACAGCAAACTGAAGAACTTCTGCACAGGAAAAGAAGCATTCCAAAAATGAGAAGGCAGCTTATGAAATGGAAGAAAGTACTTTCAAATCATATACCTGTTGAGGAGTTAATTCCAAAAATATATAAATAACTCATACAACTCAATAGCAAACAACCAATGAAAAAATGGGCAAAGAAACTGAATAAAATTTTTTCCAAAAAAAGATGCCTGAATCATCAATAAGTACATGAAAAAGTGCTCCACCTCACTAATCATTAGAGAAATAAAAATAAAACCACAGTGGGTTATCACCTCACACCTTTTAGAATATCATTAATAAGACAAGCAATATCAACCGTTGGTAAGGATGTGAAAAAAAGATCCCTTGTACAGTGTTAGTGGTAAATGGTGCATCCAGTGTGGAAAACAGTACAGAGGTTACTCAAAACATTAAAAATAGAACTACTATACAATCCAGTAATTCCACTTCTGGTTACATATCCAGAGGAAATTCAAATAAGAATTGAGAGAGATATATGCACTCCTCATGTTTATTGCAGCGCTACTCACAGTAGCTAAGATTTGGAAACAACCTAGGTGTCCATTTATTGGTAATTAGATAAAGGAGATGTTGTACATATTTATTGATATGTATGTATATAGACAATATTACTCACCTATGAGAAGAAAGGAAATTCTGTCATTTGGGATAACATGGATTGACCTTGGGGACATTATGGTCTGTGAGATAAGTCAAACAGAAAAAGGTAAATATTGTATTATATCGCTTATATGCAGAATCTACAAAAGCAAAACTATAGAAACAGAGTATAAAGTTGGTTACCAGGGGCTGAGGTGAGAATGAGAAGATATTGGTTGAATATTCAGTTTATGGGTAAGTTCTGGGATTAAATATCCTCAGATATAATCTCCTGGTGAATATAGTTGATAATAGTATATTATATATGTGAGAGTTGATAAAAGAGATCTTAAATGTTCTCACCACAAAAAAGATATTATAATCATATAACATAAATAAGGAATTAGTTATGGCTCTGGTGGTAGCTCAGATTGTAAAGAATCTGCCTGCAATGCAGGAGACCCGGGTTCAGTCCCTGGGTTGGGAAGACCCTGGAGAAGGAAATGGCAACCCACTCCAGTATTCTTGCCTAGAGACTCCCATAGACAGAGGAGCCTGGCAGGCTACAGCTCATGGGGTTGCAAAGAGTCGGACATTACTGTGCAACTACCATTTCACTTCACTTCAGTGGTGGAAATCATTTTATAGTATATCAGTGTATCAGGTCAACACACTGCCCATGCTAAATTTGCATAATAGAATATGTCAATTATATCTCAATAAAATTAGAGAATAATAATAAGTAAATGTTGTGCCTTAAGAAAGGAAAAGTGCTTCATGAACAGTAAGGACTTATTTAAAAGATTGTACTTATTTAAAGGAGATGAGAAAGATGGACCTAATTCAAATGTCACAAGTGAAAAAAAGAAAGTGCCTTCCTAAAGCCTCCTGTCTTGGGGTCCTGGTTAAGCTTCCTGCATATAACGTGCCTTGAGTCCTAAGTAGGACTTTTATGTGTAAAATATCTGTAGAATTGGATTAATGATTACAACTATATTATGTAAGAGAGATTTCTCTATATAAGTGCAGCCAGAGTGTTTTCACACTTCAGTCTTGTGAATGCTAGGGCAAGGCCCTCTGTGGTCCAAGGGATGAAGCCATACCAGTACTCTCTACCCACAACACCATCCCCTCAGCTATCCACAGAAGCTTTAGTTGAAATGAAAACATAGAAGGCAAAATACATGTCAAAACTGGGGCATACTGAAATGAAGACAAAACTGTTCTTTTGGGGTTTTTTTGACAAAACAATTGTTTATTTCCTTCCAGTATGTCAAGTTCTCACAACACTCATCACACATAATCAGATTTTTGCAAATTCATGGAAGTAGAAATGTGTGAAGGGGAAGGAAGAAAAGAAGAGAAAGGTTTTGGGGTAAGATTTGTAGAGTTAGCTATAAAGGTGACAGCAATAAAACAAGAGCTAAACCAGATAAAGAGCTGGAATGCCTGCTTCTTTCCATGAGAGGGGTAACTGCTGCAGTTCTGGACTCCAGGCAAGACCTTGGATTGTTGTTTTGCTGAAAGTTTTACTTTCATTTTAGGTTCAAAGGATTCATTAACAAAAGAAACCACTCATTACTCACAAACAATTTCAATATTTTATAGAGGACTGCTTGGCTTAATTTCAATATAGAATCATTAAAAGAAAAGAAAAAGTAGATATAATAGCATATATGTCACCAAATTGGGCTGACAACCTACATCCAGATTTGAACAGCACTGAGAAGAACCTTGTTAACAGCAATCTGGAGTCCCAGTTGGGAAAGGGTCACAGAGTTTGTTCATCCCACAGGTGAGACTTCAGATTGCAGCTTTGGGAGCTCCAGTTTATAATCCCAGACCAAAAACTGATATCATGATCAGTTGGCATGCAAAAATGCAGCTCTTTTTCCCTTTAATTTTTGCAGTGCAGCTTGTGTCACCCTGTGAGTCATAAGACTTCTTGGACCCTGGGACAGGTGGGGGAGGTCAGCCAGACCTACAGCAGCTCAAGAATTCCAAGACCCACTCCCATTCTTATCTAAAGTGCCACTTGATTTGCTGTGCTTGTAGGCAGGCAAAGAATCCGGGCAGTGTCCAGGCAGGTCAGAAGCCAGTTTCTGAAGCATGAACAAGACGTCCTCCATTTTAATTTTCCTAACTTTCCTATATCCATTTCCTTATGGGCAGCAATAGTAGTAATCACAGATGTTCTACAAAGAACAATTCCATACATCTCTGAAATTTTGTAACTCTTTGGTTCCTTGCAAATTTTTACCTGAGGATTCTAAGAGAACGCTAATACTGGAGACAGAAAGAGTAGGAAATAACATTTAAGTCCATAATACCTGAGTTTTCATGAGGGAAAGTAATAGGTGGTCCCCTTTCAATAGAAATGATCAACAGGTCCTAGGCATCCAAAAAAAAAAAAAAAAAAGCGTCCCTAACTGATATGTGAAGTAGTTTCTACATCGTTGGTTACAATACATACAAATTAAGGGGCTGTTTCAAAAAATGTATGATAGGATTTTAGAAGATAGTCTATTCACAATAGTTGATGAAGATCTCTAATAAGTCGGGTTCCCAGATAGGAGAGGCTGGTTCACATAGCAGTCCCTCGGTAGCCTTGTCACAATCTTTCAGAAAGTGGGTATGATTACTAAAGTCCAGATAATTCCCAGTAAAGGGTAGCAACCAATACTCTTCCAAATACAATGTATACCACATGAAATTGGCACATAATACTTGTGTTAACTGTATTAAAATGCTATACGGTTCCCTGTCACCAGGAAGCAGTACATTTTGTAATGCCTTTGGGTATAAACATCCCGGGGTTCTCAGGAACCCATTATCTAAATAGTTTTTTAGATGCATATGCATTAGCAGACATTGAAATTCCTTGGGCTTAATCCTTTTGTGCAAGGTAGTATAACTACTGCGTAGAAAAACAGTACAATCAAACATGTCAGTTAAGGGTTAAAAGTTTGATATAGCTGAAATACTACTGAGTCGTTAAACAAATGTAAAACATCTTTGTCATACGTTAAGCTAAGTTCATGTGGTTTTAATATAGTGGGCATCCATTTAGCATTAATGGTCAAAGCTTGAATTATATCTTTATCAGTGTTGTGTAATCTAGCAGACAGATAAATTTTGTTCATGGAAAGCCAAAGTTAAGGAAAGATTGATCTTGTTTGTTGGGTAGGAGAAGTGATCCTGAGTTCAGATCTAGCTCATGTTTCTCCAGTGGAAGATTCCCCAATAGCTTTCTCCATATTTTTCTTTTAATTGTAGCTTTAGGTGTCAATGACAATCCACATTACAGTCAGGCTTCCAAGAATAGTTTATTCACAAGAATAGCAATGTATTAATGTCATATATTTCCATTTTTCCTGTCTGAGGGGCATCATTAATGTGATATTTTCCTTCCCTGTGCAATGACATCAGCAGGTACAGTAGGACTGGAAGTATGCTTCACCCAGATTTTAGCTTCAATTGCATATATTTCATTTGTGATTCTAAACCCTTCATCACCTCTGTTAGTAAACTGGGAGGTTCTCCTTTTTGTATTTTGCAAATTATGCATGAAAGAATCCACAACTGGACAATTCAATCATGTTTATTAATAAACAGACCATCCTTTCCTTCATTTTGTAAAATTACTTGGATTTCTCCTTGGTAATCTGGACCTATGACTCCCCTGCAGACACAAATCCTTTTTAATGCTAAACTAGAGCATTCTTTGATTAACCCAAGGTGGCCAGGAAGCATTTTAACTCCAATACCAGTTGAAATAGCACATATCAATCCCTTAGTAAGTGTCTGATCAGGTATAGAATATTAATCCAATCCAGTGACCTCAGGAGTCTCTCAGAAAGGAGCTTGTGCTCCTGGGGTAATATCCAAATGCTCAATCGTTAAAGAAAAATTGGAGCTGCAATTTTGCAAGCAAACTGATGATAATATCAGTTTGCATCCTGGGATTATAAGCAAGAGCCTCCAGAGCTCAATTTGAAGTCTCACCTGTGAGGTGGATGCACCGCACAGGACACTTTCCCAATTGGAGGATTGTTCCCTTATCCTAATTAGGGTTCTTCAGTGGATGCCCCTCCAAGGGTTCCTAATCAAGACCTATCAGAACTTTCACAGGGGACATTACAGAGAGGAACCACAATGAAAGAAGGAGAGGGGTTCTAGTCCAGCTGCCCAGCATGGCCTCAAGCACGTCCCGAGCATCAGTGAGCTTCATTTTCCTCTCATGTAAGAAGAAACTATGAATTCTTGTCCTGCCTCCCTCTGAAGGCTATTGTGGATCAAAGAGGATAACATGGAAAGTTTTTTGAACTCTAAAGTACCATCCCAACATCAGTATGAGAGGAGAGCAGGGGATAAGAATCTGCACCATCAAATGCTTCTTGGTCACTGTTGGACAGCGACCATCAGCTCTCTTAGATTATCACTTATCCCCAGGGGATCTTAGGGAAAACTCAGGGCTCATGCATCCTCTAATTCACTTAAGAATTTGAGTGCTGAGGTTTATTCTTTAATGCTCAGCACATGAGACTTCTAAGAAGGAACATTCTCTCATAGTGTTAGTTCTAGGGAAATTTATATCAAAGCTGTCTTTCTTTTGCCCAAGCAAGTCGGAGAGTTAAGCATGTTGTGTGTGTGCTAAGTTGCTTCAGCTGTATCTGACTCTGTGTGACCCTATGGACTGTAGCCCCTCAGGCTCCTCTGTCCATGGGATTCTCCTGGCAAGAATACTGTAGTGGGTTGTCATGCCTTCCTCCAGGGGACCTTTCTGACCCAGGGATGGAACACACATCCTTATATCTTCTGCATTGATAGGCAGGTTCTTTACCATTAGCCCCAACTGGGAAGCCTGTATCACCTTGCTGCTGCTGCTAAGTCGCTTCAGTCGTGTCCAACTCTGTATGCCTCCATAGAAGGCAGCCTGCCAGGCTCCGCTGTCCCTGGGATTCTCCAGGCAAGAATACTGGAGTGGGTGGCCATTTCCTTCTCTAATGCATGAAAGTGAAAAGTGAAAGTGTACCACCTTACATCACATCTTTAACAGGTCATATTCCTCTGTACAGATATGTTAAATTATTATATTATAGAAAGTAGGGGTACATATTTATAACTGTAGTAT
This sequence comes from Antilocapra americana, assembly GCA_007570785.1. NCBI lineage: Eukaryota > Metazoa > Chordata > Mammalia > Artiodactyla > Antilocapridae > Antilocapra > Antilocapra americana. The sequence continues at coordinate 32,133,116 of ML661897.1, read as the reverse complement.
CAAAGACTAAAGAAGATGTTTTTACTTTACTCTGATTCTCTGCTCCCTTTCTTTCCTGAAAGACCGATTGTGCATCTAACAAGAAAAGCAGGTTCTAAGAAAACACATGGAAAGAGTCCCAAGTTTGCCCCTTTATTATCTCTAGATCTTAACAACATCCATTGCTGATTTTCCACACCAGTCTTAATTCCATGGTTCTCAGCAGAGTGCCAATATATTCTCCATGCACAATCCTTGGAAAAAATTTACTACTTTTATTGATAAATGACAGATCTCAAAAGAAGTTTGAAGGAAGTCATCATGTGTACTTCTGTCATTAGTTCAAAATTGTTTGTTTCTTTTAGGTACCAAGATAAAGGGGATTTGCAGTTAGGCAGTAGGAAAATAAGCAAATGGTCAAAAGGATTTTGGACTTTTACAAATGATGTCTGTCTCCTCATGCGTGTTCTTAGTCAAATAAGGCAGGAAAATAAGCCCCAGGAAAAGTAATTGGATCTTTAAAACAACATAAAGAGAGCTGAGTACTCATAAAAATAAGCCTAGAGCTCAGTCAGAATTGATGCCTTTACTTGACTGCCTTCTGCTTATTTTGACATTCCCTTCATATATACACATTTAAACCTCAGTGGAAATTATTTGATGATGATATAAATAGTGGCAAAGTGTATAAATAAAACATAGTGTCTAGGTTTGAAGTCATATAAAATTAAACATGTATGTGACATGTCTGTGTTATGCCATGAATCATCATCGTACGGTAGGGTTCTGATACTGGATTCATATACAGCACTGCGTGTCTATACTGAAAACCTGAAAAAGAATTACCAAGCTGTTTGTAGGTCTGCAAATATTCAGACTTTCTTTATCATATAAACCACCTGTTTGAATAATTTCTATATACTCTTTCTTAAAAAATTATCTATTTGGCTGTGCTGGGTCCTAGGTGCAGGAGGTGGGATTTTTCTTTGGGACATGGGAACTCTTAGTTGCAGCATGCAAAATCTATTTCTCTGACCAGGGATTGATTCTGAGCCCCCCCACCACCACATTAGGAGCGCTAAATCTTAGCGACTGGACCACGAGGGAAGCCTCAGTTTCTATATATTCTTGATGGAATAAAGACAAACTAGAAACCATAACTGCTATACTACTACAGAATTCTTTTAACTCCCAACTGCACAACCAAACCAATACCACAAAAAATAATATCTCTGCTTACTGATAGTTCAGTCATGTCCAACTTTTTGTGTCCCCGTGCACTGCAGCACGTCAGGCTTCCCTGTCTATCACCAACTCCCAGACCTTGTTCAAACTCATGTCCATCGAGTTGATGATGTCATCCAACCATCTAATCCTCTGTCTCCCCCTTCTCATGCCTTCATTCTTTCTCAGCATCAGGGTCTTTTCCAATGATAACTAGGCACTCAAATATATTACACAAGAGCGGGTATTTTTTTACATATTTCTATAGCATGTCTTTGCAAAGCATGGGCTAATCCTCACTGAGATGTAGCAAATGATCACAAGATCATTTATTCAGTCCCCTACTTTATGTCACCATATAGCCATAGATTAAAAATTTCAACCATTAAAAAAATCAACCCAAATTTTTATCATTTAGGAAAATAAATCCTATTTGACTAAATCTACAAGGGCAACCATTTTTACAAGGAAATATTTCAAACACAGAATAATTCCATAGGTGCCATAAAAATAGCCACCAAATATGAGAGTTCTGACAAACTCAAAGAACAGAAAATCAAAACCAAAATCCAAAACAATAACCAAAGATTCTTACTGCCTCTCTCAACAAATCCACAAATTTACATTCCGTGCAAACTCCTCTTTACAAAAACAAAACAAAAAAACATTGTTTTCATCTTATACATTTATTCTTCACTTCTTAAAAATAAAGCCAAACTTATAATAAACACATTAAAATAGAAAAAAAATATATTGTCTCTCGGATTGTAGTTTTTCTCTTGTTTAAGATGACTGAGATTTTCTGTTTTAGAAGATAACAAGTACCCAAAAAGAATCTATGAGACTGAGAAATAAAATATTAGGTTTGGGAATAGAGTGTATAGTCCCGCTCTCTACAAAAACCTCACAGCTATGATCTCCTTGTTAACAACTGAGATTCCAGGAATTTAGAGTTTGGATTATTTGTATTCACTAGTTAGTTTGTAAGGGAAAGCAAAAGAGGAAGGAGAAGAAATTTTGGCACACGTCCAGTCACAGCCTTCATGGCTACAGAATCCTGGTGTATGTTTCAGTCCAGGGAAAATGCCACCTCTCACCTACATCCAGACCACTGGGCATTGAAAGCTGAGCTGCCAAAAAAGTGAAGAAACAAAGGTCAGTGGTCACCAACTAGCTGCCACATCCTTCCAAAGTCTTCACATTCTCAAATATCACCCATGCAGATGTCTTCAAAGCCTGTTAAAGAAAATATAATTAGAAGCTAAGGCGCCAATTGAGTTTGCCTGCTGACTCTTCTAAGATGAAGTCAGAGTAACAGAGCACAAGAGATAGCTCTCTTTTAAAACTTCAGATGCAGGAAATTCACAAGCACACAAATCACTCCACTCGAGTACCTCGGAGTAGTAGACACTGAACACACATGATGCATTGTCTCCCACATTTTTACTAGTAAATTCCCATAATGGAGAAGTGGCCTTGGGTTCTGGGTTCCAAAGACATTTCCTGGTGAATTTCTTAGAACTTTGACTTATGAAGGGTAAAATTGTAAGCATTAGGAAAAGCTCCTACTTGTTGCGATAGGACAAGCTGAGCCAGAACAATTCTGAGTGGAATTTACTTTCCACTTAGACGTCAGCACAGTTTCAGAAACACCATCAAGTTGAGTAAGCATGAAATGAAACTTCTTTCTTGTTATGATTTTTAATTACCAGCTTTGAAGGTTTACTTCTGGGGAGCAATATAACATTTCAAAATGCTCCTGTGTCATACCTTAGAAGGAAGCAATGTCAAGAAGCTATGAATAATCCTTAAACCTCAACATGTGTCAAACATCCTTCATTTCACTAAGTCCTTTAAAAATTGACCTCATTTGATTTCAAAACCCCCTAGGAAGAAGCCAGGGCAGATACTATTATCTTTTATACAAATGAAGAATCTGAGAAGCCCAGACCCCCAGCCCACATTATGAACTGGAAAACAAGGACTTGCACCTCACCCTCACAACAGCATGGGATAGTAATAGTCCACTGTATCTCAACTTCCTTAACAAAATAATAGCAATAAGAAGAAAAAGAAAACTTCCATTCTTGACCTCTGTTGAGGTCAAGTTCTCACAAACCACATCCAGTTTCAGAGTGTGTGCATTCTCAGTCCCTTCAGTTGGATCCAACTCTTTGTGACCCCATGGATTGTAACCCGCCAGGCTCCTCTGCCCATGGGATTCTCCAGGCAAGAACACTGGGATGGGTTACTATGCCTTCTTCCAGCAGATCTTCCCAACTCAGGGATCAAACCCTCGTCATCTGTTTCTCCTGCATTGCAAGTAGATTCTTTACTGCTGAGCCACTGAGGAAGCCCAGATTTAGAGTAAATCTACATAGAGGCAAATTGTAACATTTTTCTTTAATTCATATTCAAATATTGCACAGAAAAATATTATTATCAAATGTTTATTGAGGGCTTGTGATGCAGTCAATGTTTATGACAATAAGCTGAAAATTTAGATTTTACTTACAATTTACATTTTGCTGAATATTCATATTATCAAACTGTATAGAATGTTTGATACATTTATATGCATAAAATACGTAGGTAAAATATGTTGGTGACTGCATTTTTTTCATTTTTCATCTAAATATTTTGGCATCTTATCATAGAAAAATCAAAGACCAAAGGGGTGAAAAACATCTGCTACTCTGAATCCTAGGCTCTTCATTGGGAACATGTTCTTAATAAAAAGAGTTCTAGACTTTCAGGCAGGAGACACAGATAGTAATATTAGATTTACCCCAATTAATGTTTTTAGAAGATTTATTCAGTTCCTCATCTTCTGAATCTGGTAAATATAAATATGGGCTCTTATCCAGAGGACAAAGAAGCTCAACAATCTTAAAAAAAAATGAAGAAAGTTTTAATGGTGAAAAGTCAATTGGCAGTTGGAGAAACTTTGCAAGTAAAAATTTTTTAAATACTGTTAAATGGATCTTGAAATGTCCCTACCCAAAACAATGCAACAGAAAATGTACTCATTTTCTCTCCAAGAGAGAGCCCAGTGTCTTCCCTAGTTGCTATGATCAGCTCCAAACCTGCCTTCTCTGGATAACAGATGTTTTCTTTGTGATGTCCAGGTCCTTAAGGTCTGGCAATCTGAGACTAAAGGATGAATTCAATGACCCCTACTTTAAATGCTCCTCCCCATCACACACACACACACACATCCACACACACACCATACACACACACACCATAATATACCCAATTTAGGTGTCTCAGACTGTAAACACTCTATGTACAATGGAGAAGACCTAGGTTCAATCCCTGGGTGGGGCAGATCCCTTGAAGGGGGAAATAACAACCCAGTCTAGTATTCTTGCTTGGAAAATCCCATGGACAGAGGAGCCTGGCAGGCTACTATCCATGGGATCACAAAGAGTTGGACACAGCTGAGAACCTGACACGCTCACAAGGATAAAACAGGAAAACTGCATTGACAATTTACATTTGGAAAAGGGTACATTAGGGAACAGCACTGTTTCCCCATGTACTGCTTGGCAGGGACAGCAGGGACTTCCCGCTCTGCTAACTAAGGAAGTTTCTCGGTCAGCCAGCCTCACCGCCCCCTGTTCTGATCTTTCTCTTTCTTGTTTATTAACACCTTCATTCAGATAATATTATTTACATGCCATACAATTCACACATTAAAATGTATATTTTGATGATTTTTAATATATTCACAGGTATGTGCAACCATTACCATAGTCAATTTTAGAACATGTATATCACTTCACAAAGAAACCTTGTACCCTTTAGTCATCTCTCTTAATCCTTCTTATCCAGATGCCTTTGGATGGGTTGTTCTTATTCAGTGCCCTTCTTAGATACATCTAAGGTTGAACCTGGGAATGATTCTCTTCTTGGGGTTCTGAAGCCAGTTAAATAGTATGTTTGCCATCAATATCAGTAAATGATATTAAAAGGAAGCAAAAGTGATTAGCAATAAAATTTCCCCCCTAGTCTTTAATCCTATTTATATTTGAAACTGGTTAGAGATCTTTTCAACACCAATTCTGTCTCCATTTTGATTTTTTTTAATTTTTAAAATTTTATTTAATAAATTGTATATATTTATGGTAAGCAGTGTATTCTGATAGGCGTATAAACAGTGAAATGACTACTATAGTCAAATGAATTAACATATACTGTCCCCACATACTTACCTGTTTTTTGCGTATATGTGGATAGTACCTGAAAATCTACTTTTATCAATTTCCAGTATACAATATAGAATTATTAACTATAATCACCTGCTGTACATTGGTTCTCTAGAATTTATTCATCCTATGGAATGGAAACTTTGCACCCATAACTAACATCTGAACACTTTTCAACCTCCACCACCAAGATAATTAACATTCTACTCTCTGCTTCTAATCATTCAACTTTTTAAGCTTCCATGTATAAGTGAGATCTTGCATTGTTTTTCTTTCTATTTGGCTTCCTTCACTTAGTGTTGTATCATCTTGGTTCATCCATGTTGCCTCAAATGACAGAATTTCCTTCTTTCTCGTGGTTGAATATATTCCATTATATATCTACATCTTCTTTACCCATTTAACCATCAACAGATACTGAAGCTGTTTCCATATCTTAGCTGTTGTGAATAATGCTTAAATGAAATGGTAGCACAGATATTTCTTCAAAGACCTGATTTTATTTCCTTAGGATGAAATGAGATTGTAGGATCATATGATAGTTCGATCTCTAATTTTTGAAGAAGCTCTATAGCTTTTTTTCCCTAATAGCTGAACTAATTTACATTCCCAACAACAGTGTACATGAGTCCCTATTCTTGCCAACACTTCTCACCTCATGTGTTTTTGGTGACATCCATCCTGACAGGTCTGAGATGATATCTCATTGTGGTCTTGCTCTTTATTTACCTGGTTGTTAGTGATATTGAGCATCTTTTCATATGGCTGGTGACCATTTGTACATCTTTTTGAAAAAATATCTATTCAGTTCCTTTTAGTCAGTCGCCCAGTTATATCTGACTCTTTGCAGCCCCACAGACTGCAGCACGCCAGGCCTCCTTCACATAAGTTTCTCTACCCATTTTTAAAACTTAATTACTTGGGGTTTTTTTGCTGTTTGTTTTGGGTTTCTGTTTTTGTTTATTTGCTCTTTAGTTTGTGAGTTTGTGAGTTCTTTACATATTATATCTTTACATATCTATACCTTTAATCAGATATCTGGCTTGCAAATATTTATAGGTTGCCTTTTTATTTTGTTAATTGTTTTCTTTGTATGCAGAAACTTTTTAGTTTGATAGAGACAATTTATTTCGGCATCTGTAGCTTGTGTTTTTGGTGTCACATCCAAAAAAGTCATTGCCAAAAACCAATGTCAAAGAAGTTTTTCTCTATGTTTTCTTTTAGAAGGTTGATAGTTACATTTAGTCTTCAATTCATTTTGACTTGATTTGTGTGTGTGTGTGTGTGTGCATGCGTGTGTGTGTGTGTGTGTGTGTGTGTGTGATCTAAAATAAGAGTCAAATTTCATTTTCTTGCATGTGGGCATCCAGTTTTCCCAGTGCCATTTATTAAAGAGGTTATCCTTTCCACATTGTGTATTCTTGGTACCCTTGTTGAAAATTAGTTGGCTGTAAATACTTCGGGTTTATTTCTGGGCTCTATAACCTATTCTATTGGTCTATGTGACTGTTTTTAATGCCAGTACCTTACTGTTTTGATTACTACAGTTTTGTAGTATAATTTGAAATTAGAAGTGTGTTGCTTCCAACTTTGCTCTTTTGTCTCACAACTGGTTTCATTATTTGGGTTCTTTTGTTGCTTCATATTAATTTTAGGATTGGTATTCTGTATCTGTGAAAAAATGCCATTGGAATTTTGATAGGGACTGTATTAGTTTGTATACTGCTTGGGTTGTATGGCCACTTGAATAATACTAACTTATCCAATACATGTACATAGAATACCTCTTCATTTATTTCTCTTATTCTATTTCATTAATAAATATTTTATTTTTTAGTATACAGATTTTCATCTTCATGGTTAAATTTATTCCTAAGTATTTTATTGTTTTTGATGCTATTATAAATGGGATAATTTTCTAATTTCCTTTCAGATATATTATTGTTGTTGTAAAAATATGCAACAGGTTTTTGCATGTTGATTTTCATATCCTGCAAGCTTATTAGATTAGTTAATAGTTCTAATGCTGCTATGGAGTTTTTAGGGTTTTCTACATATAAAACTGTATTATCTGAAAACAGGAATCATTTCCTTTTTTCTTTTTAATTTGATTATCTTTCTTTCTTTTTCTTGTCTGATTGCCCTTGCTAGTACTCTCAATAGTATGTGGAATAATAGTGGTGACAGTGGGCATCCTTACCTTGAACAGGATCTTACAAGCAAAAAATTTAATTTTTCCTCATTATCTATGTTGTTAGCTGTGAACTTTTTATAACTGTTTTTTTATTGTGTTAGGTAAGTTCCTTTAGACCTATTTTGTTGTGGGTTTTTATCAGGTATGGAAGGTAAACTTTGTCAAAAGTCTTTTCTGCATCTATTGCGATGATCATGTCGTTTTCAACTTTTATTCTATTAACATAGTTTCTAACATTGATTGATTTATGTATGTTCAAAAAGCCTTGCATCCCGGTATAAAGTCCATTTGCTCATGGTGTTTAATTTTTTCAATGTACGGTTGAATTGGGCTTGCTACTACTGAGGGCTTTTACGTCCATGTTCATCAGAGATATGGCCTATACTTTTTATCTTCTACACATAGCAAGTCCTCTATGAGAGGGAGCTGATATTATTATTATTTTATTTATTTTATTTTATATTTTGCTGTACCTCATAGCTTGTGGGATCTTACTTTCCCAATCAGGGGCCAGAATACTGCCCTCTATAGAGGAAGCTCAGAGTCTTAACCACTGGACCATCTATTATTTTAAATAAAAATTAAAATGACACCACTTTTCACTTTGCCCATTGAAAAAGATTAAATATTTCAGAAATATACAACAATGGCCAGAATACATACAATTACCCAGCTTTCCTACATTTGTAGATTAGAATGTAAATTTGTGCAATTTCATTAGAGAACAGTCAACTTTACATATTAAAATAATAGCCACACCTTTGACTCACTAATTTCAAAGAATTTGTTCATTATAACATGATTTATATTATCAAAACACCCAAATAACTATTAATAGATAGCTGGTTTAATAAATGAAGTGAAAGTTGCTCAGTCATGTCCGACACTTTGGGAGGCCATGGACTATACAGTCCATGGAATTCTCCAGGCTAGAATACTAAAGTGGGCAGCCTTTTCCCTCTCCAGGGGATCTTCCCAACCCAGGGATCTAACCCATGTCTCCCTCACTGCAGGTGGATTCTTTACCAGCTGAGCCACAAGTGAAGCCCAAGAATACTGGAGTGGGTAGCTTTTCCCTTCTCCAGCAGATTTTCCTGACCCAGGAACTGAATGGGGGTCTCCTGCATCGCAGGAGGATTCTTTACCAACTGAGCTATCAGGGAATTCCTTAATAAGCGGTAGCATAACTTTAAAGTGAAAGTGTTAGTCGCTCAGTCATGTCAGGCTCTTTCTGACTCCATGGACTGTAACCTACCAAGCTCCTTCTATCCATGGAATTTTATAAGCAAATATATTGGAGTGGGTAGCCATTGTCTTCTCCAGGGGATCTTCCTTACCCGAGGATCCAACCTGGGTCTCCTGCATTACAGACAGATTCTTTACTTGAGTCTCCAAGGTTTAATAAATGATGATGCAACTTAGCCATAAAAAGAAAGAAAAAGGAGAGAACTCTTCTGCATAAGCTCATTTCTGCAAAATAAACAAACAAACAAAAAAAAACAAAATTGTGCATGTATGGATGAATAAACACAAGCACACTTTTAGAAACACATGTATGCAGGCAATGTACGGCCTTTTCTAGAAATATACACATGAAAGGAAACTATTAGCTTCTGGAGACAGACTAGAGGATTGGAAGTCTGAGATTACAGAAAGACTTTTGTTGGATTACCCACTTCTGCAGTGCTTGAAATTTTATGGTTTTATTTTGATCAAGTATATTACATTTTTAACTAAAGAGCTAATTAAAAGGAGGGAGAGACATATAGGAGGCCAGCAAAAAGCCCAGTCAGATGAAGTTATCTTCCATTTCCCTAACTCAGATAGATTTAGTCTAACTAAATTATGCTAAGGAGGGTGTTTGTGTGTGTGTGCATGTGTGTGTGTGTGTGCACGTGTGCTCAAGTTTCCTAATTATTAAATCTAGTGAAAATTAAAAAAAAAAAGAAATCCTGCTCTTCCTAGGCGTACTAGTGTCGGCAGCTGCAGCAACAAGTGTTGGCGACATATGCAAGGTCCAGGACACGTTTAACTCGGTGCAAAGATCGTGAAGCCCACTGGCGAAAAGCCAGAAGAGTTGGAGTCCGGTATCTCCCAGACCCTCCTGGAACTGGAAATGAACTCGGACTCCAAGGTCCAGCTGCAGGAGCTGAACATCACAGCCTCCAAGGAAACTGAGGTTGGCGGTAATCGGAGAGCTATCATAATCATTTTTCCGATTCTGCAACTCAAGTCTTTCCAGAAAATCCTTATCTGGCCGGTGCGGGAGCTGAAATTCAGCGGGAAGCACGTCGTTTTCATCGCTCAGAGGAGAAATCTGCCTAAGCCAACTCGCAAAAGCCGTCTGAAAAATAAGCGGAAGCTCCCAGGAGCCGCACTTTGACTGCCATGCATGATGCCAGCCCGGAGGACTTGGTTTTCCCAAGTTAGATTGGGGGCAAGAGAATCTGTGTGAAGCTGGACAGCAGCCCACTGGTAGAGGTCCATTTGGATAAAGCTCAGCTACAGTGTGGCACACAAGGCTGAAACATTTTCTGGTATCTCTAAGAAGCTCACAGGCAAGGATGTTAATTTTGAATTCCCAGAGTTTCAGTTGTAAAGAGAAATTACTAAATAAAATAATGCTCACATATCAAAGAAATCCTGCTTTCTCCCCTGTTTAGCACCTGGTAATCTTTTATTGTTATTCAGTCACCCAGCTGTGTCCAACTCTTGGCAACCCCATGGGCTGCAGCACACCAGGCCTCCCTTTCCCTCACCATCTCCCAGAGTTTGCCTAAGTTCATGTTCACTGCGTCTGTGATGCTATCCAGACATCTCATCCTCTCACTGCTCTCTTGTCCTTCTGCCTTCAATCTTTCCCAGCATCAGAGACTTTTCCAATGAGTCGTCTGTTTGCATCAGATCCCCCTTCAAGGATCACTGCCTTGTCGTTTCCAAGGGGCTTGAGTATCTCAATGAAGCTATGAGCCATGCAGTGTAGGGTCACCCAAGACGGATGGGTCATAGCAGAGAGTTCTGACAAAACACGATCCACTGAAGGAGGGAATGGCAAACCACCCCAGTGTACTTATTGAGAGAAACTAATGAACCGTATAAAATGCCAAAAAGATAATTTTTTACTCAGTGTTATTAATTCATCCAACAATGATTGATGAAGACCATCCTAATTTCCCAATAAGCTTGCTGCTGTGAGAAGTACCACAGAGGTGAAAAGAGCAAAAAGTTTCTTCAACTTGTGTATAATTTAACAAAACAAACAAGAAACCCCAAATAGCAATACAAGAGCCTAAAGATAAGTCAATTCTGGGTCAAACCCCTTAAAATGGTTCTTTGATGCTCTACAGTATCACCAGGATGTCAGCAGGGGGCACTTCAAACATGTCTTTGGTGAGTCAGGCTCAGCTCATGTTCATTCTGGGCCTTTGATGCTATGTCTGAAAGTATCACAGAATGTGAAGGCCTCCTCATAATTCTTTCATGCTCTCCTTTGATTTCCTACATGGACTTAGATTTTTAACTTTGGTTTTGTTTTTCTTTGAAAATGGAAAATAAAAATTGCTTTTAAACAAATAGGGATTATAAATCCATGGATTATGTTTGGGACATTCTTTTTCATTTTTACGAGCTGCCCTCTAGGAAAGTCCTCAATCCTTCTCTTCCCTCCACCTGTTGCAGTTCCTCTGTGGCAGAATCTGTGTCTCTGGTAGGTTCTGCTGCAATCCCTCACTATAAAGCCTTCTTCTCTGTGTGTGTGTGTATGTGTGTGCTCAGTTGCCCAGTCAACTGAGTAGGTTGCCATTTCTTCCCAACCCAGGGATTGAGCCCTAGTTTCTTGTGTCTCCTGTGTTGGTAGGCAGATTCTTTACTACTAGTGCCACATGGGAAACCCCAAAACCTTATGCATTGTCTTTTTTTTTTTTTAATTATTCTCTTTTTAAAAAAATAAAAAAAAATTTAATCTCTTAACTGTATTTAAACAAATATTTTAATGTTGATATTAACACATGATTTTTTTTCTTTCTCTTCATTTTTTTATTTCCTTAAGTGTTTGGAAGAGGGGAAAGAGATGAATATCTCCAACCCAATAAAATGAAAATCTTTAAAATGGGTCTGATTTAACACTGTACTTTGATCATTTAAAGCAATTTTCCCTATGCCCCACAATTCCTTTGCCCCCAAAGTAAAGAAAGTAACCCTGCTCCCTTTACTTAATCCTGATGGCGAAATATAACATTTATTTGTACTTTAACTTTTTGAGAAGATAACTCCCAGCTTTACCAATAAAGAACTAATTCTGTCTGTCTAAGATTAATCCTCCCTTGGATAAGAAGCTACTTGGGTAGCTTTGTTGGGTAATGAATAAAAGAAGAGATGTACGAGACCAGTATCTTCACTTAGCAGCTGCTCCAACCTCAGGCCCCAGATTCCAGAGCTATAACTTCAGCTTCAATCTCATCCTCATCTTTACTGTCACATTATCATCTCTGTTCAGATACAGCTTGGGTTTCTCCCTCTCTACAATTCAATCCTAGGATAGAGTTGGGTAGCAATGGGAAAGTCTTTTATGACAATATTTAGTAACATCTTGGTTTTGTTTTTATTAAGGTCAATAGATCTAAATATTTTTTTCTGGGTTGCCTTTCAGTGTCTCAAAATGTTCCTTTCCTCTTGCCTTTGCTAACTTCTTTTGGTTCCTTTATTTTAAGTTGTGACTAGCATCGTACTCTATTCTTAACGCATGCATGCATGCTTAGTTGCTCAGCTGTGTGGTGTCCCTTTGCGACTGTATGGATTGTAGCCCTTCAGGCTCCTCTGTCCGTGGGAAATTTTCCCAGCAAGAATACTGGAGTGGGTTGCCATTTCCTCCTTCAGTAAATTTTTTAAGATATTTACAATTTTGAATTTACAAATTTTATTTGTATTACCCATGTTTTTTTCTAGGTTAAATATCATTTTGGTGATAGAGATCAGGTTCACTTCAATATAGATGCTCTTTTAGAGTCCACTTAGACATTTCATCATATTAATTTAGCAAAAGAGCCACAAAGTAAAAGCTGCAATAAACCATGCATGTAGAAAAAAATATCTGCTTCCCAACTTTTTTTGGTTTGGGCAAGGTTTGGGCAAGGCACTTTGTTAATGCACAGTCTGGACTTGGAGGTCATGTGAGCCTGTGCAAGAGAACACAGAGCAATTGGCAATTAGGGCAGCATTAAAATATAATACATCAAATACATTTTCATTCTTTTTTTGGATCACACACACACACACACACACAAACTTGGTGATTTGTGGTTACTGTTATTTAATCTTTCTTGAGTTTCATATTCCCTCCTCTATACAACAGGAATGTCATTAAGTTCAGGCATTTTGAAATGATTAAGTGCAAAAAGAGATGAAAAATACTCAGAGTGCGAAAACAACAGGAGTTTAATTTAAATGGTAGATATATAGATAGGTAAGTAGATAGAAAAATCTTTCCTACATGTGGAGTTCTGGAGCTTTCTGGTCATTTCTTTAGGTATGGCTATTTAACGTTTTATTTACATTGTTTTAAGCTTATATCACAAACGTCTTCCCCTATACTTGCTTGTTAAATGTTTATAAAAAGCTTAATATCTTTTAACTTGAAGCTTTTTATGTCTATTACCAAGGAAACGTCACTCAGGGATAAAGTCAAGGCTCACAGTATCAGTGATCAGATAACCTTGCTGAAGTTTGGGCGAGGCACTTTGTTAACGCACAGACTGTCTGGACTTGGAGATCATGTGAGCCTGTGCCAGAGAACGCGGGCACCTGATGCTCTGAGGACAGCCAATCAAGAGAGCGCCTTGGGGCCACACCCGCCTGCCCACTGCTTGTTCCAGGGATTGGAGCCAACCCGTCTGCTTTTCTACCACGCTGAGCTGCTGCGAGTGAATTCTTCCTGGAAATCTCTGCAACTCTGATGCACATGCAGTATAACCATACAGGCCACTACAAAATCTGTTTCATATTTTTAAAAAATTACTCTAACTTGATTGCTTTGAGTTTGTGTCTGTCTGTTAACTTGGAAAATCATTTCAAACATACATTACAAGCATCACACTTACCTTTAGCAATTATTATTAATACTTAAAATTTTGCAGTTCTCTGAAAGGCACAGCAGTGCAGATTGATTTGGCTGTCTTGGCAAATATTTCTGGTGAAAATAGGCTTCATTTGTATTCTATATAAGATAATAAACATTTCTCCACTTTTATTTATATGTTATTTACACCTAGAGAAATGCAATGCAAATGTACTCATTTTATATCTTTTTTTAAAGTTAGAACTTACTATAGAACTTTTAGAGGACTGCCATGTCATAGTTGTTCATCCACTGCTTGATCTGTTCTGCTACTTCTAAAGCTCTTATGGGAATTTAATTCCTGTACATGTTTTGTAGGATAGAATGAATGTGCACAATATACTGTTTAATAATTGTAATACAAGACAAAATTCTGCTGTGGCATTTAACACCTTGAGGCTTCCCAAGTGGCTCAGTGATAAAGAATCCCCCTGCCAATGCTGGAGACCCAGGAGATTTGGGTTCAATCCCTGGATGGGGAAGATCCCCCGGAGAAGGGGATGGCAACCCACTCCAGTAATCATGCTGAAAAATCCTAAGGGTAGAGGAGCCTGGTGGACTATAGTCCATGGGGTCTTAAAGAGTCAGACATGACTGAGCACAGCACACAGTTAACACTTAAAGATAGAACTCTATTCTGTAGAATAACAAACTGAATTATTTGTTTTTGAGTAAAGTATTTTTGTTTTTGAGAAAAGCTTAAACTGTGAGCCTAATTTAAATTGTATGGGCTTCATCTGTCTAACATATAAATGTAGATTGTGTTTGTGTATGTGTCTGTGTATCTGTGAGAGAGGAGGATGGAAGAAGGAGGCATGAGTAGAAGGAAGGATTAGAAATATTCAGAGAAATAATCCAATATGGACAGTGAATTGGAGGGTTTGGGTTACGAGCCCATTTCTCAGATGCAAAGTGGAGTATAGAGTTAATTGTCCCTCCTGGCTAATTCAAATTGTTTACATTTAAAAAGACATTTGAAAGTATTCTGAGCATTTTGTCAAAAAAATATAATATCCAAAGTGATTTCAATATTCCTGTTATTTTACTTGCATACCTGAACACATCTTTTTAATAGCTTTATTTAAAATATAATTTATGTACCATAAAGCTCTCCCATTTAAAGTGTATAAGTCCATGTTTTTAGTGTATTTACTCAGTTGTACAACCATCACCATAATGTAATTTTTGAACATTTTCATCACCATCCCTTCCAAAATCATCTTCATTCTCCTGCCTCCCCTAGTCCCCAGCACTAGGCAATCATTAATCTACTCTCTGTCCCTAAGGTTTGCCTATTAGTGGATATTTTATGCAAATGAAATAATAGGATGTGCGTCTTCTGTGACTGGCTTCTTGCACTTAGCATAACAATATACTTTCAGGCTGTCTGGCCTCAACATTCTGCCTCCCAGGATAAAATGTTACTTTGCATTTCTTGATGAGTTTGAGGATTGAGTATAATTTGCATAAGGCAAAAATTAGAAACTAGTTAGAGCAAAAGGGTTTTTCTCAACTACATAAGCCAATCCATTTTACCAAAGTTAAAATACCAGATTGTGCAAGTTCAAGCTGCAGAAAAATGTGTGTCCATGGGTCCTTAGATTAACACTGTCCAGGAGAATTGGCAGAGGAGTAGGGGAGAACAGACACTGCAAGTTACAAACAGGAACCATCAAAAGAAGTTGCTGCTGCTAAGTCGCTTCAGCCTGTCCGACCCTGTGAGACCCCATGGACAGCAGCCCACCCGGCTCCTCTGTCCCTGGGATTCTCCAGGCAAGTTGGGTATTGCCCAAATGTAGTTTAACAACTTAACTTTCCTTCCTTAGAAATCTGATGATTATAGAGTATTTCATATAAAGCCATAAAAACCTTTATTTGGTGTTTGTATAGGGGACCCAGGAGAGCCAGACTGCTTAGGAAAAGCAAATTGCCCTCCTAGAGAAAGTAAAATTTTTCCTTCTGCCCTTTCCCCTTCTTCTCCCTGGCAGAGTTGAATCTCATTACAGTTTGGTCAAATATTTGGAAGTGAATTTAGTATCCTCCCCCCAACTTATGATTTTATAGCCAATAGGTGATGAGGTTTATTTGCATATTTCCAATCACATAAGCAGCCGTGCAGTGGAAACAGTGTCAGACTCATTTTCTCCTCCCCCACCTCCTCCTCCTCCGAGGAAACCTGCCGCTTCTAGCTCCTCACCCTCCCCTTTAAAGGGTGACTTGCTCTGAGCCAGACCGCTGCTCCAGCCTGCTGTCGCTTAGGGCTCAGCCGATCTACGGGTCTGTCCGCGCTCGCGCCCGGTGCCAGGCATCTCCTACTGAGGGACATCCCCCGAGATGGAGAGCAAGGCCCTGCTTCTGCTGGCTCTGAGCGTGTGGCTGCAGAGCCTGACCGTCTCCCGCGAAGGGCTGGTCGCCGCCGACAGTAAGTTTTGTGCGCGCAGACTCCCCACTTGCAGAATAGGCTAAGTGGCCATTTGCACTCGTTGTGAGGATGAGAAGGAAAGAAAGTAGGAAGGGGTTGCGATGCGCACCGGGGACTCTCCTAGCCCGAGCGCCTGCCTCAGAAAGGGTCACGGGAGTCGATCTGCAAGGAGCACGGAGGAGATTTTTCCTCCATTCTCTCTGGAACGGCTCCCAGTGCCCCTTTCTCTCTTTCCCGCGCAGTCCTCTCTGCTCCGGCTGGGGCTGAGTTCCCCGGAGCCTGGGCTCTACAGGGAAAGGAGCGGGGTAGGTCCGGTAGAGTGTGAGGGGCGGGCCCGGGAGGCGGGAGGAAGGGCTCGTCCGGCGGTGACCTGCTTTAACCTCTCCTCTTGGAGGGGCCCTGGAGTGAAAGGAAGGGGACCGAGGTGACCCTGGCTTGGCCTGGGTCGCAGCTCAGCCCCAGCCAGTGAGGACGCGAGTAGAAAGTGGCCCCTTCTCCTGGAGAAGCCGGCCCGTGGGGGAGCGGGGAGCGGGGGGAGGCATTGACCGCAGCCCTGGACAATCTTGCTCTCCACGTGGAGGGACGTGGAGGAGAGGACGCGGAGCGCGAAGTCCTGGGCACGCGGGGTCCTGCACGCACTGGGGCGCTGGGCAATTGTCCAGCTTCCGTTCTTGTACCCTCGGCTTTACTTAGCCGCCAGCAAACCTGGTGAAGGGTTGAACACCGCGCCCCTCACCCCCCACCCCGCGACGTGAAAAACGTGGCAGAGCGACCAGCAATCTGACCGCTGACTTGGAGATTGCCAGGTTTGCGCTTGGCTACCCTTCCTGTCCTCAGACTGTTCTCGGAGCTGAGCCTGGCTCGGGCGCCCTGCCCCGTGGTGCGGTCCTAGCTCTTGGGGCTTCTTGGGCGCCGACGGGAGGCCACTGGCGGAACCCCAGTCACCGCTCACCAGGGTTAAGGCGTCCAGGCCAAATGTGAGTTTATTGCAGGGAAGAAGAGCGCCCAGCCCGAGACCTACCCACAATAGAGGCAGCCTGTGTAACTTGAGCCTTGGTTCAGCTAACACACAGCAGAACTAAAAAGGCAGCTGAAGCAAGTGAGGCAACATTTGCTTTTCTCTTTGGTGGAATTGCAGTTAGGGAGGTGTGTCCTGGGTGTGCTTTCAGGCGGCACGTCCTGCAGTGGCTCATTTTATACTGAAGTTTGTCTCTGACTTCGCTGCTAAACATTTATTTCAGCACAGAGTTGTGAAATAACATTTTTTAATTTATTTAAGTTGAAGTAAAATGGCTTTACCATGTTGTGTCAGTTTCTGCTGTATATGAAATAGAATTTTTGATAGGTTAAAAAAAGGAAAGCTGATAAGAAAATATCTTTTCTGTTAGATCAGCTTGAGAACACTGGGGGTTCAATTTGTTGTTGTATAGTCACTAAGTCGTGTCTGACTCTTTGCAACCCCAGGGACTGCAGCACATCAGGCTTCCCTATCCTTCATCATCTCCTGGATGATGCTTATACTCATCTCCTAGAGTTTGCTTATACTCATGTCCATGGAGTTGGTGGTGCCATCCAACCATCTCATCCTCTGTTGTCCCCTCCTCCTACTTCCTTCAGTCTAGCCCAGCATTAGGAGAAAGGAGACTCAGGAATCATGGGTTTGGTCCCTGAGTCTGGAAAATTCCCTGGAGGAGGGCATGGCAACCCAGCCCGGTATTCTTGCTGGGAAAATCCCATGGATGGCAGAGCCCAGCAGGCTAGGGTCCATGGGGTCCCATAGTGTCCTACGGGACTGGAGCGACTGACCACACACACAGGCAAACATCTTATGAAGTAGCATGTGCCCCTAGATAGTATTTTACACTATCTGAGAAAATGGTTGGAACAAACTCCAAATTCTTATTTCAGAAAGTACATCATGAGATAATGTTACTTAGACCAAAAACACACACAAATAAGTGTCATGTACAGTTTTTAAGTTTTTGTCAGACTCCCTGAGAGATTCAGGACCCTAAATTACTGGGCTAGTCAGTGTCACCTCTCTGGGTTTTGTTCCTCAGCCCTAAAATGAGGAATTTAGACCAGACTCAAAATCCTCTTAGACCCTTTAATTCCATACTCTTTGATGCAAATGGACACAATTGATTAAGGAATTAAATTGGATTTTAATCAAGCTGTGTTTTCCCTAGCTATAAATGCTTTGTAAGGGAGAAATCACTTGGAAATGGACTTGAAATTAATCCCCCTCATCCTTCCTTCCCACTCTCACTCTAACCCCCATCCTCTCTTTATATTATGCCTCTCCTATCAGAGCAACTTTCTGCCCTCTTTCTCCTCCAAACTAATTTAGGTAGGAATGTAAGACATTCAGAGTAGAAAGGAACAAGTGTGAGGAGGGAATGGTAAGTACCACCACCTTTGGGCTCTGACTATACTTCTCTGTTTTCACTTTCTAAGAAAAATATGAGGATATGGGCACTACCCTCAGGCTTTTTTTTTTTCTTGGAATGACCACAATCTCTGCATGGCCTCATTAGGAAATTTGAAGAGCTCAGTAGCTACAAGTCTGTTTGACTGGCCATAGTGAATTTCTAGGCTAATATCTGAGTTAAACATGATGAGTGATGACAGCAAAATAGCACATAGAACCTTCAATGAAGCAGAGCTCAGCAAGAGTGTGATTGATTAATATATGGAAAGGTGGGAGTCAGGCAGCGGGGAAGATTTGGCAGTAGGAAATGTTCACTTTCTTTCTGGCAGGGTATTTTTAGCTCAACCCTCCTTTCTTGCTTTATTTCAGGAGGAGAAATTAGGCTGTAGAGTTTACAGCTGCTATTTTTGCAAACATTTTTTTCTATAAGATTGGAAAGTAAATCTGCTTATTAGGTAAGGCAAGCACCTTGTCTTCATTGGAATGTCTGAAAACTCCAATCAATTCAGTCAGATAACAATACTGATTTTTCCCCTAAACCTTTTTTTTGGGGGGGAGGTCAGCATTCTTCAGAAGCTGAGTCGATAATTATGACCATCAGCCTCAGAAAAGAGACAAATTACTGATGAAGTTCTTTAGGAGTGTATGTTTGTGTGTGTCAGAGAGGAAAAACAAACAGAAAAAGGAAGGAAGTAAAAACTTTAAGAGAGCAGCATTATAATTGAACTCATATACCTCATGGCTTCATATAAATGTTAATCTTATTTATCTGATAACTGTGAACTGCCTTTAGAGTCACTTTGCTGGGATGCTCAATGCTCCTCCTATAATGTACCTTCTATAAGTATACCTTTAAAGGGTTTTGACTTGACCTAATTTCATCTCTGTGAGTTATTATCTATATTAAGATAACTCCTAGCCTTTGTTGACACACTTAAATTTTTTGCTATTTACTTAGGAATTTAGAGATAAAGATTATATGGTCAAGAAACGCATTGACTTGTAACTTACCTGATGCCCCCAAATCTCTCCTTAGTGTTTGATGAGGACACATCTAATGGTGTGATGTTACTAATATGATGAGTCAAATTCAGAACAGAGGCCTTTATAAAGGATTAAACCTTAGGCAACTGCCCCTGTAACACACACTATCCTAAGGTGGCTTTTCTTCTAAGGGGATCTAGTGAAAGGTCCTTCTACTATCATTTCCATGTATAAAAAACAACAATTTCCTTCATAGCAATTGAGTCAAATCAGTTCATCTGCTAGCCAGCAGCAATCCCTAGTGTATATATTATGACGACTAAACATACTGTTGACCCACAGTCAGGGTCCATCCTTCTCCCTAACTCGTCCTGGCCTAAGTCAGTTGTATGAGGGCTGGTAGAAATTGGGAAAGCACACTCATCTTTAGAATGCCAAGACATCATTAAGGGGTTACAAACAACCAGGTATGTGGAAATATCTTTGGTGTGTGTCAGAACACTAAAGAGAGGGAAAGACTGATTAAACACCAGTAGCATCTATAATTTCATATACAGAATAAGCAAAGAATTGAAAACATCACATAGCATATAGAGGGGTACTGTTTTCTTGTCAAAGGCTTCATTATTCTTTCTGTAACTTTAAAAAAAAAAAAACCATGAAAAGCAAAACAGAAGTTTCCAAATACAAATTTTCTTGCAAATGTATGAATTTTCTTGTATTTTTCTTTACAAGCTGTGTACCCCATAGAAAATGATGGTTGTGGGAAATTGGAGCTCTAAGTGATCCACATGGCAATCTGGTATAAGAGTTAAAGATTGAATAGACTTTACTTTTTCACAGAAATATACAAATCCTGCCTAAATAATTTCAAAGAATATTCTTAGTCATTTCAAAACCACCAGCAACTCTAGGGCCACCATGTTGCATAATTCTAGGAAAAAATAAACTAAAAGTGACTGTTATTCTCTGGAGTTATGCAGAGCAATAATCTTAAATATCAGTTTGGCAACCAGGTGGTGGGCGAGATCTGTCTGCCAGATTGTTCAGGTTATTTCTGCTTTAAAAAGCTTGCTGATGGAACATGTTAAAATAAGACTGTTAAGAGGGGAAACAGGAGTTATTTGATACAGAGTGATGTGGGTGAAACTAATCTACTTTGTAATTATCTAAGGCAGTTTCTAAAAGTAAAAGAACTTCTTGGACAAAATCAAAAGTCAATTGCAATACATTTACTTAAAATGTTTACTGTGATATTGTTTGTACTTCCTACAAATACCCTGTGAAGATTCATCAACATTTAGAAGTATTGTCCAGAGACTCAAAAATAGGCCAAAGTTTTCTTTCTCTCCTGACTCAGTTGGGGCTTAACAATGAATAGTGGGTTCTTTCCAAAACCACCTCTGCTGTAGTATTTTAAGCGTCGGCTTTGTGTGGAAGTCTATAAAGACATAGTGAGGAAAGAAATATTGGGGGAAAGAATTAATCATGATTCATACATAATACAGATATTTCTGAACAAATCACTAAAGGATCTTTTAAAGCAATTTTGAACTGATGTATCTTGCCATGTGGGTAGGAATAATTCCATTCAAAATTTCCCCATGCTTCTAACTTTTCTTCTTGTTAAAATTTTTAAAAATGATGCTAGTGAAAAGGAAACAGTCTTCCCTCAAACAAACTTTGTTGTCGTTCATTTTTGTTGTTCAGTCACTATGTCCAACTCTCTGTGACCCCAAGAACTACAGCATGCCAGGCCTCCCTGTCCTTCACTATCTCTCGGAGTTCGCTCAGACACATGTCCATTGAGTTGGTGATGCCATCCAACTATCTTACCCTCTGCAGAGTGTCAGATGCAACTGAGCACTGGAGCACTGTCAACTCTGAGTACCACTGGTGGATCAACCATTCTCTAACAATCCACTTTAATTTTTTTTTTTTTTTTACTTTGGAAACAAAAATAGCATACTAGTGGTATTTGCTGGTGAATCTAAAACACACCAGCCCAGCAAATAAAACAAACCACCCTCTAATTAACCTCCTATCCAATTTTTCCTTTTCAGGGATTACAGGAGGAAAAGATTTTAGAGACATCGAAACTAAATTTGCTCTCAGAACTCCCGAAGACACAGCTGAGGATACTTGCCACCTCATTCCTGGAGTGACAGAATCTGTGGCTAATTGTCACTTCAACCGCAGCAGCAAAACCTTTGTGGTGATCCATGGCTGGACGGTAAGGAAGGCTCTTTAGGAAGGAGCAGATTGGCATGAACTAAGCATTCTAACAGGCTTGTTGAGAGCCCAGTGATGGGAACCCAGTGATGGCTTTGCTTTAAACTGGAATAAAAATAGTTCTGGCTCAGGTGGGGATTGAAGAATCTAAAGCCACAAGTTGCCTAGCCTATTATACAGAATGAATTAAGTCAGAAAGATAAAAACGCATATATATGGAATCTAGAAAGCTGGTACTTATAAAATTATTTACAGGGCAACAATGGAGATACAGACATAGAGAACAGACTTCTGCACATGGGTGAGAGAGGAAGGAGAGGGTGGGATGTATGGAGAGACTAACGTGGAAACATACATCAGCATATGTAAAATAGATGGCCAATGGGAATTTGCTGCATGACTCAGGGAACTCACACTAGGCTCTATAACAACCTAGAGGGGCGGGATAGGGAGGAAGGTGGGATGGAGGTTCAAGAGGGAGGGAGCATAGATATACCTATAGCTGATTTATGTTAATGTTTGACAGAAATCAACACAATACTGTAAAGCAATTATCTTTCCATTAAAAATATTTTTTAAAGTATATAAGAAAAGCCACAAGTTCATGAGTACTTCCTCTGGGCAGTGCTAGCCTTCAATTTACCATGGTACCTAGCTGTGACCTCAAACTGGCCATTACCCTAGCCTTTGCTCAAGTACAGAGCAGAGTGTAGGTTAGAGAAATCGGTGGAAACCTGGAGTGATCCTGATTCATCCGGTGCATCGCCCAAATCCTTTCCTAAGGAAGATGACCTGTGAGAGTGTGGAGAGGGCTGGGGTAGAGGGAAGAGACTGTTTCTGTTCTGCTTTGCCATTCTCTAGCTCTGTGACTGGATCCAGCCACTTCTCACCACTGGGCTTCAGTTTACTGATCTGTTAAAAAAATGAAT
Organism: Antilocapra americana; assembly: GCA_007570785.1. Classification (NCBI taxonomy): domain Eukaryota; kingdom Metazoa; phylum Chordata; class Mammalia; order Artiodactyla; family Antilocapridae; genus Antilocapra; species Antilocapra americana. The sequence goes on along the minus strand of ML661897.1, from coordinate 32,110,398 downwards.
TTAGACTGGACGTCCCTCCTCTCCCAACATTCTCCATCTGTAAACTTTAGGGAGCTTTTCTAGAAATAAAAGAGGGCTAGCCAGGGAATTGTCATGCAAGATGATTAGCAAAGGTCAAAACTGCTTATATTTACTTTTCAAGAATATGAAAAAAGTAGTTCTCTTTAAATATACCAGCTAGTCCCTTGATATGGTATAGCTCTTACTTAACTAGTTTGTTTTCAATCCTTAATGAACAGATTTTTGTGGCTTATTAAAAAGACCCAGGCTTTGCACCCTGACTGGAAGCAGCCACACAGAGATGTATTCATAGAAGATTCCAATATGTTCCTAGTGATCTCACATCACCTTTGTGCTTTTTTGGCTTTGCTTTCTCTTCATGCTTGAGATAGCTTATCATTTCAGTTCAGTTTAGTCACTTAGTTGTGTCTGATTCTGTTATCCCATGAACTGCAGCATGCCAGGCTTCCCTGTCCATCACCAACTCCCAGAGCTTGCTTAAACTCATGTCCATCGAGTCGGTGATGCCATCCAACCATCTCATCCTCTATCGGACCCTGCTTCTCCTGACTTCAATCTTTCCAAGCATCAGAGTCTTTTCCAATGAGTCAATTCTTCTCAATAGATAGCGAAAGTATTGTAGTTTCAGCTTCAGCATCAGTCCTTCCAATGAATATTCAGGATCGATCTCCTTTGGGATGGACTGGTTGGATCTCCTTGCAGTCCAAGGGACTCTCAAGAGTCTTCTCCAACACCACAGTTCAAAAGCATATATTCTTCGGCTCTCAGCTTTCCTTATAGTCCAACTCTCACATCCATACATGACTACTGGAAAAACCATAGCTTTGACTAGACAGACCTTTGTCAGCCAAGTCATGTCTCTGCTTTTTAATATGCTGTCTAGGTTGGTCATAGCTTTTCTTCCAAGGAGCAAGCGTCTTTTAATTTCATGGCTGCAATCACCATCTGCAGTGATTTTGGAGCCCAAGAAAATAAAGTCTGTCACTGTTTCCATATAGCTTATAGAGCTGACATTTTATCACTGCAAGTAGATTGGAAACCGAAGTGGTCACAAGAAGACATTTATGGCTTGGAGAGTAACTTCCAGATCATCTGATCCCTTTGTTTCATAGGTACCCTGGTAAGGTTAAAGCAGTGCCTGTGTTTATAGAGGTAATTAGGGGAAGAACTTGGCTGGGAACCAACAGTTCCTGAGTCCCAGGCTTACTTTTTCCTTCCATAGAGCACAGCAATGTGGTGAAAATTTGTCCAGTTTGTGTCAGGCGTGAATCGAGAGTTCATGTTTTAATGTTTTATCCTACTAATAGATTAAACAGAATGGAAGTATATGGCTGATTCATGTTGATATATTGCAGAAAACAACACAATATTAGGAAACAATTATTTTCCAATTAAAAATAAATTTTTAAAAGAGAAAACAAATACAATAAAAAATAATAATAAAGGAAGCAGATCTGAAAGGACCCACCATCTAAGATCAAAGTTTCAAATGAAGTCCCTTGGTTTGGGAATCCAAAAGTCTTATTTTTTCTATTGGCATTACTCTAAGAAGAATACAAGTTTCACAGATTTCCCCTTAAAAGCAGCCTAAGACATTTATTTCAGAATCTTCCTTGTCTGTTGAGTCATAACCTTTACTAGGTTTACAGTATGATCAGCTCTTGGGTTGTATTCGGGGTGGGTAGATTTAAAACAGGTTGTTGCTGTATATAGGCTTCTAGCAGGATGGCATGGAATTTTGTCATCTGTACTTTTTTTTAATGCACTCTATTATTTTATAACAAGTATATTTGCCAAGATGTTCAGTATCTCCTCTTTGATAGCATAAATCTTTTCACTTTGAATTTGGGGGCCTTTATCAATAAGAAGCAAAGAATTACAAATGGCAGTTTGCTTATCTCCAAAACAAGGTCAATCTCAAAATTTTGGAACTTTGATAATTAAACCTCATTAATTTGCACTCTGATAATCAAGAATTTGAAAGGATGGTGAAAAAGTCTGAGCTGAAACTAATAATTTTCTAACATTTTAAGAGATTGCTAAATAAAATTATCTTCTGTTAGAATAGTATGTTTAAAACTATTTTTTTTCATTATCACATCAAATTTTGTATGTAAATAACCCTTTATAAGAGTAAAGGTATGGAATCTAGAAAGACAGCAATGATGACAATCCTACTTACAGGGCAGCAAAAGCACCGCAGACAGAAAGAACAAACTTTTGGACACAGTGGGAGAATAAGAGGATGGGATGATTTGAGAGAAAAGCATTTAAACATATACATTACCATATGTAAAACAGATAGGCAGTGAGAGTTTGATGTATGACACAAGAAACCCAAAGCCAGTGCTCTGTGACAACCTAGACGGGTGTGATGGGGAGAGAGGTGGGAGGGCTCAAAGCGGGGAGATCTGTATATACCTATGACTGATTCATGTTGATGTATGGTAGAGGCCATCATAATATTGTAAAGTATTTATCCTCTAATTAAAAATTGAAAAAGGAAAATGAAAAAATGAAATAAAGGATACTCACATTCACCAAAATATTCCTGTTGGGAAATATTTATTAACTCAATTGAAAGTATTTAAATTTCTTTTAAAATAGTCTGTCCTTCTACTGTAAAGTTTAACTTATTCAGATTGATTTTTCCTTTCAATACTATAAATTATTGAACTTTTACTGATGAGCCAATGGGCTTCCTATGGATTTTCCCCCCATTTAATGTATGGGGTTGACATATGTATCTATTACAGCAAGTTGTAGGTGGGCATTTTAAGGATGCTTGTATCATCCTCTTTAGGTGACAGGAATGTATGAGAGTTGGGTACCAAAACTTGTGGCTGCCTTGTACAAGAGGGAACCGGACTCCAACGTCATCGTGGTGGACTGGCTGTCACGGGCCCAGCAGCATTATCCAGTGTCTGCAGGGTACACCAAGCTGGTGGGACAGGATGTGGCCAAGTTTATGAACTGGATGGCGGTAAGACTTGGGGAAGGAGCCTTGTATGTTCACAACAGACCAGTTGGCTAGAGCTGAACTAACAACTGGTCTTTCTTCCTTTGTGGAAAAAAAGAGAAAGTGTCAGTCACTCAGTCATGTCTGACTCTTTGTGACCCCGTGGACTGCAGCCTGCCAGGCTCCTCCGTCCATGGGATTCTCTAGGCAAGAATACTGGAGTGGGTTGCCATGCCTTCCTCCAGGGGGTCTTCCTGACTCAGGCATCGAACCTGGGTATCCCACATTGTAGGCAGATTCTTTACCATCTGGGCCACCAGAGAAGCCCTTTATTCCTTTGCATTTAGATATAGATATTTTTTGGGTCAACTAATATCTTCAGAATAAGCATGGACTTTATTTTTTTCAGCTAAAAGTAGCATTATGATAAAAAATGATAAAGCAATAAAGCATAGTCCTGCCCTGCACTGTCCTTTGATATTTTCATGGTGAATAGATTTGCTGAGACCAAGAACTAAGTGGGCAGAACAGACAAAAGCTTATTATTTCAGGACAGAGGAAATGTCATGTTTAGCCAAATCCTTCCCTACCAATTGGCTGGCACATGGAAATTTTATCCAGGCTTTGACCTGTTAGAATACCAATCTTTTGATGGAAATTTTAATAGTACTTATTCCTTAGTGTGGATTAAAGATCTGGATTTTTGTTGCGAGTTGGAGGAGTGATGGAGATGAGCTAGGGAAATTACCTTTGGAAAGTATCTTGGGGTTGAAATGAAGATAATACTCTCACAAGCCATTAGTTAAGCCAGGTACTTAAAAATAAGCTCTGTTTATTGAATCAGTCATTAAAAGATAAAAGTACTTTTCTTGACTCTTTTGCTAACCAGGAGAGTGAACTTGGGCAAATTAGATCACGTTCCTGGAACTCAAGACTTCTCATCTGTTGAATGAGAAGGGTGGCCCATATATGTCCAATCCTCTGTAATACTTTCTGATTTTAAGTCATTGCTTGATTAACCTTAAAGAATAAAGTAACACAGGGTATTTGAATAGAAAATGATGAGTTAAATATATATCTGTATATGTGTGTCTATATATATACATATAAAAATATGGTACTCAGTTGCTTAGTTGTGTCCAACTCTTTGTGACCCCATGGACTGTAGCCCGCCAGGCTCCTCTGCCCATGGAATTTTATGGGCAAGAATACTGGAGTGGTTGCCATTTCATACTCCAATATATAAATATACACATATACATACATTTTCAGATGTATAGAAATTTCCAAACATTTCTATTTCAGACATTTGGAAAACTTCTCTAATTTAAATATCAGTAAGGAAAGAGAAAATCTCAACAATATGGTCTATGTTCCTCTTACCTGTAACAAGAAATTAAAATAGAGTTAAGTTTCAGTATTGCCTCTATTTTGAAAATGATATTTATTTATTTGAAATACTATTCAACTTTTATTTTTTTTAGCATTGATATTTTGCAAAGAACTGTAAAATTCCTTTTTCTGTTCGTCTTCCAAAGGATGAATTTAACTATCCCCTGGACAATGTGCATCTCTTGGGATACAGCCTTGGGGCCCATGCTGCTGGTATTGCAGGAAGTCTGACCAATAAGAAAGTCAACAGGATTACAGGTAAGAAAGTGGTGCCATTTTCTCTTAAAACAAAAGAAACTACATTGCCTGTTGCTCTGAAAGAGAATAAGGATGTTTGTCAAACAAGCATATGTGTGTTACCCTCCTGGGTATGCCTCGCCATTTGATTATCACATGGGAGGGCTCTTTTTCTGGAATAAGATAAAATTCAAACCCTTGCTCTCATGGGCTCACCATCTACTGGCAGAAGAAGAGAAACCATGCAGAGTTAAACACAGAAAGCCCAGTGGCATCTCAGAAACCCATTTCCCTCCTCCCTCTGCTCTGTGCTTTGATAGTGTGTTGCACACATATCTGTCACCTCTCACATCAATACTGGAAAAAAAGAAAAAGGACCCACACCAGAGGCATTTGGAAAAAGGAGACCTGTCATCCAGGCCAATAGCAACAGATAGTTTGGCCTGTGTAGAGAGGAAAAAAGAGCCCAGCACTATTTACAGGCCTTCTAACCAGGCACAGAAATAATTTACAAAAGGGAATCAAGTCATCCTGTGTTAAAATTGTTACTTAATGATTAGTTTGAGAAATTCAAATTTTATTTGAAAAAGAGATAAGCCTTCTCTTATGAATCTCAGTAATTTAAAACTCAGTCACTACAGAACTGGAGCTGACAACAATCTGTGACTGCCAGCTACATTCAAATGATGAGCAATGTAATGCTAAGGTGATACCGATGGAGACTAAAACTAATGGGAATTAAAGAAATCTCTGAGTGACTTCCTGGTGGTCCAGTGGTTAGGGTTCCATCTCTCCTTGGGGAACTGAGATCCCACATGCGGTGGAGCAACTAAGGCCACACACCTCAACTAGAGAATTCATGCAGCCCAAAGGAAAGGTCCCACATGATGAAATGAAAGATTCCCACATGCCACAACTAAGACCTCATGCAGCCAAATATATAAATAAATAAAAATCTTTGAGGACTTTTTGTTTTCCCGCTAAGGCCTAGATCCAGCTGGACCTAACTTCGAGTATGCAGAAGCTCCAAGTCGCCTCTCCCCTGATGATGCGGATTTTGTAGACGTTTTACACACATTCACCCGGGGGTCACCTGGCCGAAGTATCGGAATCCAGAAACCAATAGGGCATGTTGACATTTACCCTAACGGAGGCACTTTCCAACCAGGATGTAACATTGGGGAAGCTCTCCGTGTGATTGCAGAGAGAGGCCTTGGAGGTAAATATAATTCAGAAGTTAACTAACTAAATGCAAGTTGCTCTCTTAACTCTTACTGACCAAGTGCCCTACCATTTTCCACAAGTACATAGTTTGAATATACATTTAGCCAAGCTGTGTTTTTGAAGAAGTCTGTCACATTCTAGCGTGATCACCTTGGAGCCTCAATACTTCCTGGGGTCAGATAGACATTTCATCTTGTATTATATTGTAAGCTGCACTGAATCCTGTACTTGAATAATAAAAGGGAAAAAAAAAACCAGTGAGATGGCAAGAAAACTTCCTTGCCTTTGATAAAGTATTATCTTCCCACACATTAAACTTTGAATATAGTGCAAAACCAGTAGAGTTATTTTTAATTCTACTAAAAGTAAAGGACATGTTAATTAGTCCAAATTTCTTTTGCCAGCTTTTTTTTTTTTCTTTACATTATCGTGTTGGTTTTGCCATACATTGACATGAATCTGCCGTGGGTATACATGTGTTCCCCTTCCAGAACCTCCCTCCCACCTCCCTCCCGATTCCCTCTCTCTGGGTCATCCCGGTGCACCAGCCCTGAGCACCCTGTATCAAACGTCAAACCTGGGCTCTTTTGCCAGCTTTTTAAAGAGATGTACAAATCAGAAACAAATCACCATTCCCTAAGAATAAATATTCCAAATTTTTAAGAAGAAAATAAAATTTAATATTAGTTTTTAATGTTGAATAGTCATGTTAGTGTGTGTTAATTTTATGATTTGTTTTAAGCGATCTTTGCTTACCTTGTGGACAATGGGACCTACCTATAGCCAATGTACTCCGGTGTTTTGGGCATACATTATAGAATTTACAGCATAATGTTACTAATTTTAATTATTAAAAAAGCTTATGATAAAAAGCTGCACCTTTATGACATTGCTGATTATTTCTATAATTCTTTAATTACACATTTATAGAAATTATAGAAATAATACATTTTATAATTATATAAATTATAGAAATAATTATTAATAATTACATTATTTCTATAATTTAATGTAAAAATCATGAACAGTGACACACTGCTCAATTATTCATAGTATCTATGATAAAATATTGTTAATATGGCAATTATACCTATGATGTGGTTTCTAGGGGTATACTTCCAAAAGCATCTAGAGGTATTGTATACTGTCAATATAAGAAAAAGATGTGATGAACTGGGGGAAATCAACTTATATCCTGGATGTCCTTATTACAGCTTCCTAAACATCCTCACAAATACAAGACAGCAGAAGTGTCTGAAGTTCCTGATAAAATCGGCAGCTTTAACACTCTTGGGGTAGGGAAGAAGCTGCTATCAAGAGTGCCTCCTTAAACAGGACCTATAATGAAGGAGATCATTTTATTCTAACACCACATCTCAGCTGTATTAGATAAGCAAGATGAAACACTCATTGTGAACCATCACAGAGTTGAAATGTGCCTTGTATCTCTTTTTGCCCAGATGTGGACCAGCTAGTGAAGTGCTCCCATGAGCGTTCCGTTCATCTCTTCATTGACTCTCTGCTAAATGAAGAAAATCCAAGTAAGGCCTACCGGTGCAATTCCAAAGAAGCCTTTGAGAAAGGTCTCTGCCTGAGCTGCAGAAAGAACCGTTGCAACAACATGGGCTACGAGATCAACAAGGTCAGAGCCAAAAGAAGCAGCAAGATGTACCTGAAGACTCGTTCTCAGATGCCTTACAAAGGTAGGCTGGAGACTGTTGTAAATAGGAAAATGGATTTGATCCTATTTTTTATTATATGCTTGATGCATCACATGTACTGATTCTGTCCATTGCAGCAGAGATGATAAAACAATGTTGCTAAATTCTGAGCCCTCATTTGTTTCTGTTGGTAGAGAGGAAGTTGCACTAATCCATTTTGCTGGAGTTCCTAATCCCCACTGCTAGTAAGGCCCAGGGCACAACTGCACTACCCTGTGCAGCAGTCCTGCCTGCCACCATCCTCTCTGCTTGTGCCCACTACCATGGGCCACCACATGAGTACCAGGCTCTGAGTTCATTTGAAACCATTCATACAGAGTCATCGAACTATGGCCCAGGAACAAACTCCAGCCCATCATCTGCTTCTTTAAAAAAAATTTTGTTAGAATGTAACCACACTAATTCATTTCTGTTTTGACTAAGGCTGTTTTCATGCCTCCATGGCAGAGTTGAGTGGTTGAGACAGAGACTATTTGGCCCACAAAACCTAAACTCTTTACTCTCATCCTTTGCAGAAAAAGGATGCCATCTCTTAAAATCTGCTTTGGGGCTTCCCAGGTGGCTCAGTGGTAAAGAATCTGACTACAATACAGGAGACACAGGTTCAATCCCTGGGTTGGGAAGACCTCCTGCAGAAGGAAATAGCAACCTACTCCAGTATTCTTGCCTGAAGAATCCCATGGACAGAGGACCCATGGGGTCGAAAAAGAGTTGGACACGACAGAACTACTAAACAACAAACAACAAAGTCTGTGTTAAGTGAAGGCAGGAACCACCTGTATTTGAAAATAGAACTAGTCCTAAGAGGGAAGAATATACCAAACCTTCTAAGATACTCCCATTTTGTTAAGAATCTGACTCTCCTGCATTGCAGGCAGATTCTTTACCATCTGAGTCGCTTAGGAAGCCCAGTACCCGATCAAAGATGATTACTTTCTGGGTCTGCTTACCAAGTCAGATAACCTGGATTCTTCTTATCCACTAGAACCACACTCTTCTGCAAGGGAGTAGAATTCAAAGTCTGAATATTATAGTAGTAAGCACTGTGCAGATATGAAGCAATGTTTCTGAGTCACATTTATAGCGATGTATGAACACTTCCTGTTGATCTCTAGTAAGATGCAGTCTGCTGTTGAGAGTGCTTGCTTGTTTGTGCTGCAGTGTTTCTATAAAGACTGATCAGAGCGTGTTCTGATTTTCTCTCTACAGTCTTCCATTATCAAGTAAAGATACATTTTTCTGGAACTGAGAGCAATACATACACCAACCAGGCCTTCGAGATCTCTCTGTATGGCACTGTGGCTGAGAGTGAGAACATCCCTTTCACCCTGTGAGTAGCCACAGGATTTTACCTTCAGCATGAGGTTTATCATGGCACTGTTCTCTGCCCTGACCATCAGTCTAGAGAATAGAAAGGTCATCAGATAGCAGTCCCCAGCCTTTTTGTCACCAGTGACCTGTTTTGTGGAAGACAATTTTTCCATGGACCAGGAGATAGGGGATGGTTTCAGGATGATTCAAGTGCATTACATGAATTGTGCACTTAATTTTTATTATTATTACATCAGCTCCACCTCAGATCATCAGGCATTAGATCCCGGACCCCTGGCATAGGACTCCTAAAAAAGGTGTACTCAGTAGAAAATTTTTTAAAAAGCTTTAAAAATTTTAAAAGGCAAAAGATGTTCATTACAGTGGCACCCACAGTAGCATAAATTAGAAGCAAAGTAAGTGTCCAAAACTGAGCCAATGGTTAAGTGAACTGTAGTTCAACAAATCAATAAAATCAATCTAGCCTCTAAAAACTGTAGTTATAGAAAACTAGGTAAAACATGTTAAAAAGAAGAAGGTAAAACATGAAGTGAATAAAGAAAAAATAGAGAATTGCATGTATACTATGATTGTGACAAAGGAAACATATGTTCACATATCAATACAAATAGAAAGGAAATATGTAAAAACATCTCTGAATGATGGACTTATAAACTTTTTCTCTTAGGAATTATATTACATAGTTCATATTGTTAGGATAAAAGTTGGGATACTTTAAAGGGGTATAGCCATCTTTCAAAATACACTAAATGCCATTGACAATCATCTTGTGTATTTTGTCGGATATTTTTTGCATTTTTAAAATGTTCCCCAAACAATAAAGCTATTTACCTTTTAGGAAGAAGAAAAAGGGAAAAAATTCTGATTTTCAGAACTAACCACATATGTTGATTTTTTATTCAGGCCTGAAGTTTCCACAAATAAGACATACTCCTTCCTACTTTACACGGAGGTGGATATTGGAGAATTGCTAATGTTGAAACTCAAATGGATTAATGATTCATACTTCAGCTGGTCCAACTGGTGGAGCAGCCCCGGCTTTGATATTGGGAAGATCAGAGTAAAGGCAGGAGAGACTCAAAAAAAGTAATTAATTTTTCTCCATTCACTTCCAATTCACTCAAATGTCTTTACCTAGAAATAGAATTTCTGGAGCCTCCAACATTCAGGTGAAACTTTAGTAGGCTTTATTTTTAAAACTATATACCTGTACCCAGGGATTGAACCCAGGTCTCCTGCATTGTAGGCAGATTCTTTCCATTCTGAGTCATCAAGGAAGTCCCATTCAGTATAAAAGTTTTAAATCCTCTGAGGCTCTCTATGCAATTCATTTAAAACTATATACCTATATAATTATACTTATTATTTTTAAGAGTGTTATTTTATTATTATACTAGAGAAGTAATGGTATGTCTACAGTTCATGGAAAGAAAACATAAACTGAGTTGCCACAATCATTGAGTAAAGCTGAGATTAGAAGTCAAGAATCTCAGCTTCTCATTTGGCATTATTTCCTGCAAGCACAAAACAGTTATGCAGAGAACCTTAGTGATGACACCTGGACATTCAGAGATTAAAACCAACCTCTTGGGTCTTCCCTGGCAGTCCAGTTGTTAAGACTGAAAGTTTCCACTGCAGTGGGTGTGGGTTCAATCCCTGGTTGGGGAGCTAACATCCCACATGCCAAGAGATATAGCCAAATATTTTTTTAAAAATAAAATAAAAACCAACCTCTTTAAATTCCAAGATAACCTCATCCTCTCTCCCCCACCCAAATCCACGTAGATCTATAAAATGAATTGCATAGAGAGCCTCAGAGGATTTAAAACTTTTATACTGAATGGGACTTCCTTGGTTTCTCCAGAAGGTAAAGAATCTGCCTATAGTGCAGGAGACCTGGATTCAATCCCTGGATTGGGAAATCCCCTGGAGAAAGAAATGGCTTACCCACTCCAGTATTCTTGCCTGGCGAATTCCATGGACAGAGGAGCCTGGCAGGCTGCAGTGTATGGGAATACAGAGTCAGCCAAGAATAAGCAACTACACTTTCACTTTCTTTCATACTGAATGTACAGGGATTTTGCAAACTACAGTATACCATTATTGTAAATAAAAATGACTCTTTAAATTAGGGTCAATAATATATTTCCCTTTTGTTATTTTATTTTATAACCAAAGTGGGAGAGGGAAAGAAGTTGTGAATGAAGAGGTTATACAGAGAGTATGTGTTTCTCTAGCAGGGCCAGTTGAAGGCTGATTTCTGAATTCCTTAATGCAGACACTAAGGAGTGGTAAAGCTGATCTTGAATCATCTTTTGGTAAAAGCCTGGTGATTTTAAACCTGCTCCAGGCTATCTGTATGCCTGTCTGTATTAATGAACTAGCTTTATTGCCGAATAGTGCATTAAGCCCTCAAATAACCATCTGATTCAGCTATGTTGCTGACTGGAATGGCCTGAGTATAAACAGTTAACTATTGGAAATATCAAAACAGTCAGAAGAATCATGGAAGTTTCAGCCAACGCTGACAGAAGCATTTATTTTTGAACAGTCATTTTTATTGTCCCAATATGCTATGTTCATATACATTTTCTTCCACAGGGTGATCTTCTGTTCCCGGGAGAAAATGTCTTATCTGCAGAAAGGAAAATCACCTGTGATATTTGTGAAATGCCATGACAAGTCTCTGAATAGAAAGTCTGGCTGGTGAGCATCATGGGCTCAGGCTCTCTGGCTATCTTGAACTTGCTCTCCAAGGGATGCTGCTTCATACATTGCCCTTCACCCCTGAACTAGAGGCTTGGATTGAGTCTTGTGATGAGAACCTCCAGGTGGTCTTTTTTAAAGTCTTCTGTAAACACATTAGGGGGCTTCCCAAAGCTCAGTAGTAAAGAATCCGCTTGCCCATGCAGGATATGCGGGTTCGATCCCTGGGTCGAGAAGATGCCCTAGAGTAGGAAATGGCAACCCACTCCAGTATTCTTGCCTGGAAAATCCTATGGACAGAGGAGCCTGGAGGGCTACAGCCTATGGGGTCACAAAGAGCTGGACACAGAGCATACACATACACACACACACACACACACACACACACGCACATTAGACCTGTCCATTTGCTTTTAGCAGTACTTCCTCCATTTTCTTTTTCCTGTTCTTTCTGCCAGCTCTGGTGCACTTCGTAAGTTTTATTTTACTTCTTGAATTACCACAAAATCTTCACTTCTGCTTTTTCCTGTACTGCAGTCCTGCTCCCTTTACAGACCTGTGTGCAGAGCATATATCACAAGTTTGTAGCCATCACTGTGGTTACGGGCACAGCTCCTCCTGGGAGATACCCAGGGGAGTGAAACATCAGCTGAAACCAGAGTCCTGCTTGATTCTGAGTGCCAGCAGATTCCGGGACAGGGAGCCAAAGGGGCAGCCACCAAGCATCCGTCTAAAAACCCCCAAAGACGAAAAGCTTGTGGACTTAAGAGTTTAGAAGATGGTTCTCTTTTCCACCTCAAAACAACTGCCTGGCTCTTTTCTACCTGACCTTTAAGGTTAATCCACATGGCAGCTGACAGCTGAATTTTTCCAGAGCGTCAGTACTAAGTAGAGATTGAACATGTGACTGCCCCTCCCTCCACCACATCCCCTCCTGGAATTCCCGAAGTATGCCACTTCCATTCCTCCACTCATTCCCCCGCCAGGTGCAAGTGCTGAAGGGTTGTAGGTATAAAGGGGGAAAGCTTAGATCATATCATACCAGCCAGTGACACAAGAAAACAATGGGAAAAGTTGGTCACAGCATCATCTGGAAATAGAAAAGCTAATTGCTTTTGGTTTGTCTTCCCCGGTTACATTTACAGATAAAAGTACAGAATTCTCTAATCAGAGAAAGCATATTAAAGGCTCTATGTGACATATCTCTTTTATTTTAATTTCTACTTTATAATAGAGTCTATCAATGGATAAGTATAGATTTCAGACATTCTCTATAGACGTATAATATTTATTTTTTTTTTAGTTTTTTACATTATGTCATTATGACATATACTTTGGACAAGATGAAGCCATCTGGATTAAAAGCATTAATGGAAGAGCACTCAATAAACTTGAAATGGAGAATAGTTGCTGGTATTGAGCCAGGGAAATAATTGAATTTTTGTCTAAGTGTATACTTCTACTAAGAGCTTCACTGCTTTGTTTTTCTTCATCACAAATCTGAGGCAATTCATACTTGTTTTAACTCTTCAAAAGGGACTCCTATATGAAGTTTTATATATGAATTTAAGTTATATACAAACATACACAGACATTCTTATGTATATATTATCCCAAGGTCATCCACAACTTGAATCTATAATGTGAATTTAAAAAAAAAACAAAACTTGAAAAATTAGGAACCAACTCTTATCTGTTTATCAAATATTTCTTGTCACATTTGTGTAAGTTATAAGACTTTATCTAAGATAGTCTAATGATATGTTCTTCATCTGATGATAAAATTACTGAAACAACAGATATTTAGGGAGGTTTTTTTTTTTTTTACTCCTGAACTTTATCTAGGAGGTAATTATGACTCAGACTAATAACCTTCTGCCGTTTCTCACCTCTGTGACTAAGTCTTTCAACTAAAAGCATCTCTCTCATCTTCTGTTAAAACTCTTCAGAAGACTTATATCACAAGAAAAGGGGAAAAAAAATAGGTATTTTATTTAACAAGTTTTAGAAGTAAGAAATCTTGCTAAATTTTGAAATCATTTGATTCAGTCTTCTGAAAAGAATACTCCTTATCAAGACATGGCTAAGTAATATCAGACTGTCTTTGACTCCTATGAGTCTGCCACCTCCTCTGATTAGGTTTATTCTCACAACCTTTGTTCTGAACTTCTGGTTGACTACTTTTTCATCTTGAAGGTGATGAGGGAGGGAAGAAGGTTATAAAACACTAAGCAGATAATAAATTGCCATTCTTCGTCTGTTTTCTCTCAGAAACTTGGCAAAGCTACAGAAGAAAGAACAGCATATGAATTCTATGAAGAATGAAATAACTTTTACAAAAGACACCCAGTGCTTTAGATGGTGAAAAATGGATTTTCCTGAGCATTAATCCCAGCTCTAGCCTTCTTAGTTATTTTAGGAGACAGTCTCAAATACTAAAACTAATCCAATTTGAGGCATATATTGACCAAATAGCACATCTTCCAACATTAAAAAATAACAGATATGAAAAGCACTGTATTCAGTCCTTTGAGAAAAAAATAAGATTATTTAAAATGGTAAAATAATCAGCTCTCTTTATGTCGTAAGTTTAGCCATAGCCTAAAATTGAGTAGAATCTCATTTTTAATTGGGATTCTGCATTTTCTAGATTGATAACTTTCTCAAAGCTTTCTCCAAGTCTAAATGTAGGAAGTAGGGTTTTTTGCAGCATTAGTAGGACCCGTTTACTTATCAATCAAAATCCCTAGTTTCTTGGAATTATTCTCCTCTTGCCATTGGAATGTAAGTCCAAGAGTGAACCAGGAACTAGTGACTTGGAGATAGAAATGAAGAATAAAGTTGAGAAAGCACTGAACCTTTAAACACTCTCTACGGTTGATTGCATCATAACTAAGTTACAAATTAAAGGAGATATATAAAACTGAGGTCAATTAAACCTTAACAAACTTTGCAGTTTATGGTTTAGTATTTCCCCTTCCTTTTCCTGCTTTGTCTCAAGATTATATTTTAATAGTTTTTCCCTAGATAGGCTTTTCAAATGAGCCTGTTATCATCAGCTGACACAGAATTTTAACTACAGAGAGAAAAAATGATATCGTAATTTTATTATCAGATTTTCAAAATTATATTAATTGAAGTCCTTTGACGTATGATAGTTACTGTTCAATTTTAGGCTTATTTCAGCCATGCTTCTGTCAGACTTCGAGCATGTCTCTTTCTTTCCTAACTTTGATAAGAAAATATGTGTTGAAGATGAAATTCTGCATCGTGCAAAGTCCTACAAATTTTAAACAAAGATTGTTTTTACTAAGTAAAGAAACAGAAAAGTTACAGTCAGTCATATATTCACTGGCAGTGCTTAAAAACCATTGAGGACAATGAAAAGGATCAATTGCTATATCCACGTGAATTGTCATGAAAGTTGTCATTTTTAACTAGTCACGAGTGAGTGAACATTTATTTATAAACTAGATCTCACATTTTCAGAATGCTTTTCTATATATTATTATAAAATGATAGAGAAGTCAAATATTTCAGAGGCTATTGCTGGAAATCCAAACTGTGAATGTGTGTGGGTGTCTGAACACATATTCATGTATGAAGCCCCACACGTACAATTATTCCTCAGCGTGGCTTGGCAGGTAAATGATGAAGAGGCGCATTGGCACACACCGCGGTAGAAAGTGTTCCAGTGGTGCCGGAACACTCCTTCATCTGAGAGATACGATTGTGCCTGTACAAAGTAGAGTGAACGTTGTGAATGACATCAGCCAGTTTGGAATGAATTCTCTCTAAAAATAAAATGTTGTGCGACTTGTTGTTGGCATCCCCCTTGATTGCTATAATTCATTAATTCTCGGGATTTGGGTTTGAGCAAGGGTGCATCAGCTTAAGAAAGTATGAATTCAATCAGTGTATGGCCCTGGGAACTCTGACTTCTACAGACTTCACTCTATATATATCAGCAATGCTTTGACCTTCAATGTTATTTATTAGCTGTAAATATATGTGTGTATGTGTAAAGGGAGATTGTACATATTGGAAAGGTCATTGTGGCTATCTGCATTTATAGATGTTTGGTGCTAATTTTGTACGTGTTTTTATCAGTGACAGTTTCACTGGGCCAGCTTACTCTGATGAAACAATACAATAAAATGGGCTTTAAAAAACACAAAACTTACCTGTGTGAAGAAATGGAATCTACTTTTAATAAAATTGACAACATTTTATTACAATGCTAAGTCATTATTTTGTATCATTTAAACCCCCCTTAAAAGAAATTTATTCTTAGAGCCAGATTCATTCAGCAAATTTTTACTGAATAATCCCTATGCTCAGTAAAAAATACAGCTTCTAAAAATTACAGTGCACAGTATATTTTATTCTTTATATTTACATTTGTATAAAGTCTTAGAGATCATTTAAACAATAGAGAAAAATGATACAGAATTTTTCCTAATAAAACACACAGAACTTTTCTTGCCTGCCAGATACTTCTTCACAATGAACAAGTTAGATTAATAATAAAATATCTTTCACCATTTCCTGGAGTAATGTCTCTGTTTCTGAGATCTTATCACTAGCTATAAAGTGGATGGCATTTGTATAACAAAATGAACCCTTGGGAGGTGCATTTTTAGACCTCTTCTTTGAATTGTTTTGATAATGGAAAAGAACAACATACAGCCCACCCATGTAACTAAGTAGGGATTGCTTCTTAGTACAATCAGTACTTAGTACTCTTGAATCAATTCTTGGAGAATGGAGTGCTGTTCTAAGGTTCAGAATAGTTTACTACTGGTTTGACTTCCTGGCCCATACTTTCTTCATTTGAAATGTTATGAATTGAATATTTTGTTTTTCTAGTTACCTTAAACTAAAGTATGGTTTTAAAATCTGTAATGACCTCTTAAGAAATTTACACGGTTATTAATGTTTAGACACAGCCTCTATCTTGTTCATTAAGGAAAGTCTTTTGGAAAGCAGAATTATTATACTGAATCTGAATGACATGCATGCTTATCAGCTACTTCTGGACAACCCTAGCTTCTAATCTACCCTATTAGCATTCCAACTGTGCCCACTGAGTTTCAGAAATGCAAGATCTATGCCTGATTGTTCTCATTTCCGCTCTATAAATATCAAATGATTAAGGAACACAATCAATAATATTGTAGTAACTTCGTATGAGAATGGATGATTACTAGACTTATCATGGTGATCATTTCATAATGAACCCTGGAGTTCAGCTGAGGATCCCCCTTGAGTCTTTGAGTACCGATCACTGGGTGTCTGTGTATGTGAGAGGGATGGGAAGGGGGATAATGAACTACCAAAGGTTCAGGAAAGAACTCACCAAAAGGAACAAAGAAAATGGTACCTATGCAGCTCAAATAGAAATAAGATAGTGCCTGTTTCCAACTCACAGACAAGAAAAATCTCATAATTAGTGTTACCAAGTACAATGAACAAAAGAGATTTGCTTCGCTGGTCCTGTCAACACAGCTTAAAAGAAAGACCCAGAGGCTAAAACTGTTTTCAAGAACCTGTATCCCATAACAAGGCTAAAGAACATTTATAAGAATTTTGAGCATTCACAAAGGCAAAATCCACAAATGTACCTGATCAAAAACTATCAAGAATGCAAAAGGCAGAAAAATGTGACATGTATCTAAAAAGAAAAAGAAAATCAAAACCAACCCATGTGACAGAATCAGTAGTTCAGGACCTTAAAGCAGTCATAATGACTATATACCATATGTTCAAAGAGCTGGAGATAAGATTGAGTATGTTAAGTAGAATCATAGAAGCTTTTTTAAAATAATCAAACATCCAGGGATGAAAACTATACTCTTTGAGATGAAAAGATAAACTGGAGGAAATTAATGGCAGACTAAGCATTGCAGAAGAAAGAATTAAGGGCTTGTAAGACATACTATACAAAATCTAAAAGAGAATAGAAAGTATCAAAAATTAAAGCCTCACTGAACTGTGGGATAACTTGAAGTGTTTTATTAAATGTATCATTGGAGACTTCAAATGAAAGAAAGACTTCTTAAGGATGAGAAAAAATATGAAATGAAAAAATAATGCAAATATTTTAAAATCTGATGACAACCACGGATTCAAGAAATTTAATGAAACCTAGAAACAAGAAAACTACACCAAGGTTCACAGTAACCAAGTGTCTCAAAACAAGTGAGAAAGAAATATTTTAAAACAGCTAAAGAAATAAGATATATAGAGAGAAAGAAATATAAAGATGATAGAATATTTCTTGTTGAAAAAAAATGCATGAGATACAATTGAGCAACATCTTTAAAGTACTCAAAGAAAAAAGCCTGTTGCTTAGAAGTTTATACCTAATAGAAACATCTTTCAAAATCAGAAGTGGTTAGGGGAAAGAGCTTTTCAGACATTGTTGTTTAGTTGTTCAGTTGTGTCCAACTCTTGTTGACCCTATAGACAGGCGGCATGCCAAGCTTCTTTGTCCTTCCCTGTCTCCTGGAGTTTGCTCAGACTCATGTCCATTGAATCAATGATTCCATTCAACCATTTCATCCTCTGTCGCCCCCACATATAAAAGCTAAAATAATTCATCAACAGTAGGTTCACACTACAAGAAATGTTTCAGAAATACTAAATATTTCTTAGGTGGAAAGAAAATAGTACCAAATGGAAGTATGGATCTACACAACATAATGAAGACCAGTAGAAATGGGAACTATTTGGGTAAATATGTAAGATCTTTTCTTATTATTTAAATGTGTTTAAACAATCACCTGATTATAACAAAACTAACAAAAGAATAGTGGGGTTTCTAACATATGTAGGAATAAATAGATGACAATAGACCAGAGATTGAGTGGGGAGGAATGAAAGTATGCAATTGTAAGGTTATAATGCTGAAGTGAAGTTGTATCATATAACATCTTTAGAGCAAAAGCTGTCATAAAGTAAAGGTTTATACCGTAATTAGTAAGGCAGTGAGTAAAATTACAAAACAGTTCAAGCTAATAAACCAAGGAAAGGGAGCAAAAGTCTATGCTAAAAAATTCATTATCTTCTATTTCTCCTTGTTGCAAGCATCTACAACAAGATATCTCAGTTGTTCTTCCTAATCAACGTTTTAACACCTAGCTCACCCTCTTTCCCTCCAGTGTTAGTCCTATCATCAATTTCAGTATTCACACTACCGCAAATTTTCTTTTCCAAAGATGGCCACAACAATATTTGTCATTCCATGTGTTTGTTCTTCAGCAATATTACTTAGCCACCTCTTTCAAGAGCTAATATCTATCCTTCACTCCACCTTGAATCTATGTGGGCCCTGAGACTGCCTCTACTAACAGAATATGGGGAACTTCCTGGTGGTCCAGTGGTTAAGACTCCAAGCTTCCAATACAGAGGATGCAGGTTTGCTCCCTGATTGGGGAACTAAAATCCTGCATACTGTATGGCCAAAAAAACAGAATATGGTAGAAATAACACTATATCACTGCACCAGTTTGGGTGTAACTCTTTACTTGCTTTGTGATTTCTGCTTTCTGCCCCTTGGAAACCCTCACTCTTGGGACACTTCCCTTTGTAACCCAGTGCCTGTGATGTGAGATGTACAAACTACATAAAGCAACCATATGTTGGCAGTCTGGGCAACAGCCTAGCTGAGCTTCCAGCAAGCAGCCAGCATCAACTGTCAGCCATATGAGTGAGCCATCTTGGACTTCCTCTCAGTTGAGTGTTTAGAAGACGGTAATTTCAGCTATCACCTGGACCTAACCACAGTACTATGAGAGATAGTAATACATTGTTGTTTTACCTAAGCTTTGATTAGCTTTGTTATACAAAAATAGATAACTGAAATATATACAAATAATGTATTCAATATAATGGCCTCATAATTTCTTCCTGAAAAAAAAATTTTTTTTGGATGCGCTGTGAGGTATATAGGATCTTAGTTCCCAGATTAGAGATTGAACCCATGCCCCCTGCAGTGAAATTAAGGATTCTTAGCAGCTAGACCACTGAGAAAGTCCTTCATAATTTCTTTACATCTCCTCCTCCTATGATCTTGTCTTTCAATAGACTACTTTTATATAGACTTTATATATTTTCAGTTCAGTTCAGTTCAGTTCAGTTCAGGCTCTCAGTCGTGTCTGACTCTTTGCAACCCCATGGTCTGCAGCACGCCAGGCCTCCCTGTGCATCACCAACTCCAGGAGTTTACTCAAACTCCTGTCCATTGAGTCAGTGATGCCATCCAACCATCTCATCCTCTGTTGTCCGCTCCCTGCTTCAATCTTTCCCAGCATCAGGGTCTTTTCAAATGAGTCAATTCTTTGCATCAGGTGGCCAAAGTATTGGAGTGTCAGCTTCAGCATCAGTCCTTCCCATGAATACTCAGGATTGATTTCCTTTAGGATGGACTGATTGGATCTCCTTGCAGTTCAAAGGACTCTCAAGAGTCTTCTCCAACACCACAGTTCAATAGCATTGATTCTTCAGAACTCAGCTGTCTTTATAGTCCAACTCTCATATCCATACATGACTACTGGAAAACCATAGCCTTGACTAGATGAACCTTTGTTGGCAAAGTAATGTCTCTACTTTTCAATATGCTGTCTAGGTTGGTCACAACTTTTCTTCCAATGAGTTAGTGTCTTTTAATTTCATGGCTGCAGGCACCATCTACAGTGATTTTGGAGCCCCCCTGGCAAAATAGTCTGCCAGTGTTTCCACTGTTTCTCCATCTATTTGCCATGAAATGATGGGACCAGATGCCATGATCTTAGTTTTCTGAATGTTGAGTTTTAAGCCAGCTTTTTCACTCCCCTCTTTCACTTTCATCAAGAGGCCCTTTAGCTTTTCTTTGCTTTCTACCATAATGGTAGTATCATCTGCATATCTGAGATTATTGGTATTTCTTCCAGCAATCTTGATTCCAGCTTATGCTTCATCCAACCCAGCATTTCTCATGATGTACTCTTTATAGAAGTTAAACAAGCAGAGTGACAATATACAGCCTTGACATACTCCTTTTCCTATTTGGGACAGGTCTGTTGTTCCATGTCCAGTTCTAACTGTTGCTTCCTGACTGCATTAAGATTTCATAAGAGGCAAGTCAGGTGGTCTGTTGGTATTCTCATCTCTTTCAGAACTTTCCACAGTTTGTGGTGATCCACACAGTCAAAGGCTTTGGCATAGTCAATAAAGCAGAAATAGATGTTTTTCTGGAATTCTCTTGCTTTTTCGATAATCCAGTGGATGTTGGCAATGTGATCTCTGGTCCTTCTGCCTTTTCTAAAACCAGCTTGAACATCTGGAAGTTCATGGTTCATGTATTGCTGAAGCCTGGCTTGGAGAATTTTGAGCATTACCGTACTAGCGGGTGAGATGAGTGCAATTGTGCGGTAGTTCAAGTATTTTCGGCATTGCCTTTCTTTGGGATTTGGATGAAAACTGACCTTTTCCAGTCCTGTGGCCACTGCTGAGTTTTCCAAAGTTGATGGCATATTAAGTGCAACACTTTCATAGCATCATCTTTTAGGATTTGAAATAGCTCAACTGGAATTCCATCACCTCCACTAGCTTTGTTCATAGTGATGCTTCCTAAGGCCCGTTTGACTTTGCGTTCCAGGATGTCTGGCTCTAGGTGAGTGATCACATGAAGTCATGGATCATGAAGATCTTTTTTGTACAGTTCTTCTGTGTATTCTTGCCACCTCTTCTTAATATCTTCTGCTTCTGTTAGATCCATATCATTTATGTCCATTATTGGGCCCATCTTTGCATGAAATGTCCCCTTGGTATCTCTAATTTTCTTGAAGAGATCTCTAGTCTTTCCCATTCTATTGTTTTCCTCTATTTCTTTGCACTGATTACTGAGAAAGGCTTTCTTATCTCTCGTTGCTACCCTTTGGAACTCTGCATTCAAATGGGTATATCTTTCCTTTTCTCCTTTGCTTTTCACATTTCTTCTTTTCACTGCTATTTGTAAGGCCTCTTCAGACAGCCACTTTGCTTTTTTGCATTTCTTTTTCTTGGAAATGGTCTTAATTCCCGTCTCCTGTACAATGTCACAAACCTCTGTCCATAGTTTATCAGGCACTCTATCAGATCTAGTCCCTTAAATCTATTTCTCACTTTCACTGTATAATCATAAGGAATTTTATTTAGGTTGTACCTGAATGGTCTAGTAGTTTTCCCTACTTTCTTCAATTTAAGTCTGAATCTGAGTCATATTTTAATACTACACTATATCATTACTAATAACTCATATACTCCATTTGAGTTTCTCCTCTCTTTGACCACTGTTACTTGTCTTTTTAGTTAATAAATTTAATCCAACAGTTCCTCAAATGTCCTAGGAATTCCAATTCATTGATTTATCCATCTCTTGCTTCCTTACAAAGTCTCACTTCAATCCTTACTCAGCTTAGATTTCAAGGCCGAACGTCATTATTACTCCACTGTCAAAACTCTCAAAGACCTTGTTTCTCTCTGAATTGAGCTTTACAGGCAAAACACAAATCCAAACATCACTTTCTCAGTGATTGCATCTGAGAATGTGACTGGAAGCATGCCAATGTATACGCGTGCACACACACATCCTGCTGACTGTCTACTTTAAATTTGTCACCACTTCATTCAAACAGTACTTTATAACTGCCTCACATCCCTCTTACATTTACAAACAGTCTTTTATTCTCCCCGATGATTATTTCACCTCAAACCTCCAATAATTCCCTACGTCTCCTCAGTCCCAACTGATGGCTACACTTCTGATTTTACTGAGAATATGGAGGCAATCATAAAGGAATGTCCATGTGTGCCACTCCTAATGGTACCAATTTCCCTGCTCCATAGACTCTGCTTTCCCTCCAGATAAAAGAGATGTTTTCAGGCTTCCCTGGTGGCTCAGTGGTAAAGAATCCACCTGCCAATGCAGGAGACACAGAGTCAAGCCCAGATCTGGAAAGATCCCACATGCCTCGGAACACTAAGCCCATGCACTACAGGTTGAGTCTGTGCTCTAGAGCCAGGGAGCCACAACTACTGAAGCCCATATACCCAAGAGCCTGTGCTCTGCGGCAAGAGATGCGACCTCAGTGGAAAGCCTGTCCACCAACTGGAGAGTAGCCTCCAACTAGAGAAAAGCCAGCAGAGCAATCAAGACCCAGCACAGCCATAAATAATTTTTTTTTTAAGAGAGGTCTGTTTTCCCTGTTTCTATCTAAGTCCATTTCATGCACGGATTGATTGTTCAGGAAAAAGAATTCCTTCTTTCCTACTCAGACATCACTCTAAAGTTATCCCTGTTCTCCCCTGTCCCTCAATTTTTACTTCAGGGTGGGTCATCCTAAAATGTTCCTCAGTGGCATATAGATGGTTTTACTGAAGAAATGGGCAATGCAAGAGGGACACTCTGACCCTCCTTTCTGTCTCTTTTAAAGTAAGAAATAAATCACTTGTGTGAAAATTCTCTACCTATATCTGGAGACAGAAGGACATCCTCAGGAGACAGGGAATTCAGGCCAAGAAGTCTGTATAAACATTTTTAATCCTTTAATTTACTACCTAAACTCAAATTCTGTTAGATACTTCTTCACTAATTGAGCACCCAAAACCTAAGTTTCTTTGTCCTCTCAGTTTTCCATAGATTTAGATTTATATGTTTCTTTTTCTAAAAAAGTACAAAATCTGCCTACTCTGGTCACTTCTTAGGTCTTATTTATATGAGACCTCCATGCACCATTGTGGTAGTTTGTATCACTTTATGGGGCATCTCTTCCGGGTTTCCTCTGGCAAATCATCTTGCTTTGCCTGGTTCTGAGTCCATATTTGGTGTATCTCAGGGCCCTCCCATGTATGCATGTGCATCTCTTAGCAAAGACAGATTCTTATGAAGAGACCTATGGGTAGGTTGACATCACCTACTATGGGGTGTCGCCCCCTCCTTTTTGACTTTCAGGGAGGATCTCGTTGACCTTGAGAATGAGAAATATGTAGTTTCATATCTGGGCAGGGCTCAACTCCTCCTCCTCTTCGTCTTGGAGTATTTATCCACAGGGAACAAACTCTAACTATTCAGCCTGGGGTCCATCTATCTCCTGCCTCAATTCCTACTTAACACCAAACAAAAGTCCCTTGATCCCATATTCATTTCCAGCTACCATGCTATGTATATATTCTCCTTTACAGCAAAGTTGCCTGATGTGTCTCCACTTGCTGTTTCTACTTCTCCTCTCCATTCTCAAAGGCTAATGAAGCTGTCAATTTCACTCTACCAAAGTTAGTTTTGTTGAGGTTATCGGCAAATGCTGCTGCTGCTGTTCAGTTGTTTACTTGAGCCTGACTGTTTGCAACCCCATGGACTGCAGCATGCCAGGCTTCCCTGTCCTTCACTACCCCCAGAGTTGGCTCAAACTCATGTACATTGAGTCGATGATGCCATCCAATCATCTCATCCTCTGTCGTCCCCTTCTCTTCTTAGTCTTTCCCAAAATCATGGTCTTTTCCAATAAATCGACTCTTCGAATCAAGTAGCCAGAGTATTAGAGCTTCAGCTTCAGTATCAGTCCTTCCAATATATTTCCAGGATTGATTTCCTTTAGGAATGATTGGCTTAATCTCCTTGCTGTCCAAGAGACTCTGAAGAATCTTCTCCAGCACCACAATAGGAAAGCATCATTTCTTCAATGTGCAGCCTTCTTTATGGTCCAACTCTCACATTTATACATGACTACTAGAAAAACCATAGTTTTGACTAGATGAACCTTTGCTGGCAAAGCAATGCCTCTGCGTTTGAATATGCTGTCTAGATTTGTCATAGCTTTTCTCCAAGGAGCAAATGTCTTTTAATTCCATGGCTTCAGTCATTGTCCACGGTGATTTTAGAGTCCAAGAAAATAAAAACTGTCACTGTTTCCATTGTTTCCCCATCGATTTGCCATGAAGTGATGGAGCCAGATGCCATAATCTTTGATTCTTTAATGTTGAGTTTTAAGCCAGCTTTTTCACTCTCCTCTTTCATCAAGAGACTCTTTAGTTCCTCTTCATTTTCTGTCATTTGGGTGGTATCACCTGCATATCTGAGGTTAGTGATTATTTCTTCCAGCAGTCTTGATGATCATGGTTATATCAACCATCAACTTAAAAAAAAAAAACACAGAGTATGAAAATAATTTTGCATGTATTTATTCAACAACTCTTCATTAAATAAAAGTGTAAATAAATAAATGATGACTATCATAATTAAGTACTTTTAAAACCTTGATAAATAGTATAAATGAATAAAATTCTTCCCTCCACTCTCTGTATTTCCCCTTCTGTAGGTTTCCTTCAGCAGTAGGTGTAATTGAATTTAACCAGTATATGCATTCTTCCTGGGATATTCTAAAAATTCATTCTCCTTTGATTTACTAAAATAAATTGCTCAAGAGTGTAGCAAACATGAACATAATTAGCTCTAGAAAGAGATTTTCCTGCATGTCCTAAGACGAAGAAAAAAGGAACTGAGCTATGGATCCAAAAAAAGCTAAGGAAAGAGTGGGTGAGTTGAGTTGAGGCTAACAAAAAAGCAACAGAAAACAGAAGTTAGAGACAAGGAAGGAAGATATTTATGTCATAACACTTTTTTAAATTAATTTTAAAAGAAAAAATAACTTTTGTTTCCATCATCTGTGCCAACATCATGTGAGATAGTGTTGTACACGGAGTGCAATGACAGTACAAGTTAAATAAAGAGTTGGTTGAATTCATCACTGTGAACTCAGCACTTTGATATCCAAGTAAGGGCTAAAAAACTTAGGCTCTCAAAAATCCCCAAGTTGGAGAGTCTAGGTTGGAAATGAGGCCTTGGGACTCCCTTATTACCATATGTGACCTTTGGGCTAAGATATCATTGATTAATATAATATCAGAAGTAAGGAATATTCTATTTGAATCCAGACCACTAATCATTTTAAGATGACCATGAGTCAAGGGCACATAATAAACCCATTTACATCAGATAGTATCACCCGGTTCCTTTACTTTTACTGCTCCTCTAATATTAAAGAAATTATATGAATAAGTGAGGATGGTAGCTTTTATCTACATCAACTAAAAAAGAAACAAATTATATTCATTACTTTCTGTGAAAAAAAAATTAGCAGGAATTGGCTCACTATTTCTGTAAGTTTTACCACTGTGGACAACTTTCCACAAGATGATTTGTCAAAAGAATTGATAAAATTACAGTATTTCCCACACTTTCTCTCATCATAAAAATTAATGGAAATAATGCAATTCAAGTTAAAATATCACCTTTACACACATATCAAATGCAAAGTCAAAAAATAATAAGTTGACTAAGAGATATTGATAACTAAAAAATAATATCCTAAAAATCAATTTAAAAAAGTCATTCACATACACACACACACATACATGCAGTGTAAAAAAAATGGACAAAGGATGGGAAGAATGAATATAAAAAGTTTCTTAAATAGAAGAAAAGATATTTATTGTCACTCATAAAAAGAGATGCAATTTATACATTTACTGAAAAAAGTTTTTACCTGGTGGTAAAAATTTTACCTGATAGAGGGAATGTACATTTGTAAAGTTCATAGAAAGGGCAATTGTTTATACTTATCAAAATTATAAACACACATCCTTTCCAATATTCCTGCTCCTGGAAACTTATCTGTAAGATGTTAGCCTGATGCTATTTATTATAATCATGTGTGTAATAGAAAATTTGTGAACAACATATGTGTCCATTAATTAGGATTATTTTTTAACCATTAAAAAAAGAGGATAAAAAAAATTTGCCAAAATTTGATATCCATTCATGATTAAAAAAAAAAACTCAGAAAATTAGGAATAGAAGGGGATTTGATGAAGGGCATTGGCTTAATCAGAGTTCTCCAAGAGAAAAAGAACCAATAGAATATAGATAGATTAGATACAGATATAGATAGATATAAGAAAAGATTTATTCATAAGAATTGACTCAAATAGTTATGGAGGCTGAGAAGTTCCACAATCTGCTGTCTACAAAGCAAATAAACCCAGAAAACAGATGGTGTAATTTTGTCCTGTTTCAAAGTCCTGAAAATTT
Source organism: Antilocapra americana (assembly GCA_007570785.1). Classification (NCBI taxonomy): domain Eukaryota; kingdom Metazoa; phylum Chordata; class Mammalia; order Artiodactyla; family Antilocapridae; genus Antilocapra; species Antilocapra americana. The sequence continues at coordinate 32,083,697 of ML661897.1, read as the reverse complement.
GGAACCAGTGGTGTAAATTACTTCTGATCTGAATCCCAAAGCCCCAAAACCAGGAGTGACACTGTTTGATGAGAGATGATGGATGTCTCAGGTTGAGCAGACTGGCCTGCCTTTTGTTCTGTCCACACAGTCAATGGATTGGATGATGCCCTCCAGCATTAGTGAGAACTATCTTTACTCAGCCTCCTAATTCAAATGCTAACCTCTTCTGGAGATACTCTTACACACGTACCCAGAAATAACGTTTACCAGCTATGTGTACATCCCTTATCATGGTCAAGTTAACACATAAAGTTAACCATCACAGGCATCTACAAGCTTAGAGCTTGTAGAAAAAGCTTAAAGCTAATACCATTTACTGGTAAAATATTAAATACGTTTTCCCTAAGATCAGGAACAAAGCAAGACTGGTCACCTCACTACCCTACTCAACATTGTACTGAAGGTCCCATTCAGTGCAACAAGGTAACAAAAACGAAAGTAAGAGGTATCCAGATTGGAAAGGAAGTGGTGAAACTGACTACCAAGAGTAAGTTCAATTACAAAATGTTACATAAATATAGGTATAAATTCAGAAACCTTTGATTTTTGAAAGGAGATAGATAGGAGAAGGGTTTTTACATGATGCAAAATAACCAACTTTATAAAAAAATTTCAGCTTTTCAGTAAAGTTTGTCAGTTGTGCCTTTGGAATAAAAGTATCTGTACTGCCTACAAACCCTGGGTTTGGAGTGGGCACAGAAATATATAAAATATAATTGTATAAACATACAATATCTCATGTCTGGTTACTCTTTACTGTCTGCCAGTTTTGTGCTAAGCCTTTAATGCACATAGACTGATTTAATATTTACAAAAATTGTATGGATAAAGTTCCCTTATTATTTATATTCCTTTTTTAAAAAAAAATTTGGCTGCACTGGGTCTTAGTTGCAGCACTCAGGATCTTCACTGTGGGATGTGGGTCCTATTCCCTGACCAGGGATCAAACCTGGGCTCCCTACATAGGGTGCATGAAATTTTAACCACTGGACCACCAGGGAAGTGTCTATTATCTGTCTATTTGATGAATGAGAAAATCAAGACACAGAAAAATTAAATAGCTAGGTTGAGGCAATGCGTTTAGTAAGTAGAAAGTTGGGATTTTTGTAGAACAGCAATCAATAACAAGGCTACAAACAACAGAGTTTCATGTGTGGTCTTAGGAACTGCAATTTGGAAGACACAGATTTGGGTAAAACCAAGAGTGTACAGGGAAGAAAAACAGTCAGGAGTTTATAAAGGCAAAAGGCATACGACTGTTAAAGCTACAAGAGTTATGGCTGATTTTGATGCAAGCCTCTCAGCTCTGTTTTATAGAGCTTTCCTAGCAATATCCATTCCACCTTGGTTTTCCATCACAATCCCAAGCTCACGCTAGTACCCTTCACACAAGTGAAGTCCATGGATGAAGGCAATCGGGTCATTGCTGAAGGTGTGGACTGGGCTCTAACACTGAAAGGACAAAGGGGCTGGAAGAAGTGTTATAGGAATGTAAAGTATTCCTTCAGCAGTTGAAGGAATTTAGAGAATTCTGGCAAAAAATAAGATGGTGGGGTAAGAAATAGCAGCCAGTGAGGGTAAAAGGTTGGGAAATCTGTGAAAACTTTAATTAACATAGCAAAGAGAGTAAGAAAAAAATAGCCTGGGGTTGAACAGAGAGGACTAGCAGAGGGAAATAGAACTTAATTTAGAACTTAATTGCCACTGGAATGTTTCATCTGAGAAGGGCATACCCCCTTTTCTGGAGAAAAAAATAAATTAGCATAAAAATGCTATTGATGTTGGGTAGCTGTTATAAAGGGTTAAGTGTTAGGGGAATCACTGACTGAAACTACTCCCCACACCCTTACCACCCCCACTCCACAGCCACCCCTAGCCAAGCCCAATAGTAACCACTTGAATGAGTTATCTTACAACAGGAAGTCCTGGTAAGGGACATGGAACTATTATAACAAGCTACCACCAGCCCGAAGAATTCAGGAAATGTTAAAAGGAGACACGCCATGCCTGTCCATATATTCTACCAACCTCCCAGAATCCTTCTTGCTGGAATCCATCTTGGCTGAGAGATGCTTGTGCCACCAGGAAGGACTCTAAGTCAGAGTGATTAGCCAGAGACAACCTGGAAAATAACCCCATCACTATAAAACCTGGGACTGCAAGCCATGCAACACAGCAGTTCTGGGTTCTCTTACCCTGCTGCCCTGCACTTGGGCACCCCTTCCCAGTAAAGTCTGTTACTTTATCAGCTTGTGTGTCTCCTCAGACAATTCATTTCCAAATGTTAGACAACAGCCCACTCTCGGGCCCTGGAGGAAGTCCCCATTCCTGCAACAAAAGGAGGCGACTGCCTGAATTTAAACACAGATTACACGAAAAAGTCTCAATCTCTTAGTCAGTTCTCCCTCTTCCTTTTGACAGGTCACACTTTCCATCAATAATGAAACGGGAAATGGTGGTTTACTTTCCTGGTTCCTCGCTTGACTGTGACAAGCAAGAACAGATTCTACTTCTTTTCTACAAATAGGTGTTTAGAGATCTTTCTCCCTCCCCTCCCCCGCAACACATATATCTTAATGATTTAAATACGTTTACAGTACCATTAAAAATTGGTAGGGACTCCATGCTATCCTTTTCTCTTACAAATGAGAAAACTAAGACTTCCAGGAGTGAAGTAACTTACTCAGAGTCACAGAGTAAATTAAGGGATTCCAGATGAATGTGAAGTTACCCTCTACCCAGTTCTACCAAAATACATCCTAGTGCTCACATTGTCCTCTGGGTGCTCCTCATTGTGCTGATACAAATGTGCATGTGCGCACACACACACACTTTCCCCTGAAACAAGAAAGGAGGGGCATGGCACCACCTTTAAAAGAATAACATACACAAAGGACATGACAAAAACCGGTTAGAACCAACGGGGTCCAAGATGACAGACAAGTCAGCTTCCAGGGGAACTTGAACCTGAGTGTACACTTGTAATACAAGAGCACATTAATGGCACACGCACAGGCACCATGACAGTACTGAGGCCAACCATCAGAGACCAAAAAGTGGGTTGTGTCCCAGCTCCTGAAAATCCCTGCCCCTTTTCTAAGATAGCTGGACTAATCCTCCTTCTCATTAGTCTATAAAATTATCCACCCCTATAAAAACTGACCACCCTCCACCCTGGTGGGGCTCTTGCCTTCTAAGATGGCCCATGCTCTGTTGGTGGAGTACTGTTATTATTGAGTCATAAATTAAATTATGCCCAACTCTTTGAGACCCCATGGATTATAGCCAACCAAGCTCTTCTGTCCGTGGGATTTCCCAGGCAAGAATATTGGAATGGGTTGCATTTCCTTCTCCAGGAGATCTTCCCAACCCAGGGATCAAACCCATGTCTCTTGCATTGGCAGGCAGATTCTTTACCCTGAGCCATCAGGGAAGCCCTTGTGGACTGTGTATCTCCCTGAACCTATCTTCTCTTACTTTGCTATGGCTTGCTCTTGAATTCTTTCCTGTGCAAAGTTAAGAAATCACATTTGGTGGCCATCCCTGGGACTTGCTTGAAAATTGGGACGTGACCATCCTCTCTACCTCATTTTCTTTCCTGCACAAAATTAGCTAATTGAAAAGAAGGGCAATATTATCAAGCTACTTCTTTCCACCTATGATGTCCTTGGTGGAGAATAAATTCTCCATGGTATTTAGTGTTTTCCTCGTTTTCTGCTAATCACTTTACAATTAAGTTTCACATCAAACAGTGAAGGAGAAGTGTTACTAGTGCAGATTAAACCTAAAAGTAAGCTGTGACTGTTGCCATTACTTTGTGAATAACACAAAGAATTGAGGAATATTTTTCCAATATTTAAAAACTGTATCTGATTTGGCAAAAAAGTCCTTGTGTCATTAGAGAAACAAGTGAAATTTTGACATACATTATTATTTCACTTTCATCCTACTTGTTAGAATAAAGGAAAATATCAACAAATATTTATGGTAGAAGTACATGTGGAGAGATTGCTAAGTATTTACAAGGGTAGCTCAGACAGTAAAGAATATGCCTGCAATGCAGAAGACCTGTGTTTGATCCCTGGTTCAGGAAGATGCCCTGGAGAAGGAAATGGCAACTCACTCCAGTCTTCTTGCCTGGAGAATTCCATGGACAGAGGAATCTTGAGGGCTATAGTCCATGGGGTCACAAATAACCAGACATGACTGAGCAACTAACACTACTATTTCTAACCTAAGATCTGCAACCTCTTCCTAGACCTTTGCCCACAGATGAATTTCAGAATGTCCATTATATCATATTTAACATCCACAAGCACACAGTATACTTTTCTGTGAGGTGGTCCATAGCACTCATCAGATTCTGAAAGAATATAACAAACCAAAAAATGTGTGAATCACTAGTGTAACATATGGTACATCAGACTGGCAGGAAAAACATTTTAGGCAACCTGTATTCTAAAATCCAACTCTACTCCTTATGCATTTGGCCTAATCATTTAACTTCTCTGAATCCCATTTTCACATCTAAGTAGATTTAGGACTTGCTTCTTAGGTTATTAAAATCAAACAGGAGAGGACACACATTAGATAACCAAACTCAGGAGACCTAAGTTCTCATCTCTTTACTTCTTGAACTGTGTAACCTTGAGCAAGTCATTTAACCTGGCTGGATCTGAACTCTGGCAGCTTTGGCCTGCAATGGCTAGAAGCAGGATTTTGGTTCCCTGGCCAGAAATTGAAGTCAGGGCACAGCTGTAAGAGTGCTGAATCCTAGCCGCTAGACCACCAGTGAAAGTGATCCTGGTCTGTTGGCATTGTAGAAATGAATTTCCACAAAGAGCCAGAAACTAGTGAAACAAGTGTTTATTAGGAGGAAAAAAGTATGTGTGGAGAGACTCACATGGGCAGTTCAGAGAGGGAGTTGTGCCCTTATGGTATGAAACGCTTATATGGAGCAATTTCTTCTGAGTTTCCTCTGGCCAGTCAGCTTGCTTTTCCTGGTTCTGAGTCCATGCTTGGTTTATCTCGTTCCTCCGCTGCTTGTGTGTGCATCTCTTAGCCAAGATGGATTCTAGCGAAAGGGCTATGGGTGAGGACTAGTGAAGAGGCCCATCTATCTCCTGCCTCATTTCCACTGCAGTGGTAGAGGAGGGTGTAGTTCCCCCACATCCAAGCAGTTCTCCAGCACCTGCCAGGTATCCTACAATTCAGCTCAATCTTGACATTATCTACCTGGCAATAGCCTCAGATCCCACAAGTGAAGGGTTCAGTCCTATAACTTCAAATGTCGATCACAAGCCTAGGTTGCTACCTGTCTTCTGACTGACTGGCTACAGGTTGGAAATTTCTATGACCTCCTTCTTGAGTTCAACTAATTTGCTAGAGTTGCTAATAAAATTCAGAGAGACATTTTACTTACTGGGTAACTGGCGTATTATGAAATGATATAACTCAGGAACAGATTGATGGAATAAATGCATAGGGCAAGGTGTGGCGAAAGGGCCTGAAGCTCCCATGACTTCTTTGAACATACCACTCTCTCCAAATCTCTACCTGTTCACCATCTCATAAGATTTTGAACTTCATCCTTTTGGGATTGTATAGAGGCTTCATTTCCTACATATGATTGATTAAATTATAGGCCATTGGCAATTGAATTCAATTTCTAGTCCCTCTCCTCTCAGAAGGTTGCAGGGAAGGGAGGGTCAAGTGGTTGGAGGAACTGAAATTTTTCAACACTCAAACCACCTTGTTGACTCCACTAGCAACCAGCCCTCATCCTCACATTAACATAACAAAAAACATCTTCCCTACAAAATTCCAAGTATTTTCGGAATTCTGAGCCAGGAATGGAATCAAAGAACAAATATTTATTTCCTAGAATAAATCACAATATCACAGCATTTTTGAAATTTTTAGTTTTAGCAGAACCCTTTCTTCAAATGAAATCACACATGTAGAACTATTGTAAGATGCATATGAACTATTATAAGAAATATGTGTTTATATTTTATGCCATTCCAAATGCCTATTTGGTATATGGATTATTTTGAGCTGGTTATTTTTAAGGAACAGCAGACACAGGGAAAACTCTGAAAACCAAGTATAAATAATCATTTTGTAAGGGAAATTTACATTTACAAGGGCAACGTTTTCTTGTAAGGGTGCTTCCCTCTCAGTTCCCCGAAGAGAAAGATGACAAACATTTTAGAAACTGGTATCAATGGAGATCATTTAAGCACCAGCTGAAAGCTGCGTTAGAGCCATACCCTACTTTACCCCGCTTTGTGTGATAACCTCCCATAGCTAGCTACTCCCGTAACCCCACCCCACCTCAATTTTTTCTTTTGTCCTGTGGATAGGGACTGTTTCCTCCTATTCCAGTAAATAAAGAATATTGCCCACAATCGCAGTTCTACAAAGATCAAGTCATCAGTCTCTAGCTGCCCTGGTGGTGGATTCTGAGAGAAAGTCAGGATGGGGGAAAAGCAGGGAGAATTTCATGCTTTGGATAGTGGTCCTGACAGTTAAGCTGTATCTAGGGAATACTTTCAATGAGCCCAAACTCTCGTGTCTTTCTTCTTATAGCACTAAAATCATTAACCTGAGATGCCTGTTCTTTGTGATTAGCAGTACAGTAAGTCCCCTACCTACGAACCGTCAAGTTGTGAACTTTCCAAGGATGCAAACCTGAGTTTCAACAAGTTCTGACATTACTAAAATTGGAGCTTGCCCTCCATCTCCTGTTGCTGTTGATCTTTCAGCTCTACCATCTCCCACCTTGTCTCCCTCCTCCAGTCAGTAACTCTTCTTGCTTGTTCACTCGATGCCAATCCCTGTATGCCAGCTGGTATACTGTACCACTGTGCTTTTCAAGGTATTGAAAGATTAAAAATGTTTTCTTTCTGTATGGCTTTATTTATGGGCTCCCCTGTTGGCTTAGACAGTACAGAATCTGTCTGCCATTTCTTTACTGCTGGGTTATTACCTGGAGTGAAGAAACCTAATCTGCCTGCGTTCCATCCATGGGTCAGAAAGATTTCCTGGAGAAGTGAATGGCTACCTGTAACAGTATTCTTGCCTGGAGAAGTCCATGGACAGAGGAACCAGGTGGGCTGCAGTTCATAGGGTCATAAAGAGTCAGACAAAACTGAGCATGCATGCACACTATAAGATTAAAAATACTTTCTTAATTCTTTGGTTTTGTTTGTTTGTTTTTTCATGTACTATTTGTGTGAAAAGTATTACAAACCTATTACATTAGAGTACTATTAGCCAATTGTGTTAGTTGGCTACCTTTGTTGGACTTACACACAAATTAGACTTACAAACATGCTCTCAGAATTGAACTTGTTCATATATAAGGGACTTACTGAAATCTTTCAATGCACCACTAAATGTTTTTCTTTTATTTCCAGCAAAGACTCTTGTATATCTTTTTCCTCCTTTACCTGTCTGTTGTAGTTGCTCAGAGGTATCTGAGAGGATAGCTCCCCAGGTTATAGTCTTCAGTAAGATCCCTGAATAAAAATTAACTCACAACTTTTAGGTTGTGCATTTTTTTCAGTTGACAGTTTTGATGACCATGAAGGGATTCAGAGCAAACTTCTATCCTTCATCTGAACTCTCCAAGGATCCAGAGCCTTGGTACCAGCAAAGGCCTCTTGTGTCTATTTACCTCCTCAGTGAGAACAGACGAATCTGGATAAGTCTCTCCTGGTTCTCAGATATCCCAACTATTGGTTGATGATCCTGAGTTTTGTTTGGTGCATGTGTGTTGAGTCATTTCAGTCTTGTCTGACTTTTTGAGACTTTATAGACTGTAGCCTGCCAGGCTGCTCTGTCCAAAGGATTCTCTAGGCAAGAATACTGGAGTGGGTTGCCATGCCCTCCTCCAGGGGATCAGTGCATAACAAATATGTGGCTCCCCAGTTGGAAGATACTGAAGGATGCCCCTCTAGTTGAAAAATGCTAGTGTAGCAGGCAAACAGTGGAAACAGTGACTGACTTTATTTTTGAGGGCTCCAGAATCACTGCAGGGGGTGATTGCAGCCATGAAATTAGAAGACACTTACTCCTTGGAAGGAAAGTTATGACCAACCTAGACAGCATATTAAAAAGCAGAGACATTACTTTGTCAACAAAGGTCCATCTAGCCAAGGCTATCGTTTTTCCAGTGGTCATGTATGGATGTGAGAGTTGAACTATAAAGAAAACTGAACACAGAAGAATTGATGCTTTTGAACTGTGGTGTTGGAGAAGACTCATGAGAGTCCCTCGGACTCAAGGAGATCCAACCAGTCTATCGCAAAGGAGATCAGTCCTGAGTATTCATTGGAAGGACTGATGCTGAAGCTGAAACTCCAAAACTTTGGCCACTTGAGGTGAATAGCTGACTCATTGGAAAAGACCCTGATGCTGGGAAGGATTGGGGGCAGGAGGAGAAGGGTCGACAGTGGATGAGGTGGCTGGATGGCATCATCGACTCAATGGACATGGGTTTGGGTAGACTCCGAGAGTTGATGATGGACAGGGAGGCCTGGCGGGTCGCAGAGTCACACACGACTGAGCAACTGAACTGAGCTGAACTGAAGTTTAGTCCAGTTGAAAAATTCTGAGAAGATTTTGCTCAGTTTAAAGACATTTAAATAGGTTATCACAGTTGAGAGACACTGGGAAGATTTCATTATAAACATACAGTATTTATACTGACAAGTACTTGCTTGGTTGCTTAATTAGCAATTAAAAGAAGTCTTGCCCTAAAAGTGATAAAGTTGCTTTTTATTTTTTTTGGCATTCCAAAATTAATTTTTTTGTGTGCACATCTAAAAAACTCTAGTTTGGAAAAACCATATTTTCAGAATTCTGACCTTAAAAGAACAAAAGAACTCCTCCTTCCTTCTAGGAGGAACTTGTATTTCTCTCTCTCTGCTTTTGAGATGTAAATTTTCTACCTAATTGTCTTAGGCATTTTGTTCCCTGTTCTGAGAGCTTGATCTCTGCCATCCTGAAGGTACACATAAGGTGTACATTTGGCAGTCAGTCAAATGGATTAAGATTCCTAGTAGTCCTTTTGTCTGGTTATGCCAGCTCTCAGGGAAACCTGGGCAATAGGGTCGCAGTCCGTGAGGAGTCTTTGTTATCTTGGCCTCAGTTGTGTCTACCTGTGTACAATGAAAATCTTTCCTTTCTTAAAGTATTTTGGAGAGTAAACTTTCTAGATCTTATGAAGGTTGCATCCTTTGCACTTTCTTATTGTAATGCTTCTTGCTTTTTATTGGTTTGAATTGCTATTAAGATACTACTGTTCAAGGGCAAGATGATAAATCTCGTAAGTTGGAGAAGTTTCTAAATTTGGTAAATTTTTAGAAAGCTGTTGTTATAAACAGCTGTTTTATTGGTATCTCTGAAAAGGTCAAATTAGAATGTGCATACAAATAGATAATGACTAAGCTTAAGAACCCTCCTTTTTAAAAACAAATAAAAACAATCATTTGGGAAGCCTTATTTGTAGTCTTGTTTTCCCCTCAACAAATCTTACAGATGCTATTAAAAACATTAGATTAATGTTCATTAGCTTCACAGAGGAATAAGAAGCTGAGAGAAAAATCTAGAGACTTCTTCCCAATAGGTGAAAATTTTAAAGAGACTTATTCCAACAGAATGGTAATCTTCAGATAGTTATTTTAAAATGGAGATAAATCATATTCATATTCATGGAATTAAAACAAAATTCTGATATAGTACTATATCTGCCAGGAGCCATCAGGATGCCCCCTCACTCGGATGACAAAGTCATGACTGAGAAGGAAACTGCAAAGTGGATTTTCCTTAGGGGCATCCCAAGACAAGGCCCCTCCTGGTATTTTTCTTGGGAAGTTCTGTTTATGCTCTGAACATTAGCTCATCTCAGTAGGTCAGTCCCAGTTAGAAATAATTCATCCTGAGATAATTCCTTCAGACCTTATTTCCCCCAGGCAATTGGGGAAGGCAGATTCCCTTCCCTGGGGACAAAGGAGGAATAAGGGACATTTAAATAGATTACTAAACCTCCTACTCTTTACTGGGGAGTTTCTTTCTACTTAGGTTGATGTACTTATCCAAAGTATGCTGGAGACAATCAAATGGTAAACATACTAATGTTAAATCTAATTATGCAGAAATCCAACTTTTGCAAGGAAAATGAGCTTAAGGTTAAAGTTGTTGATGATAGGCAGAAAACAAGATTGTATAGAATTACATGTGATGTAATGGGTGTGTTTCTTGGGTATAAAAACTGTAAACCAACAACAATAGAGAGACTGCTCCATCACCACATTGACTCAGCTCAGTTCTTCCGCCGACACCACTTATCCCTCAAGACCCCCGGACCCGCTGAGGCCGGACCCCGGCATATATCTAAGGTTGTACGAGCCAAAGGGACCTCCTTTTGGTTTCCTCAGCCTTAAAGGATCCCAAAGAAATCAACTCTGTTTGCCCTAGTTTAAAAAAATAATAAGGCTGAAAGAAAATTACACTGAACCACAATTGCTTGGGTTAACAGCTAGGTCAATTAAGTTAAAAGATTGATAAAAGGATCCGCCTGAGTCCCTTGTCTCAATTCCTCATTGGGAGCTCCAAAGCCTTTTATACAAAAATACATAAAATGGCCAGGGGACGAAAAGGAAAGTTTGTGGGACTACTTGTCAGACCATGGAGTCTTAATGGAGGCTAAAATTAGGTATAAGAGTTGATAGAAAAGAAATGAAAGCTTGTAAGAACTGATATATTTAAAGGGGCTTTGTATAAGATGGTTATATCTCTTTTGCCTAATTATATTTTGGGATAGCCATTATATCTCACTAGGGTTGTTTGCCCTGGCTGGTATTATAAGACAGGGTATATAAATCTGCCACTAACATAATATTAATTAAACATACTAAGGGAAACCAATAGGGTGACCTGAGCCCACAGAGTGTGAAGTAAAAATCAGGAGCTGATATTTGAGGACTAATAAAAGCAAGATTTCCCAGGTGCCACTAGTGGTAAAGAATCTACTTGCCAATGCAAGAGATGTAAGAGATGAGCTTTTGATCCCTGGATCAGAGGGCACGGGTTCCCTGGAGGAGGGCATGGCAGCCCACTCCAGTATTCTTGCCAGGAGAATCTCATGGACAGAGGAGCCCAGTCAGCTCCATAGGCTTGCAAGGAGACAGACATGACTGAAATGACTTAGCATACATGAAATAAAAGCAAAACTTGAGGGTTAACTTACTCTGGATTTTACTTGTGCACTCAGAAAGAGAGCATTTATTGAAAGCCCTGTGCAAACTTTTGAGGGCATTATAAATTCAACCTTAAAGTTCTAGAACATAGAAATCTTGAGCTCCAGTTTAACTGGAAATCTTCTTGCTAATATATACTTTTAAAAAGCAAATTAAAGAAAACATGGCTGGGCAAATCAATTTTTTGATATCATTTAGATAATAGACCAATTCTTCAGGGAATTAAAAAGCAACTGTATTTGTCTTGAAAAATCTCTACAAATCAGAAACTGAAATACAACACACAATAACCTGAGACTCAGTCTAATTAGTTCAATCAGGTAAATACTGTAACCAAAAGAAAAAAGGGGGGAGGGGAGGAAAGAGGAAACTACTGGAAAGACTCCCTCACTCAAAATCTAATTCACAGCCTCTTTAAAGATTTATCAAGGACAATACAAATCTTGAAAGCCTTTTATACAAATATTAAAAAGCCTTAGTCATCTCTGAGCAAATAACTTTAACTTATTCCAATCGTTATTTATAAGCTAGTAAGTTTATATTGTAATACCTGATTCATGACTAAGTTTTGAAATGAAACTATGAGATCTCTAGTTATGCCTGTTTATGTATCTGTGTTTATATTATACATATGATATATCTTTACCTTCAGATAGTATTTTCAAAATTAATTTATGATCAATTTATCATTAAAACATTTACAAATTAATTATGTCTAAATAGAGACTAGCCCAAATTACTTTCAGGTTCATGCTATCTGGAAAATATTTAATATTAAATTAATATTCAGTATTAAGGTTTGTTTGTTGGTATAATTAAATCAAACATGTCTTATGTTTATTGCACCTAGGTTTATTAAAAGTCAAATAAAGTCATACTATCTCTGTAATAAAATTTATCAGCAAGAAAGTAGCTTGGAATGATGGATGAATTGGTCTAATATCTCATAAAGTTTTCATGGCTAATCTTACCATAATGATTGGGACCAAACAAATTCAACACATATAAATGGGGTAAGAACTTCTAAGTGTACTCTAGAAATTATTATGCTTTATGGTTTGTCTACTAGAAAACAGTTTGTCCAAATTTTTGGTAATTTGAAAGTTTAGAGTTTGCTGAATTAAGTTGAATGATGGAAATTATTTAAATATCTAAGTCATTCCCAAATAAGCATGGTAATGTAAAAAACTGTCTAAAACTTCTGTCTTCTTAGTTTTCACCAGCAATTAAGGTTTTCACCAGCAATTAAGGTTTTAAAAGTTAAGAATTTAATTAACATATATAATTAAAACTACTAAAATTAATAAGGAAAACATTTTTGTATGAAAAAAAGGCATAAGGAAATTCATTTTGCTAAGGAAAAGGAAGTAATTGTGTCCTGGAGAGAAAAGGGAAAAGAAAGCATAGAACAAAATCTAAAGGTAAAGTAAGATTTATAAAAGATTTATGGGAATGAAATGCTGAGAAAAAAGTTCTGTGCATGGTCAGGACTAAGATTAAGATAAAATTCAATTGAGTAAATAAATAAATTTTGATATTAAAAGTAAGCTGATAAAAACTAGAATTTGATTTTTCCTCTGCATTGAAAACAAAGTTTTGTGTGTGTGTGTGTGTACTGATCTGTTTTTTATAACAATGTGTGAAATTTCTTTACCTTTTAAATAATCTATTGTAACTTTCTATATTTGCATTTAAAATATTTTACTGTCACTTTGGTTGAATGAAAAAGTATAGTTTCACAGTTACACATAATCCTCTTTGACCAAGTATTTTACAAACTTTTTATATCTTTGACAAACTCCTCAAAATCAAATTTTAAATAAACTTCTTTTGACCTTTAACTAACTTTGAAATGCTTCAGTGGACCACTGAAACATCCCAAATAGAGAATTAGGTCTATTTGATATGCTAAATTACATGGGAAATATTGTTAAATAAGTGATGATAAACCTTCTTGGGTTATATTGTATGGGTAAATGTCATTAATGTAGATATTCCAAAAAATTATATGGAATTCCTAAAAATCTGATATGTCCTGGTATAATGTTGGTAGTCATAATTCTAGTTATCATCTTTAAATGTTGTATGACACAGATATAATCATTTGTCAACTGCATTGCAATCAGATATTTAACTATGCCTTCTTAAATCTTTTGTCATTTATGGACAGTTACTGTTTTGGGGTCTTCCCTGATGGCTCAGACAGTAAAAGAATCTGCTATGCAGGAGACCCAGGTTTCATCCCTGGGTCAGGAAGATTCCCTGGGGAAGGAAAGTGGCAACCCACTCCATTGTTCTTGCCTGGAAGATAAGAATTCTTGCAGAGGAGCCTGGCAGACTACAGTCCACGAGGTTGCAAAGAATTAGACATGTACTCTGATGCATTTACAAAATGAAGATTTTCAAGAAGATCCATAGAATAACCAACAAGGACCCACTGTATAGCACATAGAACTCTGCTCAGTGTTACATTATGTGGCAGCCTGGATGGGAGGGCAGTCTAGGGGAAAATGGACACATGTATCTGTATGGCGAAGTACCCTCGCTGTTCACCTAAAATGATCACAACATTGTTTGTTAATCAGCTATACCCCAAAAGAAAGTTAAAAAAAAAAAAAAGAAGATCCATAGAAAGGACTTTTTGACAAATATAAGTTCTGATGACTTTTAGATCATGCCGCTGAACTGAGTAACAAATTATAAAACTAATAAAATATCTGATGGCTTCATCCAGGTAAATAGGAATTAATTACAAGGGATAAATAAACTGGTCAATATCACTTATAATTGCATGACTTTTGATCTAAAATATTATTGACTTTTAATCTTTGTTTTTCAGAAAAACCTCTCCCCTTATGCTAACTATGACCCACACAAATTAAGTTATTGCCTTAAGTGATCCACTTCCTAGTTTTGGTGAGCTGGTTTTGTTCTGAGAGTTCATGACTTCTCAATGTGAAACCAAGTTTCTGATAAAATTAATGCTATCTAAATGACTTGAGGCAACTGATCATATATATGTAACTCTATATATGATAATTGTAATAGTACAACTCTAGATATGGAAGAAAACAACAAGGAAAAACACTTCATGGATTATAATAAACTAGAAAAACAGACAATCCAGAGAATTTTAGGTTATCAACATGGCCTAATCCAAGAGTAACACATTGAGTGACCCATCAACAAAATCCTTGTCTGACCTAGAAATGAGAATTCCTAGCACTGTAGGACAAATTAAGCATGAAATACCTCCCATGTGCATGCCCATTCGCTTAAGTTATGTCCATCTTAGCAACTCTATGGACTGTAACCCTCCAGGCTCCTCTGTCCATGGGATTCTCCAGGCAAGAATGCTGGAATGGGTTGCCATGCCTTTCTCCAGGATATCTTCCTGACTCGGGGATCAAATTGGCATCCCTTGCACCACAGGCAGATTCTTTACTCACTGAACTACCTGAGAAGCTCCAAAATACATCCCCAATTTTTTGACCAACAGAGGGCTCTGTAGACAGGGAATGTTACCTGTTATTCCAGGAAATAAAAAAAAATATTGCCTGCCATTCCAGTTCTACAAAGGTCAAGCCATCAGCCACTGCTGCTACCCCCAATGGTGTGCCCTTAAGGAAATTCATGATGGAGAAAAACAGATTTTTCTCTGCTTCAGATACTAGCCATGAGATAGTTAAGACACATATCCAAGGAATAATTTCATTGAGCCCAGACTCTTGCATCTTCCCATACACAGATAAAGCACTAAAATAATTAATGTGAGATGCCTATTCTTTGGGATTCCCAGGTGGCTCAGTGGTAAAGAATCTGCCTGCTAATGCAGGAGACACAGGAGATGCAGGTTCGATCCTTGGGTAGGGAAGATCCCCTGGAGGGAGAAATGGCAACCCACTCCAGTATTCTTGCTTGTTATTAGCAGTAATCTTTTGAGGCTCCACTAATTTTTTCCCATCAAAAACTCCTATATATCCTGGCTCTTCCTTTCTTCAGAGTAGTTCCTCAGAGCTATCTGAGAAGATGCCCTTCAGGCTAATCCTCAGTAACATCCTTGAGTAAGACTTAACTTGAAACTTTTAGACCATGCCTTTTTATTCAGTTGATGGTCTTTAGCTTGAGATGATGTTTAAGGTAGTGGCTTGGGTCATTTTGGAGAGTTATTCAGTTTTCCTGGGTATCTCCCATGTATACAAGGAGTGGGGGGGGGGGGGGTGGTTTAGTTGCTAAATCATGTCAGACTTTTGCAACCCTATGGACTGTAGCCATCCAAGCTCTCCTGTTCATTGGATTTCTTGGACAAGAATACTGGAGTGGGTCACCATTTCCTTCTCCAGGGGATCTTCCAGACTCAGGGATTGAACCTACATTCCCTGTGCAGGAAGCAGTCTCCTGCATTGCAGGCAGATACTTTACTGACTGAGTTACTGGGGAAGCCCGAAAAGGAGTATGCATGTCATTAAGCTTCTGTTTGTTTTTACCTTGTTAATCTGTCTTTTATTACAGGGAAGATTCAGCCAAGAACCTGTAAGTAAAAAGAAAATTATTCTTCCTCCCCAAGAAGGGAAAGAGCAAGAGGGGAAGTCTCCCTTGATGGTCCCTCAGGTTATTCTGGAACATACCAGTTCTCCATAAATATCACTGAAATAAATAATCTTTAGGATACAGACATTCTAAAATCTTTCCGAGTGCTTTTCCCCTCAACACTGGCAAGAACCCCAGTGACAAGAAGAATACATTAGAGGAAATGACTCAGTTCAAACCCATATTACCTCCACAGGTTAAGCAATGCCAAAAATATCTCTCCTGGGAGGAAAATTTTATGCCAAAAAGATTGAAAAACATGAAGAGTGCTTTCTATGGGATATTGTTTTTTCTTACTGCTTGCACTACTCCAGAGCAGCCTGTCTGCCAAAATGACCTCAGTTGACGCCACAAGACACAGAACTGTCCTGTCAAGCCCCGCCTGAACTCCTGGCCCCCAGAATTGTGGGCTATAGTAAAACTGTTGTAGTTTTAGGTCGCTGACTTTGGGGATATTTTGTTATTCAGTAATAGATGAAGAAAATTAAAACAGTAGTATTTCAGAAAAAGTAACTCTCTGACTCTTATACCTGGAAAATCCAAGAGGAGTTCTGGTTTCAGATACTCCTTGATACAGGTGATTCTATTGTTTAAGTTTCCTGATTTGTGTTTTTACCACTCTCAGGGCCACTTCTGATCATTGTAAGAAGAGAGCTGGCTGGTCTTACATTCACAGCCCCAAGATCAGTGGAGAGGACCCTCCAAACCTGTTACTGATTACTTTCCAGCTGATATCTAAAAAGTTCTGAAAGTCAACTTATTAAGATTGGCTCAGGCCCCAAAACAAACACTAACCACTGTAACTGTTATCAGAAAAATGGGATGTGTTGACTGATTCCAGCCTGAGTCTCTTGCTTCACATTTGGATCCAAGATGCTCACTTGTATTAATCTTTTAAAAATATTTCTGTATTTTATGGTGATTTGAACACCATCAGGCCTTGCAGACTTGAGGAGATACTACCCCTCCCAGAGCTAGATCATTCCTAGAGTTAGGAAACAGCTTGCCAGTGAACGTGACTTTAATATATAAACCAACCAAGTCAGAGTCCATGCCACCCCCATCTACCTTCTTTTAACTGATTTCTGTAGTTTAGACAACCTTCCTTCCTTAAATCACCCCAGAGCCTGGTACCAAATAGCTAACACCCCTATAGCCTAGATCCCAAGAAAATTATTCAAAATTGCCAGCCCTAAACCTGTTCAGCTTCTTATCTTGCCTCCCGCATTTCTTGCATAAAAACACAATAAAGTCTTTTGCTGATATTTTCATCACACTTCTTCCGCCTCATGTCAACTCAGGTGCTTCCCCATGTGGCCCTCCATGATGTGGCATGCCCTATCCTCTTGGAAACTGTGAGCAAAAAATGGCAATTGTCTTCTGATCTGTGGACCTCAATATATCTAAATAAAAACAAAGTCACAGGTACATTTTAAAACATAAATTTATCCAGACCATGTGTCCCATCAAAAATCCAGGAAATATTATTGGAACATTCATATGTCATGATTATCCACAATTTACTATAGTTATTATATTAGTTTCCTTTTGCTATTGCAATAAATTATTACAAATACAGTGGCTTAAACCAGGAGTATCCAACCCCTGGGCCACAGACTGGTACTGGTCCATGGCCTGTTAGGAAATGGGCTGCACAGCAGGAGGTGAACAGTGGTTGAGGGAGCAAAGCTTCATCTGTATTGGCAACCACTTCCCATCACTTACATTACTACCTGATCTCTGCTTCTTGTTACAGCAGCAGTGGCATTAGATTCTCATAGGAGCAAGAATCCCTTACAATTATGTAATGCATTGAATCATCCAGAAACCATTCCACCCACCACTCTAGTCCATGGAAAAACTGTCTACCATGAAACTAGTCCCTGGTGCCAAAAAAACTGGGGACCACTGGCTTAAACAACACAAATGTATTATCTTACACTGAAGGAGGTCAGAGGTCTGAAATGAGTCTCACTGGGATAAAATCAAGGTGTCGGTATAGCTGTATCCTTCCTAAAGACTTAGAGAAGAATCTACTTTCTTGCTTCTTTCAGTTTCTAGAAGCTGCCTGAATCCTGTGACCTACTGTCCTTGTCCGTCTTTGAAGCCATAATGGTCGGTAGAGTCTGATTCAGACTCTTCTGCCTCCCTTCTCCCCATTTAAGAATCCTTGTGATTATACTGGGCCCATCCATATAGTCCAAGATTGTTTCATTTTAAGGTCAGCTGATTAGCACCTTTAATTTCCTCTAAACCACCTGATGCAAAGAACTGATTCGTTGGAAAAGACCCTGATGCTGGGAAAGATGGAAGATGGGAGGAAAACGGGATGACAGAGGATGAGATGGTGGGATGGCATCACCAACTCAATGGATATGAGTTTGAGCAAACTCCAGTAGTTGATGATAGACAGGTAGGCCTAGCATGCTGCAGTCCATAGGGTCACAAAGAGTCAGACATGATTGAGTGGCTGAACTAACTAACTAACTATAACCTTAATACCCTCAAGTGTGTGTGTGTGTGTGTGTGTGTGTGTGTGTGTGTGTGTGTGTATACACGCGCACACGCACACGATCAGCCATGTTTATCTCTTTTTGACCCCATGAACTATAGCCTTCCAGGCTTTTCTTGTCCGCAGAATTTTTCAGGCAAGGATACTGGAGTGGATTGCCATTTTCAAGGGATCCTCTAGACCTGGGGGTTGAACCCCCATCTCTTGAGTCTGCTGCATTGACAGTCAGTTTCTTTACCACTAGCACCACCTGGTAAGTCCTAATACTCTCTTACCATGTGACCTAACATGTGACACAGAAGATGTTTCTGACCTGTAATGCTGAGGCACAGAGACTTGGAAAATTTACAATGCGGTATGAGTGGCAGAGAAAAACTGCCATTGTCTCCTTTTTAATCATATCTTTACAGCCAAATGCATGGTAACCAGTATTTAATACATGCTGAATAATTGTTTGTTGAACTAATAAGCCAATACTTCAATTGTTGCCCTTTTCATTAAAAGGAAATAAATGTTTAAATATTTAATATTAAATTAAATTAAATTAAATTAAATTAAATATTTAATATTTAAAATAATATTCATTCCCTATGAATAGCAGTGGGAGCTCAGTTCAGTGCTCTGTGGTGACCTAGATGGATGGAATAGAGAGGAAGGTGGGAGAGAGGTCCAAGATGGAGGGATATGTGTATGTGTATAGCTGATTCACTTAATTGTATGGCAGAAATTAATGCAACATTATCAATCAACTATACCCTAATTTAAAAAATATTAATTAATCAGCTAACTAAAAAATATGCATTCCATTCTGCAAAAAGATTGGGAATTTTAAAGGGGAAGATTAGGAGACAGGTAGTACATTTTTTAAAAGAAGAGGCAGAAGGAATCTGAGTAATCTCAGGAGGCAGGTACAGCAAGTGCAGTATGGATTTAAGCTCCTCCTATGGAATGTCAAAAGATGGTTCCCCGAACAATATTAACACAATCTGCTGGTAAAACAAAGTTGAGGATATTGCTTACTTCAATGAGGAAAAATGTCATATAGCAGTTTTGGCAGTGTCTTGGAGCAGGGGATGATAAGGTCAGAATTTACTGAGAAGTGGAAGTTTGATTTAAGACAGAATTTTAAAAGCAAAGATTTGGAGAGTATTCAGTAAGGTTTGTGATAGGATTCAAGACACTCTACCTCCCAAATATGGCACCTTGACATCTTAAATATTTTTAGTTGAAGGAGTTTGAGAAAATGGCAGAAACAGAAAGGTCTGCTGACCTTCCTCTGTCCTTATCTTTTGCAACAGGTCATAAAATGCTCATGTAACAAGTGCCCTTCCTTTACCCCAAGAAAAGGAGCATCATTATCTCTGAAGACAAAAGAACATTGGGAAGAATCCCAACCAAAAGGCCTTGCTAAGTATTCCTCAGCTTGTTAAACTTACCTCACACTCTGACCTACCATACTTCTATATGAGTGCTCACCCTTCGTCATACCTAGACTAAAATTTCTCAGGTCTATTTCTACAGGTCTTCATTTTCTTATGATAGTCCCCATGTCATGTAATTTTATATCTAGTAACAGTACATTTTTCTTATGTTATAATAAATTGTCTCTGACAGTTTAATTTTCAGACTCAGCCAGGGACCCTAACAAATTTAAGAAAAACTTCTTCTTCCTTTATAATCACAGTCCAATTGTCCAGGCTTGGAAACAGCAAAATGAGGAATATATGGTATATATTGTTTGTTGTTGCTTTTCACTGAAGAATTAATAAAACTTTTGGAAAGTTTCCATAGTGACCAATCAAATTGCCTTTGAGGACACTCCTGGAAGAATACATGCTTAAGTACTTATTCAGTCACGTCCAACTCTTTGAGACCCTTTAGACTGTAGCCTGCCAGGCTCCTCTGTCCATGAGATTCTCTAGGCAAGAAAACAGGAATGGGTTACCATATCCGCCTCCAGAGGATCTTCCCAACCCAGGGATTGAACCCATGTCTCTTGTGTCTCCTGCACTACAGGCAGATACTTTACCTCTGAGCCATCAGGGAAGCCCTAGAAGAATAAGGCCATGCTAATAATAAAGACAGAGGAGAGGTGAATTCATGTAGATAACTGTATGGTTTTGGTTCTCAGTGTCTGGTTTAAGTGAGGGTATAGACACTGTCTGTTCTTGGAGATTAGAAAATAAAATCAAAGGGAAAAGTATGTCAGATGATTGGGCAAAGCCTTAAAGAGCCCCCATTTGTGGTGACTGAGTGACTTTATCCTTTTTTTTTTTTAACATTAAATATAGAAGGAAAGCATTCCTTGGGGAATATGATGAACAAGAGAATATTTAGAGTGTTTTGTTCTTGCTTAAAGCTTACTGTATTCATACAAATATAAAAACAAGTTATTAGACAAGGAATAAAAATGGTAAGTGGAATAAAAGTGAGTCAGTGCAAAATAGGTTTGTGGGTGTGCTGTGCCATTTTATGATCTTGCTGAAATCAAACCATGCATTGTTAGTGCTGGCCAAAAAAAAAAAATAGATGACTTCCAGATCAAGTGCTGACACTGATGAATAAGTCGCACCACAGGTTATTGGCAATATTCTCTGTCCTTCCTGAAGAAGGAACAACTGTAAAGCCTTTCCAAAAAGGAAATATACATGAAATACCTCTAAGATTTGTGTACTTTAAGTAAATTATGCCTCAGTTTGGAAGAGAAAGGGGGAGAAAGAAGGAAGGAAGAGTGGAGGAAATCTCCATTCCTCTGTATTCTGTAACTCTGGGAGCAGCAAAATGTATAGTAAAACAATCCTCATCAGAGCCAGTTATATTCCCTGCCACCTTGGTGCTATGGGATGCCTCTGATTGTCAACTAGACTTTTTCAGATCCATTTGAGTTATCTGCTGTTTAAACTATCTGTTCTAACAATGATTATGATTAAAACTGCTTTCCAAATATTTTTACAGCTCTACCATTCATTCACTGTTTGAATCAAGAAATAGGGTGAACAGCCATCTGGGTTTGCCTGGAAATTTCTGTGTTTTAGCTGTGAAATCCCATAGTTTGGGAACTGCTTACTCAGTCTTAAATCAGTCAGCCAACCTCATTACTCTAATTAGAATCAATCTCCTCCTTTGTCTTAAAAGATCTTGGGAACTCTAGTGTCTAAAAAAAAAAACAAAACCCTTAGTTTATCAAAGATCTGCAAGTAAAGAAAACAGAAGACATTGTCCCCGTCTTTAAGGAGCTGACAGATACAAAAAATGAAAAAAGGAACACAGTGGGACATTAATAGAATATGAGGCAGGTATGCTATAAGAAATACATAAACCAAATATTCCAAAAGCACAGAGAATGGAAAGATTTCTTCCCCCTCAGGAAATGAGAAAGTTTTCATAGCTCAAGCTAGTTGAGCTGAATCTTAAAGGATGGACAGATAGATAACAAAAGGCATTTAGAGGGTCTTCCTTGGTGGTCTGGAGGTTAAGACTCCTCGCTCCTAATGCAGAGGACCTGGGTTCAGTCTGAGTTGCAGAGCTGATCTCACATCTTGCATGCCATTTGGTGCAGCAAGAACAAACAAAACAACAACAGTAACAACAAAAGGCACGTAGAATGGCTGGAGCAAACTCCCAAAAGTAGGAAAGTACCTGGAGTTGTCTGGTTTGGCTGTAATGTACGTGGAGTTTCTAAAGGGATCAGTGAGAGATTTAGCTGAAAAAAGAGGGCTAAAGTCAAATCTCAGCAAGCTTTCGAAGGCCATGCTGTTGCCTCTATCTAGAAATTTATTTTCCCTTTCATTGAATATCTAAATTTCACGTAGTATTTATCCATCATGGGGAATGTTATTTTCTTCAAATAACTTCTTTGATTGTCTTTCCTACTAGACTGTGAGCTACTTGAAGGCAAGAACTAAACCTATGTGCATCCAACGTATCACATGTCTCAGTTCAGTTCAGTCACTCAGTTGTGTCCAACTCTGCAACCCCATGGACTGCAGCACACCAGGCCTCACTGTCCATCACCATCTCCTGGAGTTTACTCAGACTCACACCCATTGAGTTGGTGATGCCATCCCACCATCTCATCCTCTGTCACCCCCTTCTCCTCCCGCCTTCAATCTTTTCAGCATCAGGGTCTTTTCAAATGAGTCACTTCTTCCCATCAGGTGACCAAAGTGTTGGAGTTCCAGCTTCAGCATCAGTTCTTCCAGTGAATATTCAGAACTGATTTCCTTTAGGATTGACTGGTTTGATCTCCTTGCAGTCCAAGGGACTTCAAGAGTCTTCTCCAATACCACAGCTCAAAAGCATCAATTCTTTGGTATCAATCTGAAGAATTAATCACATGTCTACTAAATAATAAATGTAAAGGGAAGTGTGTGCTTAGTTGTGTCCAATTCTTTGCAACCTCCTGGACTGTAGCCCACCTGGCTCCTCTGTCCATGGGATTGCCCAGGCAAGAATATTGGAGTGGGTTGCTATTTCCTACTCTAGGGGATCATCCCAACCCATAGATCGAACTTACATTTCTTTGTCTCCTGCATTGGCAGGCAGATTCTTTACCACTAATGCCACCAGGGAAGCCCATTAAATAAAAGAATTTCAGTAAATGTTTGCACAATTTATAAATAAACAAATGAATTAAAGTAAGAAGTTCTTATAAGAAGTTGAGACTTTTTAGCAGACATTAGGAAAATATAGATTAAAAAAACAGACTCAAGAAGCTGTATTTAGGACAATTTCTTTTGAAGGAATGTATAGAAATAGTTCGAAATCAGGGCAGGGTTGAGACTGAGATGTCAGTCCTGATATAATTAGAGAAGGAGAAACAAATGTTTCAGGGGAAAAACAAACAAACAAACAGTAATTTAGATAGAGGAAGTATGGTAAGCTTAGTAATGGAAAGTAAAGTCAAGTCAAGTCACTCAGTTTTGTCTGACTCTTTGCAACCCCATGGTCTATAGCCCACCAGACTCCTCAGTCCGTGGGATTTTACAGGCAAGAGTACTGGAGTGGGTTGCTATTTCCTTCTCCAGGGAATCTTCCCAACCCAGGGATCGGACCCAGGTCTCCAGCATTGCAGATAGATGCTTTATTGTCTGAGCTACCAGGGAAGCCCAGTAACGGAAAGGAAATATCCATAAATGGATTTCAAGCCTGAATGACAGAGTAACTACATGTTAATAAAACTAAAAAATACTGCAGCAAATTCAGCTTTGTGAAAGACAGAGAGTTTAGTTTCAACCAACTGACCATGAAGGTGCGAAGGAACATTCACATGGAGATGGATGTTAGGAGCATAAGAGAGGAGTAGTGGCTAGAGATATGGATTTTGGAGCTGAACTCATACAAATGTGAGCTAATTAGATAATTGATGGGACTTCCCTGGTGGTTCAGTGGCTGAGACTCCAAGCTCCCAATGCAGGGGACCCACGTTCAATCCCTGGTCAGGAACTAGATCCCACATGCAGCAAATAAGAGTTTGCATGCGGCAACTAGACCCAGTGTAGTCACAGAAATAAATAAATAAAAATAGAATATTAGAAATAAATAAATAACGTAACTAAAGAAGAAATAACAGTGAGAAAGAAATATGAAGCAAAAATGAAATCTTTGTGGGTAACTAAGTTTATAATAGAGCAGGTGGAGAAGATTCCATGGAAAGAGGCTCCAAGAAGCCTTAAGTAGAAATTATCATCTGATACACAGAGTATTCCACAAGGAAAGCTAACAACATCAAAAAAAGCTACTAGATCTGGCAGTAGGAAATCTACAGATGACTGCTTAGTGTATAAGTTCCATGGAGTGACAAGGAACAAAAACCAGATTGTTCAGGGCAAAGAACACAAAGGATTTTCACAAATGGGGTCAATGGCCTTTTGAGAAGTTTGCCGGGAACTCAAGGAGGGAAAGAAGTTGGCAATCCAAGGGTTAGAACAAAAGAGGTAATATTTTTGCTTTATTTTAAGAAAAAAAATTGGATATGTTTTTAGGCTTATGCACTAGTTGAGTGAAAGAGATTGATTTTAGGAAAGGATGAAAATAATTAATAGAGCCTTGGAAAATTGGATGACATGCAGGTAGAGAGAAAAAATACAGATTTTATCTTGACTATAGATTTTATTTACGTTTCTGGACAGACATTTTGACATACACACACATAGTTCATTCCTAATTAAAAAAAAACTTTAAAAGAATGTTATTGCAATTCTTTTTCTTGTCATACCCACAAATGCACATGAAAACTCCTACATCAAATTTTCAACCAAAGTCAAGAATATATATGGTTACTTATGTTTATTCAAACATATATTGCTCTTGTTAGTTAGTTATGTCATCTTTATTGAAGGTCTTTAGAACATATAACATTGTCACTAGCTTTGACTGGCTTTATTAGGCCTTCAAGAGACAAAATATATGTCAACAAAAAAAGCAATGTATTTCCCTTTTTTATGGATGTGAATATCCATTTTGTAGCTAAACACTGAATACCAATTCCACTAAGAATAAAAGAAGAAAGTGAATAAATCATATTATATAATACTTATTATTGCACTTCTCTTATAAAAGATAATCCTTCATTATTTTAACTTAATCATTTGGTTTTGATAAAAAAAATTAATTTATTAAGTGTGTCTGTCTGTTAGTTGCAAGAATAATGAAGTGGGTAGACATTTCCTTCTTGAGGGCATCTTCCTGACCCATGGATTGAACCAAGTCTCCTGCATTACAGGCAGATTCTTTACCGTTTGAGCCACAAGGGAAGCCAATATTTAGTACAAGCTGCAGATTTTTTTTTCTGTGAAATTCAAACAGGATGTTTATACAGACAAAATTTAAGCATAAAAAACTCCAGAAGGACACAAAATAAATTGGCAAATGTTACCCATGGTGAGAGGGGTTACGGAACTATATTCTATAGAATAACATAGAATATATTCCTCTAGTGTATCTTTTCTTTAAAAGTATATGTATACATTTATTGATTTGGCTGCACCAGGTCTTAGTTGCAGCACGTGAGATCTTTTCATTGTGGCATGCAAGCTCTTCAGTTGTAGCATGTAGGATCTAGTTCTCTGACGACAGATCAAACCCATGCCCCCTGCATTGGGAGTATGGAGTCTTAGCCTCTGGACCACTAAGCATGTTCCCAAATATAGCTTTTCAATGCTGTTTCATTTGTTGAACTATTGTGCTGCAATATCTATTCATAAAGTAAATGCAAAGTGTAAAAGAAAACTGAACACAGTTATCTAGTTGAATTCTCTTTATCTCACCTTGCTTCTATCAAAGCACAACATTCTGGATAAAACAAATGATTATCCTTTGTAGCAGAAGGTTAAGCAGGATCCTAGATAATGAACGTATGAACTGTTTTTCTTTATCAAGGTACGGTTATACATAATAACTTGGTACCCAAGTATCTTGTAATGTAATAATAAAAAATTTTAAGATGTTGGGAACCCATTCCTTCAGGATAACTGTCTTAAATGGAATCATATAGAGATCATTCAATTAAAAAATCATTGCTTTGTGTCACACACTCAAACCATCAAAATGAACTTGTTATGTTGCAGTGTAAGAAGGCTGAGCATTGCGGAACTAATGCTTTAGAACTGTGGTGCTGGAGAAGATTCTTGAGAGTCCCTTGGCTAGCAAGGAGATCAAACCAGTCAATCCTGAAGGAAATCAACCCTGAATATTTATTAAAAGGACTGATGCTGAAGCGCTGATATTTTGGCCTCCTGATGTGAAGAGCTGACTCACTGGAAAAGAACCTGATGCTGGAAAAGACTGAAGGCAGGAGGAGAAGGGGGTGACAGAGAATCAGATGGTTTGATAGCATCACTGACTCAATGGACATGAGTTTGAGCAACCTCTGGGAGATTGCAAAGGACAGGGAAGTCTGGTGTGCTCCAGTCCATAAGTTACAAAGGGCTGGACATGACTTACTGACTGAATAGCGTCCTTGCAGTGTACACTCAAATGCATACCTCTGAGAGACTGAGAGAACCAAAAGTGCATGATGTTCATGAGAATGGGGTTGCAGCAAAAACAAATGAGTGAACAGTCTTTGGCACATATTAGCCAAGTGGTCTTGCAAGAGTTAATCTTGGTTATTCTTTAGCTATTATTACTAAAAAACATTTGTAGCTGGACTTGTCCTTCACAAAGCTAATTACTCTCTGACTCCATATAAATTTTATCCTGAAGAAGGCAATGGCAACTCACTCCAATATTCTTGCCTGGAGAACCCCATGAACAAAGGAGCCTGGTAGGCTACAGTATGTGGGGTCACAAGAGTCAGACACGACTTAATGACTAAACAACCACAACCACAGTATAAATTATACTCTGCACCGGGCATTCTTCTCCCTCTACACTTCCTCGTAGAAATCCTACATCTCAAAAGGAGGAAGCTCACAGCTGATAACTTCAGGAACACCAGACCAGCTTACTCAGCCATCTGACACCTGATTTGGGCTATAAACTTGCAGAAAAAAAAAAATACACAAGACCTTCATGAAAATACAAAACCTCTCCCTATTCCCCAGGGGAGGGAGCACAGTTCTTGAGGTGATAGCCTTCTGTGTACTCCCTTTTTCCAGACAAAGATAAAGCCATATTTCTATTTTCTCCAGACTCTGTCTCAGTACTTTTTAAATTTGGCTTCAGGGGACAGGGGGCCAAAATTTTGACAACAGTGGCTGAATCTGTATAGATTATTGTTGCTCTTGAAAACTCGGGGAAGGACTGTCCCTGACTCCACAAGAAAAACAGAGAGGCTGTTTCCTACCAGAGGCTGGTAGGAAATGTCAGCTCTTGAGAGCAGAAAAATGGAAAAGAAATGTGTGACTATCAATCCCTAGACCATATCCCTAGAGAGATCAGGACTGTCATTAGAAAATCAGATTCCTAGCAGGTAACAGCAATGTGCTTTTCTTTTTATGATTTATCCAAGAGAAGCCTGTTTACAATGACCTTTGAAGACAGTCTTCCTGATGGAAAGAAATCATGTGGTAAAGTACAAAAGAGCAAGGGAAGTCCTTGCGGTTCTGATACTTCTTTGAATCTGGTACAGCCAATTGTACCCTAGAAATGAAAGATCTCATAGCTCTGGACAATCCCCCATCACACCTTCTTTTTCCTTTCATTTCATCGACTTGTCACACAAGCTGCCTCAGCCTTCAGAGAGTATTTCAAGTAGTAAGGAAAGTATGTGCAAAGGGCTGATTTAGGAGTTCATTTGGAGAATGAACAAAGAGAAAGCTAATGTTTCCAGCAGCTCGCAAGATACAAGAGGAGTCAGGTCAAAGCCATGCAAGAACTATGTACCACTTAGACTTTATCCAAAAATCAACAGAAGTCACTAAATACTTTTAAAATGTTCAGCAGTAAGAATTCTTTCCCCAAAGCTACAGTCTTGAAAACTCATAGGGACAGAATAAGGTTGAGGAGGTATAGTGGAGGAAAGTGCAAGAAATCAACTTTGAATTTTCTTCTCTTCTCAGAAATCTACACCTAATGCACAGTTCAATTAATAACACTTATTAGTGTCTAGAGCCCTTAAAACTAAGTGTGTTTTGTTTGTTTAGTCGCTAAGTCATGTCCAACTCTTTTGGGACTCCATGGACTGTAGCCCACCGGGTTCCTCCATCCATGGGATTTCTTAGGTAAGAATACTAGAGTGGATTGCCATGTCCTCCTCCAGAGGATCTTTCCGACCCAGGGGTCAAACCCACGTCAACCCTTGCAGCTCCTGCATTGGCAGGTGGATTCTTTACCACTAAGCCACGAGGGAAGCACCAAACTAAATATACTATTACTTAAAATGTATTTGCTCACTCTACAAGACTTTTCTTGTGGGCAAAGTGGCCCCTGCATGATTAATTCTGAGCTTGATTTTTTCCTGAAGTTGATAGCCCTGAGTCTGTTCACTGTCTCCACTTTTGGAAAACAGTGCAGCCAGGTCTGACAAAGGCTTATGCAAGTTGCCATGAGTGGAAAGTGACATGAAAGAAATTAAAAACACATACTTTGCTTTTCTTTTAAAATTAGAATCAGATTTAATTAATCTGATTCTTAATCCAAAGAAGGAACATACATTGGTAAATGTGATATCTGTTTCTTTCTGAAGGTACTGGAAGAAGTTTGTGGGTGAACAAATGAATGCAATGACTTCCTTTTAGTTGCTCAGGACAAAAGAATATGTGTTCAATGAGGAAATGACCAAAACCTAAATATCTCAAAAAGATGGCATTTTTCCCACTTTCTCTCTCTCTGTGTGTTCTGCCTAGCCTCTCTTTCCATCTCTCTCTGTGTGTGCTCCTGCATGTAAATACTGTACAATACTGTAAAGATAACTCATCTAGTAGCTTGGACAGCCTAAATGTTATTCCCATGAAATCCTGTTTGGCCAGCTGCTCTATTCCAGATTGCAAACCTCCCCTTAGTGCAGGTGCTCTTTCTCTTCTTGCTTCTTCAGCCAATCCTCCCCAGCATATAAATCCTTGTTTAATGCACATCTCCTCCTTCAGGCTCCAGACTGAGGTGAAATTCTTGCTTTCCCTTAGCTCAATGGATGCTATTGTTCTGCCACTCATTCTACACTGGACATAACTGCTTTGCATTGTTTTGAAACACTAGCTTATACATCTTGTTTGCTCAGACACTAAATTTAAGAGAAGTCTAACACTTCTTGGGAATTCTTCTCATAATGGATGATAGATGTTCAAGAAGTACCAGTTGCTTAATTGATTAAAATATAAATGTGGTCGCTTCAGTTTCATTCAGAATCAAACTGGACAAGCTGAGATAGACAGCTTCAGGTTAAAAAAAATAAAAAAGCACTTCTTATTAAGTAAAAGCATTGCAATAAAAGCACAAGGCTTCAGAGGATTTTTTTGTGACTAAAAAGTGGGTTAAGGATACAGTATTTCACAGCTACCTCCATTTCCACACTATCTGGCTGTGATTGGCAAGCAATGAGCTTCACATGTTTAAAGTATACAATTTTTAAAAGTACAAACATAGATAGATATTGTCAAGGGAGGTGGAAAATTCCCCCTCTACCCTTCTTGAGTCCTTGTGGCTGTATTAATAATAAAATTGACATGACACATTTATAGGAGAAAAAGAAATGCAAGTCATGTGCACAAAGATCTTATAGAAATACTATGAAAGAAGCAATCAAAGCAGACTGCTTTTATACTTTTTAGACAAACAATAAATTTGTGAGGAATTGACCAAGACACTTTAGCTTTGGGTACTTAATTAGTGAAGAATTTAAACAGATATTGGGCTTGGGTAGTAAATTAAAGAAGTAACAAGGTTTGTTTAACTTGGTTTCTTGAACTTCCCTGGCAACCTAGTGGTTAAGATTCTTCACTTGCACTGCAGAGGGCACTGGTTTAATCCCTGGTCTGCAAGCTAAAATCCCACATGCCACAAAGCACAGTCCTCCCACACCCCCCTCAAAAAAAAATAAATATATAGGCTTCTCAGCCCTGAATTTCCTGTCTCTGGTGATAAGGAAATCCTTCTACCTCCAAATGCAGAGAGGGCCCCTTTCTTGCTTTCAAGGAGACAGAGAGAGTGTCCAATGTCCCTCTTACATCGTCTCTTTCTTAAGTAACTTTGAAAGTGAAAGTGTTTGTCCCTCAGTCATGTCTGATTCTTTGCGACCGCATGGACTGTAACCTGCCAAGTTCCTCTCTCCATGGGATTCCCCAGGAAAGAATACCGGAGTGGGTACCATTCCCTTCTCCAGGGGATCATCCCAACTCAGGGATCAAACCCGGGTCTCCCAGATTGTAGATAGATTCTTCAATGCCTGAGTCACCAAGGAAGCCTCCAAATAGCTTTAATGGAAAGCAATTAATATGCCATTGATGCGTGTTTGGGGTAGCCAGTCCTGGGACCCAGATAGATATAGATATACAAACACACATATGTTTGGAGTTTATTCTTCTTCCTCTAGATACTTAAGGCAGAAAGTAAAGTAAGATCATTTATTTAAAACTTGTCTTCTAATACAGCATTTAATTCCATACATTACCTTCTAAATACTGCTTATATTTCTAGGAAACCATCTCCATAATCAGTATAAAGGTATATACATTACCTCCAATGACTAATAATGATAAGCACCTTATTATGGACTTATTTCCCATCTTCTTTGGTGATTGTTCAATCACCTACCCATGTTTAAAAAGTGGTTAATTTTTGTTGCTGAATTTTCAGAATTCTGATACAGTCTTTTATTAGATACAGACTTTCTATGGTCTGTTGTCCATTTGGGTTAATTTTTATGAAGAGTGTGATGTATGGGCCAAAATGATTTTTTTTCATGTGGATACCAAGTTATTGGACTTCCTTGATGGCTCAGATGGTAAGGTATCTGCCTGCGACTCAGGAGACCAGGGTTTGACCAATCCCTGGATGGGGAAGATCCCCAGGAGAAGGGAATGGAGACCCACTCCAGTATCTTCCCTGGGGAATTCCACGGGCAGAGAAGCCTGGCAGGCTACAGCCCACGGGGTTGCAACAGGTCAGACATGGCTTTAGTGACTAACACTTTCCCTTCACTTTTGCAACAAGTCAGACATGACTCTAGTGACTAACACTTTCCCTTCACTTTCACCAAGTTATTACTTCACGATTTTTGAAAACTCTCCTTTCTATACTTGTTTTTGTACTTTAGTTGAAAAACAATTGAGCATACAGGTATGGCCTCTTCTTGAAACTCTTTTCTGTTCCATTAATCTATTTAATGCCAATATGACACCCTTGATTACTGTAGCCTTATAGTAAGTCTTGAGTCAGGTAGCACAAGTCTTCCAACTTTCTCTTTTTCAAAGTTGTTTTGGCTATTTATTGTTCTTTGTATTTTCATATGAATGTTAAAATAAATTTGTCAATCTCTAGAAAAAAAATCCTGCTGGGGTTTTGGTTGGGACTGCCTCAAATCTGTAGATTATTGTGGAGAGAATTAGCATTATATAACATTGGTTCTTCTGATCTGTGAACATTGTAAGTAAACTAATTTATTTAGGACTTATTTAATTTCTGCCATTGTTTTGTAATTTTTAGTATACAAATCTTGCTCACTTTTGTCAGATTTATCCTATTTCATGTATTTGATGTTTTTGGAGGATGGTATTTAGAAACCAAAATATGAGTGTTGTTTGTGTCCTTTGTTACTAGGAATGATTATCTTTTAAAGATATTTAATATAAAATGTGTCAAAAATATTCTATATTTCTATATTATATAAATGTTTATATAACATAGTATATATATATATATATATATACACACACACACATACATATATAATATGTATTTTGTATTTCTGTTTTCCCATGTAATTTCCATTTCTGGTTTTTCATTCATTTGTGAAAATTCAGGTTTCTATCTAATATCATTTTCATTCTGCTTGAAGGGTTTGCTTTTAATCTTGATTACCCCTTTAAAGGCCCTATTTTCAAATATAGTCACACTGGGAGTTTGTGCTTCAACATGAAATATAGGGAATCAGAATTTGGTTTATAACAAATGATTGTCTTTGGTACTATCTTTTTAAGAAAAGATATTCTTGACTC
Organism: Antilocapra americana; assembly: GCA_007570785.1. Taxonomy (NCBI): domain Eukaryota; kingdom Metazoa; phylum Chordata; class Mammalia; order Artiodactyla; family Antilocapridae; genus Antilocapra; species Antilocapra americana. The sequence goes on along the minus strand of ML661897.1, from coordinate 32,051,691 downwards.
ATCTTGTACATTTTCTAAACAAGATCTGGAGTCAGCCGTTTCTATAAATGCTTCCTTGTTCTTCTTTATTTGGGCAATGTGTTTGTGGGTGGCTTTGTGACTTTTGATAAATGTGTACATTTATGGAACTAACATTCCAATCAAGATAGAACAATTTTACTATTCCAGGAAATTCTCTTCTGCCTCTTTCCAGTAAACCATACATCCCTGCCTACCAAGCAACCATTATTTTGATTTCTACCACTATAAACTGATCTCACATGGAGGCATCAGTGGTAAAGAACCCACTTGCCAATTCAGGAGACACAAGAGATTTGGGAAAGAGAATCCCTTGAACAGAGGAAACTGGCAGGCTAGAGTCCATGGAACCACAAAGAGCCGACTTGACTGAGTGCACATGCACACACATAAATTGATTTTATTTGGGTTTTCTGCTTTTCATATAATTGAAAGCATATGTTATATACTCTTTTATGTAGATTCTGGCTTCTTTCACTTTATGTCATTTTTTGAGAATAATCTATAATATTCCATGTACTAGTAATTCATGTTTTTATTTTTTCAATCATCAATAAATATAACTCTGCCCCAGAGCTCTGGCCAAGTGCTTTGTCCCAATCAAAACTCTTTTTTTTTTCTCAAAAAGTAACTATTTTCTTAACTTTATTGCTTTTAATTTTAATGGAGTGTAACTGATTTACAGTGTGTTAGTTTCAGGTGTACAGCAAAGTGATTCAGTTATACATATGCATATGTTAGTTCCTTTTTATATTCTTTTCTCAGATAAGTTATCACAGTATATTGAATAGAGTTCCCTGTGTTATTCAGTAGGTCTTTGTCAGTTATCTTATATATAGCAGTATGCATGTTTATTCATCCGAAACTCCTGACTTATTACTCCCCTGCCACCATATTTTCTCTTTGGCAACCACAGTTATGCTATGTCTGTGAGTCTGTTTCTGCTTTATAAATAAGTTCATTTGTATCATATTTTAGATTCCACATATGAGTGCTATCATAAGATATTTGTCTTTCTCTGACTTACTTCACTTAGTATTAAAATCTCTAGGTCTATGTTGTTGCAAATGGCATTATTTCATTCTCTTTTCTGTCTGAGTAATATTCTTCTCTCTCTTTCTTTCTCTTTCTCTGATGATTATCACCTAAATCTATAGGGGTTACAAAATGGTGATACTTTAATTTTATCCTTTTATTCTCATGAAATGCTTCCCTCATATATTATTTGATGATTCAATAATGCAGTTCATATATGAAAGGCAGGAATTATGCTGAATTTTTTCTTTTCCTTTGTCACAGTTTTCAAGAGAACAAATCCATTTCCTGGTATTCTCTGAATGTGATTGATTTTATTTTGAAATATATCACTTGAATTTAAACATATTTTGTATGCTTCAGGCGTATTTTTATTAACACTCAAAAGTGTTTCATCTTTGGCCAGTGGAACTTTCTTCAAGTTGGACTCTGTCTTTTTGACCTGTCGCTTTGATTCCTCCTTGCTCTCTGGTACATCAAGATGTTCTTTTTCATGCCCCAGAAATGGAATCAGCCATTTCTCAAAAAACAAAAGTAAAAAACCCTTGGTTTCTTTTAGTGTGAAATGAAATTTCAAGATGACAGTATGAATGCCAGGGATGCTTACTGCTACCAAGTTGTCAGTGTTTCTAGACTTGTTTCATGGACCGCCACATTACAAGCTATCCCCAAATATAATGGCTTAAAGCAGCAATAACTTCTTATTTTCTCACAATTCTGCAATTTGGCTTGGTGTGGACTCTGAATGCCTGGTCCACACAATCTCAGAGGAGGCATCTCCGCCGGGGCTGGAAGATAACGCACGTGGATGGGAAGGTGATGCTGTCACCTGGCAGCTCAGCTGGAGCTGTCAGCCAACATCTTAGTTTTCTTCCTGCACAGCTTCTCCACATGTCGAGTAGAGTTGCTCACAGAATGGCAACCGAATTCTAACAAGGAGCTAGCATTTCAAGAGGATAAACCTCAATAGGCAAGCACTTATTAAGCCTCCTCTTGCACGTCATTTGATCCTGTCTCATTGGCTGGTCACAACGCCTAGCCTAGCCTTGATGTCTTTTAATTAAATTTAAAAATAGATTATAGTTTTGATCGGTCTAATGGTCAATTTTTGGCATGCTTTTCCTGATCATAGAGATGTTGTTCAGTTTCTTATTCTCTATTTATTCCTTTAAAAATATTTATTTATTTATTTATTTGGCTGTATCAGGTCTTAGTTGCAGTACTTGGTATCGTCATTAAGTCGCGTGGGATCTTTCATTGTGACCCTTGGGCTCAGTAGCTCTGAGGCATGTGGGATACAATTCCTGCACTCCAGAGCATTGATCCTAGAGAAATAAAGAAGTATCTTCACACAAAAACCTGTACTTGAATGTTCATAGCAGCACCTCAATATATAAAATCTAAAAACAGCCCAGATGTCCTTTCACATTGGAAAAGGTTAAACAAACTGAAGTGTATCCATGCTTTGGAATATTACACATAGTGATAAAAAGAAAGAACTCTTTACACACATAACAACCTGGATGAATCGACAAGGAATTAGGCTGAATGAAGAAAGCCAGCCACAAAAACTTGCTTCTCACTGTATGATTTTATTTACATAATGAGTCTGTTTATATAATGATCATAAAATGCTGAAAATCACAGGGATGGAATGGCAGAGAGGGAGAGGTAGGCACATACAGTTATAAAAAGGCGCATGAGAGATCTTTGTGGTGTTGGAATTGCTCAGCATCATTGACTGCTGTGGTGAATGCAGCAACCCATGCTAGTGATAAAAGTTTATATAGCTAAAATTGGTGTGGCCGCTATGGAAAACAGTATGGCGGGTTCTTGAAAAGCTAAAGATAGAACAACCATAAGATCCAGTAGTTGCATTCCTGGATATATACCTGGAAAGAAGACTCTAATCTGAAAAGATAAGTGTACACCACTGTTCATAGCAGCAATGTTTACAATACCCAAGACATGAGAACTACCCATGTGCCTGTCAACAGATGATTGGCTCAAGAAGATGTGATATGTTTATGGAAAGTGAAAGTGTTAGTCGCTCAGTTGTGTCCGACTCTTTGCAACATCATGGACTGTAGCCCACCAGGTTCCTCTGTCCACGGAATTTCCCAGACAAAAATACTAGAGTGAGTAGCCATTCCCTTCTCCAGGGGATTTTCCTGAGCCAGGGATTGAACTCAGGTCTCCTGCATTTCAGGCAGATTCCTTACCCACCTGAACCACCAGAGAAGCCCAAAAGAAAATATATTGTTATATTACTTTCATTCTTATATTGGCTATCTCCTGAAAACCAATCAAGTTACTTATTATAGTCTGAGCCTGAAAAATAGAGTTAAAACATTAAATTTCCAAGTTGGGGAAAGCTAGGGAAGGTTACTTTGGGGCAGATTTCTCCTCATAATTCCTGACTTTGATTTACGTGTGATTGCAGCTGGCTGTGACAGCTGGACTGTAAAGAAGGCGGAGCACCAAAGAATTGATACCTTTGAACTGTGATGCTGGAGAAGACTCCTGAGTCCCTTGGACAGCCAGGAGATCAAACTAGTCAATCTTAGAGGATATCAGCCCTGAATACTTATTGGAAGGACTGATACTGAAACTCCAGTATTTTGGTCACCTGGTGCAAACGGCCGGTTCATTGGGAAAGTCCCTGATGCTGGGAAAGATTGAGGGCAGAAGGAGAAAAGGGTGTCAGAGGATGAGAAGGCTGGATGGCATTACCAATGCAATGGACATGAACTTGGGCAAATTCCAGGAGATGGTGAGGGATGGGGAAGCCTGGCGTGCTGCAGTCCAAGGGGTTGCAAAGAGTTGGACATGACTGAGCAATTGAACTGAACTGAAATGGGGCAGGATCCTGGTTCCCCCTCAAGGAATATACATAACAATATATTTCTGAGTTCTGTAGGAACTACAGTCCTCATCCAGGTGGGAGATGACAACCTTAGCCTGAGCACAAGAGTCCTGGAGTACTGCCCTGTTACATCACCACGAGGCACTCAGAATAAAGTCTACACACATTGGAAGATAATAAAGACTCTGAGTACTCAGTCACATCTGACTCTCTGTGGCCCTGTGGATTGTAGCTTGCCAGGCTCTTATGCCCATGGAATTTTCCTGGCAAGAATACTGCAGTGGAGTGACATTTCCTACTCCAGGGGATCTTCCCGACCCTGGGATTGAAACCACTTCTCTTGCATCTCCTGCATTGGCAGGAGGATTCTTTACCACTAGTGCCTCCTGGGAAGCCCCAGAACTCTGACCCCTCTCCAAATGATTAACTGTGATTAACTCCTCATTTCTCCCTTTAAAAATCCTTGCAGGTGGGTCATAGAGGATCCTGCTTTGATTTATGTTGGAGAGTGTTTTGCCTATGTTTTCCTCTAGGAGTTTTATAGTTTCTGATCTTATGTTTAGATCTTTGTTCCATTTTGAGTTTATTTTTGTGTATGGTGTTAGAAAGTGTTCTAGTTTCATTCTTTTACTAGTGGCTGTCCAGTTTTCCCAGCACCACTTGTTAAAGAGATTGTCTTTTCTCCATTGTATATTCTTGCCTCCTTTGTCAAAGATAAGGTGTCCATAGGTACGTGGATTTATCTCTGGGCTTTCTATTTTGTTCCATTGATCTATATTTCTGTCTTTGTGCCAGTACCATACTGTCTTGATGACTGTGGCTTTGTAGTATAGCCTAAAGTCAGGCAGGTTGATTCCTCTAGTTCCATTCTTCTTTCTCAAGATTGCTTTGGCTATACGAGCTTTTTTGTATTTCCATACAAATTATGAAATTATTGGAAATAGAAGCACAAATAAATGGGACCTAATTAAAATGAAAAGCTTCTGCACAACAAAGGAAACTAAAAGCAAGGTGAAAAGACAGCCTTCAGAATGGGAGAAAATAATAGCCAATGAAGCAACAGACAAACAATTAATCTCAAAAATATACAAGCAACTCCTGCAGCTCCATTCCAGAAAAATAAATGACCCAATCAAAAAGTGGGCCAAAGAACCTAACAGACATTTCTCCAAAGAAGACATAAAAATGGCTAACAAACACATGAAAAGATGCTCAACATCACTCATTATCAGAGAAATGCAAATCAAAACCACAATGAGGTACCACTTTACACCAGTCAGAATGGCTGCCATCCAAAAGTCTACAAGCAATAAATGCTGGAGAGGATGTGGAGAAAAGGGAACCCTCTTACACTGTTGGTGGGAATGCAAAGTAGTACAGCCACTATGGAAAACAGTGTGGAGATTCCTTAAAAAACTGCAAATAGAATTGCCATATGACCCAGCAATCCCACTGCTGGGCATACACACCAAGGAAACCAGAATTGAAAGAGACACGTGTACCTCAATGTTCATCGCCGCATTATGTACAATAGCCAGGACATGGAAGCAACCTAGATGCCCATCAACTGACAAATGGATAAGAAAGCAGTGGTACATATACACAATGGAATATTACTCAGCCATTAAAAAGAATTCATTTGAATCAGTTCTACTCAGGTGGACAAAACTGGAGCCTATTATCCAGAGTGAAGTAAGCCAGAGGAAAAACAAAAATACAGTATAGTAATGCATATATATGGAATTTAGAAAGATGGTAAAGAGAACCCTGTATGTGAGACAGCAAAAGAAATGCAGATGTATAGAACAGTCTTTTAGACTCTATGGGAGAGGGCAAGGGTGGGATGATATGAGAGAACAGCACTGAAACATGTAAATTATCATTTGTGAAATCAATTGCCAGCCCAGGTTTAATGCTCAGGGCTGGTGCACCGGGATGACCCAGAGAGAGGGAATCGGGAGGGAGGGGGGTTCTGGAAGGGGAACATATGTATACCCATGGCAGATTCATGTCAATGTATGGCAAAACCAACATGATAATGTAAAGAAAATTAAAAAATAAAATTAAAAAAAAGAATATAAAGATATGGAAAAACATCTACAGTATACTTTTAAGTAAAAGAAAATTCAGATTTTTAAAGTAAAAAAAAAAAAAAATCCTTGCAGTCTAAGGGACTCCCAAGAGTGCTTTCAAATTGTAAGACTCTTGGGAGTCCCTTAGATTACAAGGAGATCAAACCAGTCAGTCCTAAAGGAAATCTACCCTGAATATTCATTGGAAGGACTGATGCTGAAACTCCAATACTTTGGCCACCTGATACAAAGAGCCGGCTCACTAGAAAAGACCCTGATGCTGGGGAAGATTAAAGGCAAAAGGAGAAGGGGCCAGCAGAGGCTGCCATGATTAGATAGCATTACTGACTCAATGGGCATGAGTTTGAGCAAACTCTGGGAGATAGTGGAGGACAGGGGACCCTGGTGAATGCAGTCCATGGAGTCATAAAGAGTTAGACACAAGTTAGTGACTGAACAATGACAAAATGGAATTAAGGGATGGAATTCAAGGGTGGAATGGCCTTCTCCCCTGATTCAGAGAGAATCTTCAGCGCAGATTACAGTTCTAATCATATTACTTGACATGGGTACTCAGGTGTGGTAGACAAGCAGCCACTCCACCTCCAGGGGTAATTAGGAAGGTCAAAGATCATAAGTTCCTAGGCTGTTCTGAATCATACAATCAATCATTACACAATCCAAATGTAAAGGGATTATAGCCACAGGATGTTAATGATTTTTGTTTCATTAAATGCAAAGACAGGAAATGCTCTTTGCCCTCTGGAAGGAGTTGATAAATTGATAAAAGACTTGAGATAAAGGACTTGCCCAGAGAACTGAACTAATACCCTAAGGACTCACTTGAGAAGTGACAGTCAGGGTTATATGAGGTTAGAGAAGAGACAGAAGTCTTTGAGGGTTTTGTGGGAAAGGGCATGAACTGAATTGGCATACTTTGGGAAGCAAGGGGATTTCCTGACCTGGAATTATTCTTGATACCTTTTGTTCTGATGAGTGGAGGTTAAAACCCAGATTATTTCAATAATCATTTACTGAACACTTCATGTGTGCCAGGGGCTTCCCTGGTAGCTCAGCTGGTAAAGAATCTACCTGCAATGCAGGAGACCCCAGTTCGATTCCTGGGTCACGGAGCTCCCCTTGAGAAGAGAGAGGCTATCCACTCCAGTATTCTAGGGCTTCCCTGGTGGATCAGTCAGTAAAGAATCTGCCGCCAAGTGGAAGATTGGGATCAATCCTTGGGTTGGGAAGATTGCCTGGAGGAGGGCATGGTAACCAATTCCTGTATTCTTGTCTGGAGAATCCCCACAGACAGAGTTTCTGGTGGGTTAAAAAGTGATGGACATGACTGAGCGACTAAGCCAGCATGGCACAGCATGTGTGCCAGGCATTGTCCAGGGACCTGAAAATACGAAGTAAATAAAACACACAACCCACCCACCCCCCCACCCCACTCTTTGCCTTCAAGGATCTTAGAATCTGACCTCTCCCACTATTACTCTAACATCTTTGGTCTGATTACTCAAATTATATTTAGTCACATTATAGTCAAACAATTACTCAGAGTGTCATCATTTTAAGCTAAATTTTAAGTAAAATAAAAAAGGGTTAATCTTTCCTGATTCTTCTTATATTTTAAACTCCTACAGATTTGGCACAATTGCTTAATAAAGTTCATTTAAACTTTGAATTTGCAGTCCTAATTTAAAGATGTTTTATGCCCATTGCAAATCCTCCTTGGAAAAATTTCAAGAGCCCAGGCCCCTGACTGAAACCAGTTGGTGTCATTTCAGAGGGGTTCTGAAGGGCTCTAGCACTACAGTTCTTTATGTCTCAATGCAGAGAAGAATTCAGCAAGAGCAAAGTGGTGGATGAGATGTGGTTTATTACTTCTGTGTCTCCTTTGCTGCCCTGCGTGTAGGATCATCAGTACCGTCTTTCTAGATTCCACATATATGCTTTAAAATATGGTGTTGTCTTCTCTTTCTGACTTGCTTCACTCTATATAATAGGCTCTAGATTCATCCACCTCATCAGAACTGACTAAAATGTGTTTGTTTTTATAGCTAAGTAATATTTCATTGTGTATATGTACCACAACTTTCTTATCCATTCACCTGCCAATGGACATCTACGTTGCTTCTATGTCCCAGCTAGAGGGTGGGATGATTTGAGAGAATAGCACTGAAACATATACATTACCGTATGTAAACGAGATAACCAGGGCTAGTCTGATGTATGACACAGGGCAACAGAGCCGGTGCTTTGTGACAACCTGGAGGCACAGAGTGGGAGGGGAAGTAGGACGGGAGTTCAGGAGGGAAGGGATACATGAATGTCTATGGCTGATTCACAGTGATGTATTGCAAAAACCATCACAATACTGTAAGGTAATTATCCTTCAATTAAAGTAAAAAAATAATATTTTAAAAAGAAGTGATTTATTAAATTAAGATGCTCATGAGGCTTATTAACAGGGGAGTGACAAATGCCTCACCCTGAGAACTTACTTGGCTACAGTTTTATAATCAAAGGAAAGGTGGGGAGGGGGAGAAGACCTTCTTTGTCTTTTTTGAATAGCATCATGTTTCCATCATCCATTTCTCCCCCAGAGAGAAAAGAGAAGTTTATTTGTCCTTCCCTATATGGTCAGGCCAGAACTCTCACAGCACTTCGGAAAAATATTTTCAGGTCTCAGTACAATGAGATCTTTCATTCTGAAAAATCATCTTCCCATAAATGACTGTTTTTTGTGTGCATAGAGCCTATTGGGAGGGGCAGGGGGGTCATTAACTTACTGAGCTCACTGGACAGGATGCGGGGCTCATGCCACCATTGTTTTATTGTTTGGGGGCATGTTTCATGCTTCTGTTGCATGGTTTTGTTGCTAAGCAAATCTGCTTGGTTTTGTGGTTGAGCCAACATGCTTTCTCGAGTAATTATTAATTTACAGAATTTCCCATATTTTTTTATTTATAATCCCCTAGTGATTAACTCTTTAATCACCTACTTTGTCCCTTCATTCTGTCCCTATTATGACCAAGTCTTTGCCTTGCTGACACCTCTATTTTAGATAGGTAAGAGTCCTGCTTCCAAAAATCCTAAGGGACTTAGAGTAGTGAATAAGATTTTAATTGGCATATCAGGTCCATTTTTGCAAAATTAACTTGAAAATTTATAAGTATGGTACATAGAAATAGTTATCTTAGAGAACTACTTAAATGGTTCAGACAACTTCCCTGAGATGTTAGTTAAAATAATGAAAGAAAAAATTTTCTTTATATAGTTAGATAAAGTACTTTAGCCCATGCCACACCTGCCTATTGGCAGTGACAAAATCTCAAAACAATGAAAGTTCAAATGAGTCAGCTTTGACTATTTACAAAGTACTTTCTTGACTTATGCAGAGGGAGAAACTGAGATAGGTATGACTAAAACAGAGTTCTCAACTTTAAGAAGGTTGCAATCCACTAGAAGAGATGAGACATGTAAAGAAATATCCTTAAAGTAATTGCGATGTGTCAAAGGACAGGGAAAACAAAGAGATATAACATTTCAGACATATGTAATGAGAATCCAGCAGCAAAAAAAAAAAAAAAAAAAATCCCTGTCTTCAAAGAGACTGCATTCTACTGAGAGAGACAAATTGTATAACAAAGAATCTATATCCATGTCTATATTCATATTACCTATATGTTTATAAGATGCCAGGTGCAGAGTAAGGAGAAGACAGAAGAGGGACACTATTTTAGGTAGGATGTTCTGAGGAGGCCTCTTTCTGATACTGTGATATTTTAGAGTTGACAATGGTAAGGAAATAAGCCAAGAAAAACATCTTGGAGACAATAGCATTCTAGGCTTTTGTCCTGGGAAAAAACTCGTTCCTGGGAAATGAGTTCCAGGAATGCTTCAGTGTGGTTAGAGCTCTGTGTTCTGGAGGTGCTGGGAGGGCTCATGAGAGGGCTGGTTAAGAGATGTGGCTGGAAAGGTAACTAGGACCAGAGCATCACTGCCCAATGGCAAGGGCTTCGAAGGGCTTTTGCTCTAAGATGGGAGCCACTGGAGAGCTCTGAGTAAAGCAAAGACATGATCTGACTTGGGTTCTGAAAGGACCACTCTGATTGCTGCGGGGGACAAGTACAGAGGAAGGAAACTCAGCAGGGAGATGCACTAGTTTCCTAGGATGGCATAACAAGTTATTATTGTGGGAATGGAGACCCCCTTCCAGGGCCCGAGTGTGGGCTCTTGTCTAACACTCAGAAATAAATTGTACAAGAAGACACATGTGCTAACAAAGCAAGAGATTTTATTGAGAAAGGGTACCCAGTGGAGAGCAACAGGGTAAGGGAACCCAGGAGAACTGCTCTGTCATGTGCCTCATAGCCTCAGGCTTTATGGTGATGGAATTAGTTTCCAGATTATCTCTGGCTAATATCTTTGACTCAGGGTCCTTCCTGGTGGTACATGCAAGGATCAACCCAGATAGATTCCAGCAAGAATGATTCTGGGTGGTTGGTAGGACATGTGGTGTCTCCTCTCTCCTTTTAGTTCAGTTCAGTTCAGTTCAGTCACTCAGTCGTGTCTGACTCTTTGCAATCCCATGAATTGCAGCATGCCAGGCCTCCCTGTCCATCACTAACTGCCAGAGTTTACCCAAACTTACGTCCATCGAGTCGATGATGCCATCCAGCCATCCCATTCTCTGTCGCCCTTCTCCTCCTGCCCTCAATCCTTCCCAGCATCAGGGTCTTTTCCAATGAGTCAACTCTTTGCATGAGGTGGTCAAAGTATTGGAGTCTCAGCTTCAATATCAGTCCTTCCAATGAACACCCAAAACTGATCTCCTTTAGGATGGACTGGTTGGATCTCCTTGCAGTCCAAGGGAGTCTCAAGAGTCTTCTCCAATACTGCAGTTCAAAAGCATAAATTCTTCAGCATTCAGCTTTTTTCATTGTCCAACTCTCACATCCATACATGACTACTGGAAAAACCATAGCCCTCCTTGAATTCTTCTGGTTTGGGTTAGCTTGTTAGTTTCACATTCCTTACCAGGACCTCCTTTTGTAAGATATCTCATGCAAGTGGTTACTATTGCGTCTGGCTGGGCAGGTGGTTTCAGTCAGCGGTTGGCTCCCCTAACATTACCAAGAAAAACTACCAGGCAGACTAAAACAAAAAGAACTTATTCTCACAGTTCTGGAGGCTAGAAATCCAAAATCCAGGTGACTATGGGTTTGGTTTCTTCTGGAGGTTCTGAGGGAAATTTTCATGCCTTTCTTTTAGCTTCCGGTGGTAGCCAGCAGTCCTTGGTGTCCCTGGTACTGTGGGCACATTACTCCAACCTCTGCCTCCCTCTTTCCTTTGCCTTCCTCTGTGTCTATGTCTATTTGTACCTTTCTCTTATAAGAATACTTGTCAATGGATTTAGGGCCACTTCAGGTGGAAAAAAAATTCTCATCTCAAAATCCATTACTAAGCTACAGTGGCAAAAACTCCTACTTCAGACAAGGTTTCTTGTTGAGGTTCCAGAAGAACATGTATTTTGCTGCTGCTTAGTTGCTCGGTCATGTTTGACTCTCTGTGGCCCCATGGACTGTTAGCCTGCCAGGCTCCTCTGTCCATGAGATTTCCCAGGCAAGAATACTGGAGTGGGTTGCCTTTTCCTACTCCAGGGGATCTTCCTGACTCAAGGACTGAATTCATGTCTCTTGCATCAACCTGCATTGACAGATTCTTTACCACTAGTGCCACTCTATTCAACCCAGTATGGAGAATGCTTAAGATTTTTCTTTGAAAAATAATAAAATAATTTTATTGATGTTTGTTTCCATGTTTTAATGAATGGACAGATAACGTATTGAAAAGAAATATAGACTAGAAATATGAACCAGAAATCAGGAGCCTGAGCCTGGTCCCCAGTTTCCTCATTTGTAAAATTAGGGTTTGGAATGGCTGAGGTCTCCATCAGCTTTAATATTCTGTGATTTTATGTAGTTATATAGAGTGTTGCTTGGAAAATCTAACTTTCTATCATATTTGAACCCTTTGAAGATTTGTCTGTTACCGTCTCCACTGTTTCCTCCCAAATTCAATGTTAGATTAATCTCTGGACCTATAATTGCACACTTTAAGTTCAGCATATTAATCTAAAGACTTGTAATATGTAGATAAAACATAATTCAATTCAAAACTGATTTTAAGGCAGTCTTCATTTTGTGGTTGGTGGGAAGTTCTGCAGGTGGCCACTGGGACCAGCAGCAAAGGGGGCTGGGGATGAGGGGACATTATGAGAGCTTTGCCACATCTTTTACAGGCACTTGTACCTGCAGCTGAAGTTCCCTCCTTCCTAAGCTTTGGTTTTCCTGGAAGTAGAACGGACACAGAGTTCCTTGATCAGCCTTCATCCCACATTCCCAGGGAAACAGTCCCAAGTGCCACCCTCAGCCACAGTCACCCTGCCCAGGAGTGTGCAGGGGTTCAGAGGAGCTCATGAAGAGTTTTTAAAAATTGATTTTAAATCATAAAAAGTAATGTCTTGGGCAAGTGACCTCTTGGGCATCTGATCAAACTGAAACTAGTAAAAGCTTTATTTCAGATATGTATAAATTTCTCATTAAAGAGACAGAGGAAGAGAACATTGAACTTTATCTAAGCCCTGTGCTCACAGAAAGCAGCAGTATTGGGATCCTTTTCTGTGTTGTGAGAAACAGCCCACTGCTCAGTTCTCACATGTTCCCCTTCTTCGAAACTCCCATAAAATCTGCTGTCGGCCTCCTCCTTTTCCTATCGCTATAAAACTCCAGACCTCTTTATTTTCATTCGAGACAATCCTCATTAATGACTGCTCTTTCTGTTGCAATAGCCTGGCTGAAACAGTCTCCTTCACTGTCTGGAGTATTCTGTCTTTGGCGATAGATAGATAGATAGGTAGGTAGGCAGATGGATAGATAGATAGCGGGAGTGCTGAGGACTAACTAGGATGAAATTACAGACATGGTGCTATTTCAGTTTAGGGTCAAGGAAGGTTTCTATGAGGAGGTGACATTAAACTAAGATCTAAAATAGCAAGAAAGAGCTTGCCATGGATGGAGCAAGGGAAAGAGCCCTAGAGAAGGTAGGAAAGAGCTTGGTGTTTTCCAGAGGTCTGTAGCTGGGGAGTGGCTTGGAGTTAGAGCACAGTCCAGCACTGATAGAGGAGGTTGGTCAAGAGAAGTAAGTAGAAATGACCCTGAAGGCCTTGTTGCACATGGTACGAACATTAATTTTCTTCAAAGTACAAAGGGAAGCCATAGAGGCAGTTAAATAGGAATAACATAATCTGATTTACCTTTTTAAGAGAATGTTGCTGCAGCACTATTTATAATAACCAGGACATGGAAGCAACCTAGATGCCCGTTGACAGATGAATGGATAAAGAAGTTATGGTACATATATACAATGGGATATTGCTCAGTCATAAAAGGAACAAACTTGAGTCAGTTCTAGGGAGATGGATGAACCTAGAATCTGTTGTACAGAGGGAAGTAAGTCATAGAAAAACATATATGGTACATTAGCACATATATGTGGAATTGAGAAAAATGGTACCGATGAACCTAATTGCAGGGCTGAAAAAGAGGTACAGACATAGAGAACAGACTTATGGACACATAGAGGGAAGGAAAGGGTGGGACAAATTTAAAGAGTAGCACCGAAACATAAACGTTACCATATGCAAAGTAGATTGCTAGTGGGAAGTTGCTATATAACACAAGGAGCTCAACCTGGTGCCCTGTGACAACTTAGAGAGGTGGAGTGGAATGAGAGGGTTGGAGGGAGTTTCAAGAGGGAGGGAACACATGTATCATTATGGCTTATGTATGACTCATGTTGTATAGAAGAAACCAACACAATTTTGTAAAACAATTACTCTCCAGTTAAAAATAATTTTTTAAAAAAGATGATGTTGGAAAATGGATTTTATATAGAATAAAATAAATAAAATCCATGGAGAATAAAGTAGGAAATTTGTAAACCATTGCAATTGATCAGGCATGAACTGATAGTGTCTTAACAGTTTTAATGATGATAGTAGTGACTATGGAGAAAAGTGAAAAGGTAGAGTTAATAGGACTTGCCGATGCAGTGCGTCTGTGGTGGGAAATAAAGGACAAAGATGAATTAAGAACTCCCAGGTTTGATTTTTTTTTTTTTTGGCTTGAGCAACTAGTTAGACAATAGTATTAGTGTCTCCGGTTGGGGAGGGTGGCAGAAATTGATTAGAATTTAAATTCAATTTCAGATATTAGAAAGAATCTTCTTGGGTAGGTATCAGACTTTCTGCTAATAAAAGCTAAATTCATCTGAAATCTTTATCTTCAGTCCAGTGAGCTTTCCTGAGCTGTAAGGGTGTGTGTGTGTGTGTGTGTGTGTGTGTGTGTGTGTGTGTGTGTGTGTGTACATGCCAACACGTACAACTGTATGTCTATTGGATGTCATACAGGTATAGGGAATTAAACATGACACACCAAAATGAGACTGGAACCCTTTGCTGCAGTGCTGCCATGTTTGCACCTGGACAAACCTCTCCTTGAGCAACAAAATAGAAAGAAACTATAAGGGACCATTTTTACCATCAATGACCATTTTTACCATCTTTTAAAATGGAACTGCCTTAGTGGTTTTGGCTTCCCTGGTGGCTCAGCAGTAAAGAATCCGTCAGCAATATTGGAGATTCAGAAGAAAGAGGTTCGATCCCTGGGTTGGGAAGATCCCCTGGAGGAGGGCCTAGCAACCCACTCCAGTACTCTTGCCTGGAGAATCCCATGGACAGAGGAGCCTGGTGGGCTACTGTCCACAGGATCAAAGGAGTCAGACACAACTGAGCAACTGAGCTTGCATGCGTTTAGTGGTTTATTCTGTGTATGTCCCACTGTTACATGTTGAATATGTTGGGCAAATAATTTGTCTCTTTAGTTTATGGGTATTTAGGTTAACAGGACCTGTACTTTAAGACCTATACACAAGTAATCACACTGATTTAGAGGGCAAGATCCTAGACTTCCAGTAGATGCCACAAAGGGTCAAGATATATGACCTCTGGAGAAGGAGTAAGTTTATTTTTGGGTAGGTGGGCCAGGGGGAGATGTCAGTTGTGGGAGGCCAGAGGTAAGACTGGCTAGGCAGCTTCCAAGATCACCCCCATTTCTGCTATCTATAACCTTGTGCAGTCCCCTCCCACATGAAACAAGGTTGACCTGTATAATCAAGAGGATGTTACAGAAGTGATAGTATGTGACTTTTGCGACTAGGCTATATAGTACACAGAAGTTTTCTTGTGGCCCCTGCTTGGATTGCTTGATCTGGGGGGAGCCAGTATCTTCTAGTAAAGACACTTAAACAGCCCAACAACCCTGTGGAGAAGTGCAGATGGCAAATAACAAAGACCTCCTGTCAACCTTCAGTATCAACCCACCATCCATGTGGGTGAGCCATTTTGGAAGCAAATTCTTCAATCCCAGTCAAGTCTTTGGATGACTGCAGCTCCAGCTGATGACTTGTCTACAACCTCATGAGCGAAGACCACACAGTTAATTTACCCCCAGGTTCCTGACCTACAGAAATGAGATGATAAACATTTGTTGCTATTGTGAGTCACTAAATTTTACTGTGATTGGCAGAAAGAAACAGTTAATTCAAGAGATTTAAGTACTTTAATGAGTAACAAAGGTAATCAAAAACTAAATACAGTGGAATGATGATATTGGGAGTATAGGGGAGGGTGATGATGTGCACGTAAATGAGCAAAACCTTCATCTGCCACATTATAAATTGATAATGCCTAAAATTAAAAAAAAAAGAAATAGGTGAGTAAAAGTGTTTTTAGAAATTTGAAAAATTAAAGATATAAATGTAAAAATGATTTAAAGTGATTGCCTCTGGGGCAAAGAACTGCCTCTGCTCATTATAAGTCCTCTGTTCTGCTTGGGTTTTAAGCCAAACTCAAGTTATATATTGCATTAAAAAAATTTGGAATTTAAAATAGATAAAAAATTAAATCAAATGTATCTATCAATATAAATATATATGCTAACAATATAAGTCTATATCAGATATTTTTAACTCTCATTTAATTTAAGGAATACTTTAAACATTTAACTTTGTTCTAAACATGAAAAAACTGAACAGGAATATGTCTCAGAATTCTCATAATCAAATACATCAAATTTGTTCTTCAATACTCTTGGGTAAAAATTTTAGAACTGATGTGTCACAGCTTCTACATTGTAAAGTTTGAATGTTTTTACTGAAACATTTAACTACCAAGACGTCTATCTTTCATGGTGCATTATAACTTCAGGAAAGGAAAATATTTGATGTAAACTCCCCTCTTAAAAGCAAACGACTCAGTATTTGTCTTTGTCTGGCTTACTCCACTAAGCTAACAATCTCCAGATATGTTTTACTTACATGGAGAATATAAAAACATAAAACAAATGGTGAATATAACAAAATAGAAACAGACTCAAAATACAGAGAACAGACTAGTGATTACCAGTGGAGAGAGGACTAGGGGAAGGGGTAAAATAGAGCAAGGGTATAAAATAGATAAGATACAAAGATGTAATATACAGCATAGGGAATATAGTAAATATTTTACAATAACTTTAGAGAGTACATCCATAAAATCATTGAATCATTATGTTGTACTCCTGAAACTAATATAATATTGTGAATTTTAAAAAAGGAAATGACTTAGCTATGATCACAAAGTAAAATACAACCTTACACAGTATGCTCAAGGAATATTTAAAACAGAAGAACTAAAAATGCTGAGAATAAAAGAGTTAGCAAAGGCATACCATGCAATTAAAAGCAAAAAGCAGGAGCCATAAGCTTAATGGCAGACTAAGTTATTTTCGTAGCCAAAAGCATGGAGATGAAGATATTATTTAATAATAAAATGCACAACCTAAAATAAAAATCTAACAGTTTCTTGTATATCAAATCATACAGCATTAAGATTCACACAGAAAACTTCATAGGAAATAAAAAATACACATAATCAAAACTTTAAATCACTCTCTCAACCTATGAATATTCAAGTGGTCAAAAATTAGGTAGTAGCTGAGAAAATCATAATTCAAAAAGATATATGAACCCCAATGTCCATTGAAGCACTATTTACAATAGCCAGGACATAGGAGCAACTCAGATGTCCATCAACAGATGAATGGATAAAGAAGTTGTGGTTCATATATACAATGGAATATTACCTAGCCATAAAAAGGAATGAATTTGAGTCAATTCTAGTGAGGTGGATTAACCTAGAGCCTGTTATACAGAGTGAAGTAAGTCAGAAAGAGAAAAATAAACATCGTACATTAACACATATAAATGGAATTTAGAAAAATGGAACAGATGAACCTATTTGCAGATCAGGAATAGAGATGCAGACATAGAGAACAGACTTGTGGACACAGTGGGGGTGGGCGGGGGGAGGAAGGGTAGGATGAATTGAGAGAGTAGCATTGAAACATATATACTACCTTCCCTTGTGGCTCAGCTGGTAAAGAATCTGCCTGCAGTGCGGGAGACCTGGGTTCGATCCCTGAAGTTGGGAAGATCCCCTGGAGGAGGGAAAAGCTACCCCCTCCAGTGTTCCTGCCTGGAGAATTCCATGGACTGTATAGTCCATGGGGTAGCAAAGAGTGGGACACGACTGAGTGACCTTCACTTTCACTTTCACATGTGAAATAGATAGCTAGTGAGAAGTGCTGTATGACTGGTTGAGCACCAGTTGCCCAACCTGGTGCTCTGTAACAACATAGCGGAGTGGGCTGGAGTGGGAGTTGGAAAGGAGGTAAAAGAGGGAGGGTATGTATGTCTACCTATGGCTAATTCATGTTGTTGTATGGCAGAAATCAATACAACACTGTATAGTAATTATCTTCAAAATAAAAAAAACAATTAGATATAAAGGCCCAAATCACAATGAAATGAGGCTATTCTTACTGTTATCTCTATAATTTTCTCCTTGATATAGGAAAAGTGTCTTCTTTTCAAGTACTCATGGAACATTATAAAAATAACTGACCATAAATGCTGTGCTATTAATTAAATCTTGATGAATTCCAAAAAGTAGACATGATACAGATAGCCATGAGCATAGTAAAATAAAACTAAAACTAGAAAAGAAAGAGAAACAAAACCAACAATAAAGAGGTGGAAAAAAAAAAAACTTTCTCACTGGATTCAGCTAAAGCAATGTTTGTATCTATCTTAAAAAATGAGAAATGAAAATAAATGAAACATCTATTCAGAGATTAGAAAAATAATAACAAAATAAATCTAAAGGTACAGAAACAAGGAAACTATAGAGAGAAGAACAGAAAGTGAGTAGGAAACAAGAAAATAAATAGAATAAATAAATCCAAATGGTTGGTTATTAGAAGATTGAGTATGTAATTAGCCAACTTAATATAAAAATGAAAACTCATAAATTCTGAAGATAAAGGATTTTGAAGAAATAACCACAGATCTAGAGGAAATTTAAATTATCATAAATAATCATGAGACTACTTTGCTGAACTCTATATAAATAAATATGAGAACCTTGTTAAAAAAAAAACAAGGCTATTGAGTGAAAGCACAGAACTAGTACTTATATTTAAAGTTAAAATACAACCATATAAAGGCTAATATGAAACATTATTAAAGACATTAGAATATATTGGGTAAGGGAAAATTTAAAAAAGGCTATCTAAATGCTAGGCTATCTAAATGCTAGAAATGAAGAGAAAATTATGATTACATGAAGATGAGATTATGTATCTGAAAACCCTAACATAAACAATTGAAATTTTATACATGATGCAAAATTCAGTATTCTGCCTGGGGGTAAGATTAATATACAAAAAGTCTATTGTCTTCATATTTACAAACAACAAATTGAAATAAAATGAAATAAACCAATCTGTTTACAACAGCAACGAAAATGATCAACTATCTAGGAACCATTTTAACAAGGAATAAAAATAGACATTATTATAGTCATTATTTATCAATATCACTAAATTATTATTTTGGACACAAAAGAATATGAACAAATGGAATGACATACCACAGTCTTGTTAGCATTGTAGATTTAAAAATCATCAGAAAAATATATTTTATCACTAAATTAATCAGTGAATTTTATGTGCAACCAGTAAATGTGTCAATAAGACTTTTTAAAACAAAACTGGCTTCATTGGGTCTTAGTTGCAACACTCGGGGTCTTTCAGTTCAGTTCAGTTCAGTTGCTCAGTCTTGTCCGACACTGTGACCCCAGGGACTGCAGCACGCCAGTCTTCCCTGTCCATCACCAATTCCTGGAGCTTACTCAAACTCATGTCCATTGAGTTGGTGATGCCATTTAACCATTTCATACTCTGTTGTCCCCTTCTCCTCCTGCCTTCCATCTTTCCCAGCAACAGTCTTTTCCAATGAGTTGGTTATTTGCATCAAGTGGCCAAAGTACTGGCGTTTCAGCTTCAACATCAGTCCTTCCAATGAATATTCAGAACTGATTTCCTTTAAGATTGACTGATTTGATCTCCTCTCAGTCCAAGGGACTCTTAAGAGTCTTCTGCAACACCACAGTTCAAAAGCATCAATTCTTTGGTGCTCAGCTTTCTTTATAGTCCAACTCTCACAACCACACATGACTACTGGAAAAACCATAGCTTTGACTAGACGGCCCTTTGTTGGCAAAGTAATGTTTCTGCTTTTTAATATGCTGTCTAGATTGGTCATAGCTTTTCTTCCAAGGAGCAAGTATCTTTTAATTTGTTGGCTGCAGTCACCATCTGTGTGATTTAGGAGCCCAAGAAACTAAAGTCTCGCTGTGTCCACTATTTCCCTATCTATTTGCCATGAAGTGTTGGGACTTCATAATGTCATGATCTTCATTTTTTTAATGTTTTTGAGTTTTAAGTCAGATTTTCACTCTCCTCTTTCATTTTAATCAAGAGGCTCTTTAGTTCCTCTTTGCTTTCTGCACAAGAGTGGTGTCATTTGTATATCTGAGGTTATTGATTTTTCTCCCCCGGCAATTTTGATTTTAGCTTGTGCTTCATCCAGCCAGGCATTTCACATGATGTACTCTACATATAAGTTAAATCAACTGTACTTCAATAAAAAAAATATTACCTACCTTGAATATTTGCCCCTCAAGAAATAAGTTCCCAAATGAGACGTTTACATTGAAAAAGACTTAGGATGAAAAATGGAACATGGAGGAAATATTTATGTATTTGGCATTATTTCATCTGAGGAAGTGAAGTCTAAAGTAGTTGTTTTCAATTATGTGAAGAAAATAATGGCAATCAGCTGTGTTTCACCTCAGCTAAGCCTGAAGCAAGAAGGAAATAGGGCAGAAGAGACTAGAATGATGAACTACAGGATCTTTACAGAGGTCCAGGCTCTGTGTCTGGGCTCTGAAACTAAGTCATTGTACCATGCTCTTCTATGGAAATTGCTTAAAGGTGCCTTCATTATCCTATTTGCATATCATCTTCACCAAGCACAAGACAAATGACAGTTTACTGATAGCTCTGACTTCTGTCTGATGCAAGAGAGCTGGATGAGGTTATTACAGGACAGTAAGGCTGAGGAGACTTAGAGGTTACTGTGGGGCAACAGGAACTGGTAGTCCTGCTCTCCCGATGGGAAGGACTCAGTTCTTATGATCCAGTTACAGTGGCCTCCAGATGGAAGGCCCATTTGAGACAGAGAGTCACATTGATGAGCTTAGGAAGCCATTCTGGATTCTCTTCCAGTGGACTAGGGGGACTCTGCTGCAGGAATGTGTGTGCAATAACTCCAGGACCTTTACCCAGTGGGTGGAGAAGCTAAAAGAAACTCTCAGCAGAAAGCAAGGAGTAAAGAGAGAATTGGCAGAACCATCAGGAAAATAACATGATGGCAAAATAAGTCAACTTCTTACTATTTGGGATTATTTCACTTTTCCCTATCAAAATAGTCAAAAGGAGACTTGTTTACCTTTAAATTCTCTGAAGGCTTGTTTCTTCTTCCTCTGTTTCTTGGCTTGATTATCCGTATGTTTCCAAGCATATAGATCACATGGATATTTTTTCCTTTGCTTAGAGTGCCAGAAAAGACTTTCCATGGTTGAGGGGCTTCTGTAGCTTCTTTGAGGGGTTAGTGAGGTCAAGACACTCCTTTCCGTTAGTGAAATAGGCCAAGATTATATGACTAAATGGTATGATTTAAGAGGTAAAAGTGCCTTAGGGAAAATAAATGCTTCTCAGTTGCTGAGGGCATAGATATTTTTCAACTACATAAATTATAATCTGTCTAGTATGGGACTTCCCTGCCAGTTCAGTGGTTAAGACCTTGCCATCCAGTGCAGCAACTGCAGTTTCCATCCCTGGTCAGGGAACTAAGACCTCATGTGACTTGTGGCCAAAAAGCCAAAACATAAAACACAAAAGCTACATGAAATGAATTCAGTAAAAACTTTAAAAATGGTCCACATTTAAAAAAAAATCTGTCTAGCAACAAAAAGGTTCTGATGTACCTTAAAATATAAATGTCTTTACAATAAAGCATTTAATGGAAAGGAACCATGAAGATCAAATTTCAACATGAAAGCAGAGGGCTGTGAGTAAACAGAGAGATCCAACATGAAATCCTACAGGATTAGCAAAAAGTGAGCCAAAATTCAGTTCTATTTCTTGCAGCCAAAATAAGACAGCTGAAATGTAATGCCCTTTGAGGTCATCTTCTGACACGGATTGTGTAAGTGACCAAGAGCAGATTGTTTTCTTGGAATTGGATTTGATTGGAAGAGAGGGGGAAAAAATGAAAGTTTTCCAAGGACACTCAAGACTGTCTCTAATATTCTGTCCTTCCTGTCTCCCACCCACAGGATCCAATCACAGAAAACTATTGTGACTCCTCCACTCCAACTTCTGCCCTGAACCACACCTATTAATAATATGTATGTTACCAGGAGACCTGTCCCAAGACAACATTATGAAATAGTTTAGCTTTTGGTTTTTGCTATTATTTGTGCTTCTTTACTCAAACTCTTCTCTCTTTTCTGTGTAGCCTTATACATCTTCAATTTTTTTTTTTTTTTCCCCAAAGCACAATCCTAACTCCTTGGTCAACTGGTATAGAATCATGTCCCAGCAAAATGGGACAATTATGTGGTGTATCTTTCCTGACACCAACAATGATTTTAAGCATGTGAATAAAATGAATGTTACAAGGAGCTTTGATGGAGAAAACAGGGGGAAAAAGAGTGCTGAAGTCAGGAGACATGAGTCCCAGCTCTGGCCCTTCTTCTATTTACTAGCTGTGGATTGGTTAGGCAAATCATTTCATTTGTCTGGGACTTATTTCTAAAAATGGCAGTAATATTTTAATTGCATAGGATCCAGATCATTTAGGGTCTATTTCTCTAAGAGATATAGTGAAACGATAGCATACAGCCAAGAGGAGTTGAGAAGGTTGGAAGGATACTGACTGGATGTGTAAAATTGATCTAAATTGTTTTTCAAGTGAATTGACCACTTCTCCAAGAAGGTATTATGACCTGGGAGAGAAACTCATGCTCATATTTGTGAATCATGAAAATATCAGTTTGCCCTTAAACCACATTAAATACAATATTTTATTTAAAATGTATTTATACTTTACTTTTGATTTTTTGTGTGTAATTTATGATGGACTCTTGTTTTGGCACTCACCATGCATTCTCAGGAATTCTAATA
Organism: Antilocapra americana; assembly: GCA_007570785.1. Lineage (NCBI taxonomy): Eukaryota > Metazoa > Chordata > Mammalia > Artiodactyla > Antilocapridae > Antilocapra > Antilocapra americana. The sequence goes on along the minus strand of ML661897.1, from coordinate 32,028,937 downwards.
AGGTGAAAAAGAATCTGATATAAAAAAGTTTTGTTTAAACAGAATGAAATTTTAGATTAAATCAGTCAATCTTAGAAGAAATCTCTCAAAAAAGGAAATGCAAAATGGCAAAATGGTTGCCTGATGAGGCATTACAAATAGCTGTAAAAAGAAGAGAAGTGAAAGGGAAAGGAGAAAAGGAAAGATATACCCATTTGAACGCAGACTTCCAAAGAATAGCAAGAAGAGGTAAGAAAGCCTTCCCTAGCAATCAATGCAAAGAAATAGAAGAAAACAATAGAATGGGAAAGACTAGAGATCTCAAGAAAATTAGAGATACCAAGGGAACATTTCATGCAAAGATGGACACAATAAAGGACAGAAATGGTATAGACTTAACAGAAGCAGAAGATATTAAGGAGAGGTGGCAAGAATACACAGAAGAACTGTACAAAAAAGATCTTCATGACACAGACACTCAGGATAGTATGAACCCTCACCTAGAGCCAGACATCCTGGAATGTGAAATGAAGTTGGCCTTAGGAAGCATCACTACAAACAAAGCTAGTGGAGGTGATGGAATTCCAGTTGAGCTATTTCAAGTCCTAAAAGATGATGCTATGAAAGTGCTGCACTCAATATGCCAGCAAATATGGAAAACTCACCAGTGCCCACAGGAGTGGGAAAGGTCAGTCTTCATTCCAATCCCAAAGAAAGGCAATGCCGAAGAATGCTCAAACTACTGCACGATTACACTCATCTCACACACTAGTAAAGTAAAGCTCAAAATTCTGCAAGCCAGGCTTCACCAATATGTGAACCATGAACTTCCAGATATTCAAGCTGGATTTAGAAAAGACAGAGGAACCAAAGATCAAATTGTCAATGTCGGTTGGATCATTGAAAATGCAAAAGAGTTCCAGGAAAACATCTATTTCTGCTTTATTGACTATGTCAAAGCCCTTGACTGTGTGGATCACCACAAACTGTGGCAAATTCTTCAAGAGATGGGAATACAAGACCATCTGACCTGCCTCCTGATAAATCTGTGTGCAGGTCAGGAAGCAACACTTAGAAATGGACATGGAACAACAGACTGGTTCCAAATAGGAAAAGGAGTATGTCAAGGCTGTATATTGTCACCCTGCTTATTTAACTTATTTGCAGAGTACATCATGAGAAACACTGGGTTGGATGAAGCACAAGCTGAAATCAAGATTGCCAGGAGAAATATCAATAACCTCAGATATGCAGATGGCACCACACTTATGGCAGAAAGTGAAGAAGAACTAAAGAGCCTCTTGATCAAAATAAAAGAGGAGAGTGAAAAAGTAGGCTTAAAACTCAACATTCAGAAAACTAAGATCATGGCATCTGATTCCATCACTTCATGGAAACAGAGGGGAAATAGTGAGACTTAATTTTGGGGGGCTCCAAAAATCACTGCAGATGGTGATTGCAGCCATGAAATTAAAAGACAGTTGCTCCTTGGAAGAAAAGTTATGACCAACCTTGACAGCATATTAAAAAGCAGAAACATTACTTTGCCAACAAAGGTCCATCTAGTCAAACCTATGGTTTTTCCAGTAGTCATGTATGGATATGAGAATTGGACAGTGAAGAAAGCTGAATGCTGAAGAATTGATGGTTTTGAACTGAGGTATTGGAGAAGACTCTTGAGAATCCCTTGGACTGCAAGGAGATCAAACCAGTCAATCCTAAAGGAAATCAGTCCTGAATATTCATTGGAAGGACTGATGGTGAAGTTGAAGTGCCAATACTTTGGCCACCTGATGGGAAGAAGTGACTCATTGGAAAAGATCCCGGTGCCTGGAAAGATTGAAGGTGGTAGGAGAAGGGGATGACAGAGGCTGAGATGTTTGGATGGCATTTCTGATTCAATGGACATGAATTTGAGCAAATTCTGGGAGATGGTGAGGGACAGGGAAACTGGCTTGCTGAAGTCCTTGGGGTTGCAAAGAATCAGACACAACTGAGTGACTGAACAACAACTAAATTTAGGATCTGATGTAGTTATCATGTATTTATGAACATTTTATTCAATATTTTTGCATTTTGGTTTCGTCACTTTCTCAGTATATCTTGAAGCCAATAATATATTCTGTAGGTTTCAAAGCTCAACAAGCTTGAAGTCTTTAAGGACTTTTGGCTCTAGTGTCCTTTGAGCAAAGCAGCCCTCTAGCTGCCTATTCTCCTGGCAGCAATGGTTGGGTGTTTAAGTGCTATTTATCTCAGGGAGGTCATATCTGCCTGAACTGCTCACTTAGGATATTCTGTACACAGTCAGAGGCATGAGCCTGACCTTTTTTTTAAAATCAGTTTTCATTGGAGTATAGTTGATATACAATGTTGTGTGTTTCTGATGTAGAACAAAGTGAATCAGTCATACATATACATATAGCCATTTTTTTTATTATATTACCACATGGGGTCACAAAGAGTCAGACGTAACTGAGTGACTGAACTGACCTGACTGATTCCCTTGTAAGTCATTACAGCGTACTGAGTAGAGTTCCCTGTGCTATACAATAGGTTCTTATTAGTTATCTATTCATATATGTGCTGTGCTTAGTCACTCAGTCATGTCTGACTCTTTTCAACCCCCTGGACTATAGCCAGCCAGGCTCCTCTGTCCATGGGGGTTCTCCAGGCAAGAATAATAGAGTGGGTTGCCATGCCCTCCTCCAGCGGATCTTCCCAATCCAGGGATCAAATCCAGGTTTTCCACATTCCAGGAGGATTCTTTACCATCTGAGGCTATATATATGTTATATATAGAAGTGTGTATATGTCAGTCCCAATCTCCCAGTTTATTCCTCTCCCTTCCTTTCCTCCTTGGTAATCATAAGTTTAGTTTCTACATCTGTGAGTCTATTTTTGTTTTGCGAACAGGTTCATTTGTACCATTTTTTTAGATTCTTACTTAAGTAATATTGTATGACATTTGTCTTCCTCTATCTTACTTTTGTACTACTGCTTTGGAGCTTGACAAAGAAAGAGATGAATAATCCAAACAGATGCCAGTCAATTTATTTGAAAATTGTAGTCTGGACTAAGAAAAAGAAAATAAATTAAAAGCAAGATCCAACCAAGATATGAAGGAAGTTGCTATAAGCTTTCAGGCTGGGCACTAATTGACCCAAATTAAATTTGAAAATTTAGGAGATAGGATAAACTAGAATAATGGAATCCTAATTGAAAAAGATGAATGTGGAATCCCATGTTATAAAAAATGTAAAAAAGAGTTCAATGTGTCCTTAATGGCCTAGTCACCTTGAAGGTGTTATCTATTCCAGCGTAATAAACTATCCTAAGATTTACTGGCTTTAAAAAAACAAAACTTGTTATTTTATATTTCACAATTGTGTAGGTCAGGAAATTAGATGATTTCCACATGGATGCTTTGATTCAGAAGCACAATATCTGGGGCTCCAGCTAGAATGTTATTCATGGACATGGACTGGAAAGCTAGAGTTGGCCAGACATCTCTCTGTCCACATACAGCATCTGAGTGTGACTTGTTTGGGTTTTCCTGTGGCATGGTGAACTCAGGGTCATCAAGCTTTTCACATCGCAGCTGGCTTCCTGCAGAGTGGATGTTCATAGAGAGGAGGAACAAGACTTCATTTCCATCATACTCTGTTGCTTACCAGCAAGGAACAGATTCTGAGAGGAGGGGCTACACAAGGCTGTGGATTCCAAGAGGCACAGTTCATTTGAGGAGGCCATCTATGAAGACAAGCTATCATACTAGGTTTCTTTCCTTGACCGAAAGTTTATGGTTGGTAAGTATCTCAGGTTCTGATGATGTCAACTCTAAATGTACCTGAAATAGAAAAACTTCTGGGGAGGCTTAGAATTGAGTATACAGAGATCTTTAAAATAAAAAAATCAAATATTCAGTAATCATCTGGGGCTAAATTTAGAAAATATATTTGGAGGATTTGTCATATTTGTGTATCTGACAGGTTAGCTTTGTGATTCTACACAATTTAAAATTTTACACAATTTAAAATGTGTAATTAAATAATTGATTTTGGGTTTGGGTTTTTGGGTGAAAGGAAGACTAGAACAAGTTTCTAAACAATGTTGCAATGTGGAATTCACTGTACTTTTTACAATTTATTTAGATTTAGGAAAGCAGCTAGATAAAAGAGATTTTGCTTTCTAAGTTATGCATTCCAAGTGCTTTAAAAGAAATCAATATATTACATTTATAAAATAAATTTTAAATGTTTGTAAAACTGTAATTAAATTGTAAATAGTGCTGCTTATTTAGGGTATTTTGTTCAACACAAACTGATTAAAAGCTTCTTTAAAGCGGTTGTTGAAATCACTGTATTTATAAATAGAATAATGAAAATGAGTTTAAAGCATGTGTTCAACTAGGCATAAAGAGAACAAGGATTTCTAAATTTTTACATAGATAAATTAAAATATAGTTTTGTTTGAGTAGCCACAAATAGTCTTTGATGTTCAGGAAAAAATCCATGCCCAGGAAGCACACAAACTGATACTTTGATTCCATCCTATTCTTCCCAGTAGTGCCATAGAATTATTAACTCTAGTGTTAAATTCCTGTTAATCTATGAAGAGTTAAAACTATGAGCCTCTTATTTAACACTCAAGGAAGCAGCCTCAGAGGCAATCAGAAAATATATCTGAGAGACTGCGCATTCCCACAGATCAAGTTTGAGAGTGCCTGAGCTTATAAAATTGAGGAAGGGAGCTCATTTTCAAAAAATAATATAAACACCAAATATAGAATAAATGATGAAATAAATATAACCAGAATGAAAAAAATCATAATAAATTACAGATTTTTAAAGTATTACAAAATCCAGGTACTTCCCTGGTGGTCCAGTGGTTAAGAGCCTGTCTTTCAAAACAGGGGACTCAGGTTTGATCCCCAGTTGGGGAACTAAGATCCCACATATCCTGTGGCAACTAAGCTCAAGTCAAAACTATAGAACTCATGTGCTCTGGAGCCCGTGGGCCACAACCAGAGAGAAGGCCTTGCAACACTAAGAAGATTCCACATGTTGCAGCAAAGACCTGATGCAACCAAATAAATATTCTTTAAAAATTACAAAATCCAAAGAAATAACATAATTTAATCAACTAAGTGCCAGATCCATTCTATAATATCTTTTTTCTACTTTTTAAAGCATTCATGGCTACATACTCTGATTGCCTAGTCATACCACAGTGATTTTATAACACAGGAAAGAAATAAAACAGGAAAAATGTCAACTACACATTTGCACTTGCCATTCTCAGTTGCCATCTACTTCTGCAAGGATTAAATCACATGCTGCTGCAACTGCTGATTTTCAACACCCCCTGAAAGGAGTTCAGGGTAGAGATCAGAAATGAGGCACTCTGTGCTCTGGGGGAAACTGACAGAACAGGTCTTCAGGTAGTTAGATATTTTTAGAAGCCAATTTTATGAGCCCAATTCTTGTATCTCTTCATATCTAGAAAAACACTGAAATCCTCCATGATGACAACTGCTCCTTGTGACTAGCAGAAAACTTGTGCAAAAAATATGAACTTGATTATATGTACTCCCTGTTCACCAAAATCATATATATGCTTCCCCCCTACCTCTTTGGAGCGGTTTCTCAGAGCTATCTAAGGTGCTGTCTCCCAGGTTATAGTCTTCATTTTACCCCAAATAAAATTTGACTCACAATTTTTACATTGTGTATTTAGGTTGACAAAAGATTATACTTTCTTTCCCCTGGTAAGAGTAAACTGCTCCTCACTACTGAGTATTATAAAAGTTTCATTCAGCTTCATGATTTTTATTGATGATCTGAGTTTTTAAAACTTTTGTCAGATTTGAGTAATCCTCTAACAATTCTGTTTTGTATGTAAACTTTAAGAATTGGAGCACCTTTCCACAGGCTAGCTCCTGGATCCATACATTTTAAGCTTTTTCTGCCTTTACCTACAACCTCTTAAGTCAGATCATAGATGTGTTCACCTCAATACAATCTTTAATCTTCATTTTTGGTGAAGTGCAAATGCTGGATGGTTGGCACAGTGAGTGGTAGGGGTTTTCCTGGAAGCCATGATTATGCCATAATAGGCAGCACTAGCTAGACTATAACAGAATAAACTGTGTAATGTGTTGTCCATTAAGTTAAAATTAACTGTATTGCTAACTCAGCTTCCACTCAGCAAGATCTTAATAATATGCTATCTCTCCAATACTATACGTGACAGAGAAATCAGAGTATAAAAGAATGTGGTCCTAATCAGCTGGAATAAATATCCTACTTTTGAAAATTTACAGAAATGTATAATCATGTGATCACATAGCATACATTTCATTTGTGTTGAAATTTTTAAGAATAATTTGGATTTGATTATATATGCAAAATATAATAACTGTTAATCATTTGAAAATTACTTAAAGGTATTAAAAAAAAAAGCAGAGAAGGAAGTAGCAACTCACTCTAGTATTCTTGCTTAGAAAATTCCATGGGCAGAGGATCCTGGCAGGCTACTGTCTATAGGGTCGTAAAGAGTTGGCCATGAATGAGTGACTGAGCACATAAAGAAAAAAATAGAAGCCACTCATCATTTTCTGACCAAGACATAATTGCTGTGAACTTCTTTGAATGTTCCTTGTGATATTTTGAAAAACATAGCTATAGTCTTAACTGCAACTGTTTGATAAGGCCATTGAAATAATTGCTTTGGCCACTTGGACCTTTTCAAACCATGACTAGGATTATACATATTGTATAAATATGGCTTCTCCTAAATGCAAAAGTGCAATGTAAACAAAATATCGAGTAATGTATGCAAAATCCTCTATCCTGCCTCTGACAACAACCCACTCCTCATCCTCCCTTGAGCCTCATCTTAATTACCCAGAGTGCTTTTTATTCTCTCTTAGCTTTTTATTTTGATATAATTTTAGGTTTACAAAAAAGTTGCAAAAAGAGTACAGAAAGTTTCCAAAACTCTTCACCCAGTTTTCCCTAAATGTTAACATCTCTAACTGTAATACTTTTATCAAAACCAGGAAATTAACATTGATATGATGCTATCAGCTAAGCTACAAGACTTTGCATTTCACTAGTTTTCCCACTAATATACTTTTCCTGGTCTGGGAATCAACCTAGGATTCCACATTATATCTAATTGCCATGTCTGTGCCACCTCTTTTATGACAATTCCTTTGTCTTTTCTTATCTTTTATGACCCTGGTTCTTTCAGCATACTGGCCAGTTACTTTGTAGAACAACTTCGACTTGGATTTGTGTAATATGTTCTCCTTATGTGACTGAATTTAGGCTTGATCCCCAGTGGCTCAGATAGTGAAGTATCTGCCTGCAGTGTGGGAGACCTGGCTTCTACCCCCTGGGTTGGGAAGATCCCCTGAAGAAGGGAATGGCTACTCATTCCAGTATTCTTGCCTGGAGAATGCCATGGACAGAGGAGCCTGGAAGGCTACAGTCCATAGGATTGCAAGGAGTCAGACATGACTGAGCAACTAACACTTTCACTTTCAGGTGTATTTGGCAAGAAAACTACAGAAGTGATGTGCTTTTCTCAAGACATCATATTAGGAGATGCGTGATGTCTATCTATATATTTTTTAATTTTTTCATTTAAAAATTATTTATTTATTTTTTACTCCACTGGGTTTTCTTTGTTTTGCTGAGACTTCTCATTGCCCTGGTTTCCCTTGCTGCAGACCACAGGCTCTAGGACACACAGGCTTCAGCAGCTACAGCTCACGGCCCAGAGCACGGGCTCAGTAGTGGCGGTGCATGGGGCTTTCCTACCCAGCAGCATGTGGAATCTTCCTGGCCTAGGGATCAAATCCATGTCCCTTGCACTGGCAGGTGGATTCTTAACCTCTAGACCACCAGGGAAGTCCCTCAGATAATTCAAACAGATGGCATATGCTAAAAATCTATGGCTTTAAGGCTGTACCCTTTCCAGGGCTGTTTCTGTCTTGTTCATTGTATTGATTTAATTGTAGATACTGCAGATGGTCCTTACCTCTCATAAGACAGAAGTTTTTACAACCTGTATGTTTTGAGCATTATTCCCTAATTCCTTTGAGTACCCCCAAATTTTTGATTATATGATGGCTGATATGTACCATACCAGTCAGAATGCACTAGCTTATGTTATAATAACAGATGACTCCCACCAGGGCTGGGATTCATAATTCTATTACAGGGAGGGGCTAATTTTGGTGAGCACTAATACCAACTACAATTTATACAGTTGATCCTTGAACAACATGGGGATTAGGAGTGTCAACCCTCCCCATAGCCAAAAATCCACATACAATTTACAGTTGATCCTCCGTATCCACAGGTCCTTCACATATGCATACTCCACCAACCATGGATGACACAGCACTGTAGTAATTATTATTGGAAAAAAAAAAACCTGTAAGTGAACCTTCACAGTTTAAACCCATGTTGTACAAGGATAACTGTGTGTATATATATATATATATAAGCCTCTTGATGAAGATGAAAGAGGAGAATGAAAAAGCTGGCTTAAAACTCAACATTCAAAAAACTAAGATCATGGTACCCAGTCCCATCACTTCATGGCAAATGGATGAGAAAACAATGGAAATAGTGACAGACTTTGCTGTCTTGGGCTCCAAAATCACTGCAGATGGTGACTGCAGCCATGAAATTAAAAGATGCTTTCTACTTGGATGAAAAGCTATGACAAACCTGGACAGCATATTAAAAAACAGATACATTACTTTGCCAGCAAAGGTCCATCTAGTCAAACCTATGGTTTTACCAGTAGTCATGTATGGATGTGAGAGTTGGACTATAAAGAAGGCTAAGTGCTGACGAATTGTTGCTTTTAAACTGTGGTGCTGGAGAAGACTTTTTGAGAGTCCCTCGGACTGCAAGGAGGTCAAACAAGTCAATCCTAAAGGAAATCAATCCTGAATATTGATTGGAAAGACTGATGCTGAAGCTGAAGCTCCAATACTTTGGCCACCTAATGAGAAGAGCTGACTCATTAGAAAAGACCCTGATGCTGGGAAGGATTGAAGGCAGAGAGGAAGGGGACAACAGAGGGTAAGATGGTTGGATGGCATCACTGAATCAATGGACTTGAGTGTGAGCAAGCTCCAGGAGATGATGAGGAACAGGGAAGCCGGGAGTGCTGCAGTCCATGGGGTTGCGAAGAATCAGACACAACTGAGTGACTGAAAAACAACTACACATATATGTATATATATGTATACACACACACATATATATTCATACATACACACACACACACACACACACACACACATATATTTATAATTTGGCTTCGCTGGTGGCTCAGATGGTAAAGAATCTGCCTGCAATGCAAGATACTCGGATTTGATCCCTGGGTTGGGAAGATCTCCTGGAGAAGGGAGATCTCCTTGAATTCCTCCTCCTTGAGAATTCCAGACCCTTATCTCCTCCTTGGGAGCCCCAGACCTCTTATCAACCTGCCTAGGAATTGACTGTCTCAATATGAAACACTGATTTGTGTTATGAAGTATAAATAGAATCTATCACCCAAAGTAAGATCTATGTATTACCAATAACATTTATTCTTTACCTGTGTATTTATGCCAAATTCTTCTTTCCCTGACATAACTTTATAGAATTTTATATTTATAATTTCCTTGCTTTTTAAAATCATCATTAGCATCACATGTAAATATGTTCCTAATTTTTTAGTTTTGCCTGTTATCTATCATATTTATACTTTTACACATACATCATATACAAAATTTTTAAGCTATTGCTTACTGGTCTTGTCTCCAGATCAGTTTAAACAAATTATGTTTTAGTACTATGTTCACCAGTATTTGTGGACTTATTTGACTATTTCAGGAGCTTCCCTGGCAGCTCAGTGGTAAAGAATACACCTGCCAATGCCAGAGACGCAGGTTTGATCCCTGGGTTGGGAAGATCTCCTGGAGAATGAAATGGCAACCCACTCCAGTGTCTTTGCTTGGGAAATCCCATGTACAGAGAAGCTTGCAGGGCTACATATTCAGATTTTTATATATACATCAACATGCAAAATTTTTAAGCTATTGCTTACTGGTCTGGTCTCCAGACCAGTTAAAACAAGTTATGTTTTAGTACTATGTTCAACACTTTGTGGAATTATTTGAATATTTTAGTTCATCCTGGGTTCATCAATGACACAGAAAATTGGAAAAATAAAAGTAATGATGTCAGTAGAAGAAATCTGAGGACTGAGACGGGAACAGCTACCATTCGGTGGGATTCCAGCCAAGGATGCATGGCCCAAGTCTGGTCATGGGAAATGCTGGATGGACCCAAATTGAGGGTCAGCTTACAGAAGGAAAAACCTGCACTTTTTAATACTTTCAAAGACTACAAGAGCAGGACTGAGAATTGTTCCAGGTTGAAGGAAACTGATGCAACATGATATGCATATGTGTGCGTATGTGCTAAGTCCTTTAGTTGTGTCCGACTCTTTTGACCCAATGGACAGTAGCCCACTAGGCTCCTCTGCCCATGGGACTTCCCAGGCCAGAATACTGGTGAGGGCTGCCATTTCCATTTCCAAGGGATCTTCCCGACCCAGGGTAACAGACCCCGTGTCTCTTGTGTCTCCTGCGTTGGCAAGTGGATTCTTTAGCACTAAGCCACCTGGGAAACCCTGATGCAATATGATGCTATGGTATAAATGAGGGTGTCCCTCTCAAATTCATATGTTGAAATCCTAGCTCCTGGTGTTACGGTATTAGAAAGCAGGGCCTTCGGGAGGTGATTAGGTCATGAGATCGGTGCTGTTCTAAAGGAGGCCAGAGAGAACTCCCTTACCCTTTCATCATGTAAGTAAAAAATAGCAGAATTTGCCACCCCCAAATAAGCCTTTTGGCATAAGCGGATTATTTTGAGAAATTGCACACACAAAAAGAAGTTCTGAAAATAGATTCGAAATTATCCCTTTTCAATGGAAATCTAAATTTATAAAGGAAATTTACATTACAAAGGGAGCTGTGTCAGGAACAGAGCTATTACAAAGGACAACTATTTCACCTGAGATACTTAGCTGCAGGGCAAACTTTTTGATCAAACATCTCCTCTTCTTGGGGCTTCCCAGGTGGCACTAGTGGTAAAGAAGCCACCTGCCAATGCAAGAGACAGAAGAGACGTGGGTTCCATCCCTGGGTTGGGAAGATCCCCTGGAGGAGGGCATGGCAACCCACTCCAGTAATCTTGCCTGGAGAATCCCATGGACAGAGGAGCCTGGTGGGCTACAGTCTATAGGGGTGCAAAAAGTCAGACATGACTGAAGTGATTTAGCATGCATACATGCAGCTAATCATACTAGCCTGAGATAACAAGGGATCAGCAGAAAAGTGTATACCAATGACTGCTCCTATAGGGTAAGTTTACATTTCCCAAGGAGCATACTGCAAGTAGTCAGCAAAACCAAAGATAATTCCCTGGTAGTCCAGTGGTTAAGACTCTGCACTTCCATTGCAGAGGACACAGGTTTGATCACTGGTCAGGGAACTAAGATTCCACATGCCACTCAGTGCAGCCAAAAAATTAAAAAAATATACAAACAAAAATCAAAAGCAATACATTAGGCCAAGGGAATCCAATGGTTTCAGCAAATTAGATTTTCACTTTGAGAATCCTGTTAGTCCTTTCATCCTTGCTTGATGATTGAGGGTGACAGGGACAGTGATAATTACAAGAAATTTCCAACATTTGTGTTCAGGCTTATGTGATTTTCCCAGGCAGTAGATGCTTCAGTCACTGAAGACTGTAGAAGGGGGAACTATTTTCTACAAATTTCTCTGCTACTGTAAGGGCACCAGCTTTGCAGCAGAGGAAGGCTTCCACCCATTCAGAAAACATAAATACAATAACAAGTACATATTGATAAAACATATTAAGTAACAAGCAAATGAAGTCCAGCTATAGATGATCAAAGCGTTCAAAGGCACAAGGTCTCAGGCCTCTAGGAGCAAAAACAGTCTCTCCAGGATAGTGGATGTGTCAGGTCAAACATTGGTGGCTAACTGCTTTTGTAACTTTATAGAAGGTTCCCCATGATGCTATTCATAATTTGAGTTATTTTGAATGACCCATGGAGAGAGGAGCCTGGTGGACTACAGTCCATGGGGTTGCAAAAGAGTTAGACATGACTTAGCAACATAGTGAATAAAGAAATGCAAAAAATATAAAATGAGGTTTGCCAGGAATCTGGGAAGAACCAAGCAGCCATCTTGGGCTTCCCAATATCCAGACTGTTCATTGAGTTTACAACCATTTTTGCCCATCTTAATTCCTCTGGTTCAGGAGCAGATGGTTGCCATGTTGCAAGGACATCAGGATGGCAAAAGTCTGGAAACCAGGGGTCATTTCTTTGCCAAAAGATAGTGGGTTTCATTCACATGTGCCACAGCTTTAAAGCTTCTGCTGCTGCCCTTGTTTATCAGGCATCTCCCTGGATAAGTCAAGTGCAGTCTTTTTACTGTGAGCCTCAGTTTTAATAACAGCAATTTCAGAAAGCAAAAGAATGGTAGTAAGAAGGTCATTTGCTTGTTGTTCATTTTTTAAAATAGAGTACATTGTGGTTTTTTAATATTATGGCAGGTACACTAAAATTTCAAAATTTTAGAACATATAAAAAGTGATTATAAACTAACACCTCTATCAACAGTTGATAAATGTCTAATAAGATTGTTTATTATACAGCAGGCAGTGCTAATGTCAACAGGGTGCCATGGAAATTATCTCAAAAGTAACATTAGGCTTTACACAAGCAACAACATCTGTTGCTGCTTTAGAATTTGGAGATACAGTCTGCTTCTAAACCTAGAACATTTTTAACATTATATACTGTTTTATAGTAATTATTAATAGCTTGGCAAATGTTTCAGAGTAAAGTAGAAATGTATTCATAACATCACAGAAACGCATATCCTGTTTTGTTTTCAATAAGAACCGTAATCCTTACAGTTCAGAACTCTTTGCTGTATGAAATAATTTACATGCAGATAATTGGCATCAGAGTAAACAAGAAATCACCTTTGTTTCCATGTGCATATTCACATGTGCTCAATCATGGCCAACTCTTTTCAACCCCGTGGACTGTAGCCTGCCAAGCTCCTCTGTCCATGGAATTTTCCAGGAATATTGGATCGAGTTACCACTTCCTACTCCAGAGGATCTTTGCTGCCCAGGGATCGAACCCACGTCTCTTACATCTCCTGTATTGGCAGGCAGATTCTTTACCACTACGCCACCTGGGAAGTTCTGGTGGGTGACTGCAAAGGCACACTGGCTATCAGTAAAAATATTAACAATTTGTCCCTCTAACAACTGACATTCCCTGGGAAGGGCATGGAACTCTGCTTACTGGACTAATTTAGCTTATGAGACGCTTTCCCTCTCAAGTAGTTCATATTGGACAGTAACAGCATAACCAGCTTAGAAATATTTTTTGTAATTTTTATAATATGACCCATCAACGAAGATCAGCCCAGGGTTAGCCAAAGGGGCATCTCATAAATCAGGATGCAGTGTCACTGAATGGGACATTATCACCTTGAAGCCCTGGGGCTCACTTTTGTCAGGCAGGTGTAACAGAGTAGCAGGATTAAGAATATTGCAGTGTCTAATATGAAGATTAGGTGGTGAAAGCAGAAGGATCTCATAGGAGCTTAGTCTGTTTGTGAAGTGTTGAGTCAATTCAGGATTAAGGAGGCTTTGGACAGCATGTGGAGTTTGTAAATAAATGTCACCTCCTAGGACTGAGTTTGCTGAGGTTTCTACTAACTCTGTAACTGCAGTTTATCCCTTAAGATTGTTGGGATAGGCACAACGAACTGAATCAGTTGCAAGCTATCATACCCAAAAGGTTTATGTTTATTGCCAGGTGCTACATAGGCATTCCCAGGGCTTGGTTCTTCCTCGCATGCACAAATGAAAGGGTTAGAATAGTTAGGTGGCCCTAAGGCAGATATTTATTGCAGTACCTGTTTTATAGAGGCCTGCTCATATTCACCTTCCCAAGGAAGGGGTTCAGGGAGTAAAATTTTAGGAAATTCATAAAATATAAAAGCTAATAGGAAAAAGAAAAAAAAAATCCAGGAATCCATAGTCTATAATAACATCCAGGCCCAGAAATCCACAACTTTATCACTTAGTTGTGGACCTAGGAAATTCTTGGATTTGCTTAGTGCATTTTGGAAATAACTGGATTCCTTCAGTGCTTAGATTATGACCTAGATAATAAAACAATTTCTAGAGATCATTGTAGGTACTTCCCCAGTGGCTCAGCAGTAAAGAATCTGCCTGCAATGCAGGAGACACAGGAAATGTGGATTCGATCCCTGGGTCAGGAAGATCCCTTGGAAGAGGGCATGGCAACCCACTCCAGTATTCTTGCCTGGAGAATCCCATGGAGCCTGGTGGGCTACAATTCATACAGTGGCAAAGAGTCAGACACAATTGAAGTGACTGAGCATGCATGCATGCATAGATCACTGGAATTGTTTTTTAGGCTTTATGTCCCTTTTCAACTAACTGTAGTGGCAAATAAGTAGAATCTTTATGGATGTCTCTGGTAACAGACACACCACGAGGTTTGTCTACTACATATTGTGAAAGGGTCAATTTCCCAGGGAACTAGAGGGTACTTAAATCTTGCTGGAACACTTGGGAAAGTTAAAAAGGGCCACAATGAACTCTTGAGGCTTGACTGTACAGATATATTGCTGATTGTTCCAAGAGAAGGCAAGTAGGTATTGGCTGTTGGGGTCTACAGGGATGCTGAGGAAGGCTGAACAAAGGTCTGCAACATGGAACAATCTTAAGTCTGGCAGGACTTGTGAGAAAAGAATGTTTCTCTTGTTCTTACTTGGAACAATTAGGAAACAGGGAGAGAACTGTCTTGTTAATAGCTCTCAAGTTCTGGACAAATGGCCATCCCCATGCATTAGGTTTTCAGACCAGCAAAATCAGCATGTTACAATATATGGACTGGTATAGGAAATGATTGCTCCTGGGTAATTAGGTCTTCTACTATTGGTGTGTGGTCTTGTCCAGGGCTTCTCAGGTGGTGCAGTGGTAAAGAATCTTCCTGCCAGTACAGGAGATGCAAGAGATGTGGGTTCAATCTTTGGATCAGGAAGATCCCCTAACCTGTTGGAATGGTAACCCATTCCAGTACTCTTGCCTGAAAAATTCCAGAGACAGAGGAGCCTGGTCGGCTATAATCCATGGGCTGTAGTCCATGGGGTCTGAGCACACACACACTTGTAAAGCCTCAGACTTTAATGGATACTGAGGTAATTTAGGAAGAGGCTTAGTCATATGTATTTGAGTTTTTATAGACACTATTTTTTATTCTCCCAAAGTCACTATGAGAAGTAGCCCAGAGATTTTTAGGCACCTCCTTTAAATCAATGACTTTTATTGGAGTTCTTCCTCTTGTATCAAAGACAAATTGTAAAGAACATATAAGATCAGGTTCAGATTGACCAGGAAATTCTAAAATGAGATCTCTGTTGAATATCAAAATGTATTAGCCTTTTTATTTTAATTTTATTGTTTTTGGCCACACTAAGATGTATGTGAGATCTTAATTCTGTTAGGTAGTTAGAATAGGAAACAGGAGTCCAAAATGGCGGTGGCTAGAAGACAAGGAAGGGAAAAGCCCATGAAAATAGAACAAGGAAGGTCCGAGGACATGAATGAGAACTGCAGATAGAACAGCACTCCGGTCTAAGCCCAATTTGCATAGGACAGGCCCAGGGGGCAGAAATAAACATATAAAATAGGAGCCAAAGTGCTCACTGTCTCTCTCCTGTGCCTGGAAGATGGACTCTCCCTCTCTCTCCCAAGAGCTGCGGTGTTCTTCTCTTTACGACCTTGGATCAGCATACCCTCACGCTTCCAGGGATTAAAACCAGGCCCACAGAGTGAGAACTGAGAACGTGGAGTCCTAACCACTGGAAAGTGAAAGTGTTAGTGGCTCAGATGCATCTAACTTTTTGTGACCTCTTGGACTGTAGCCCTCCAGTCTCCTCTGTATACTGGAGTGGGTAGCCATTCTCTCCTCCAGGGAATTTTCCAACCCAGGGATTGAATTCAGATCTCCTGCATTGCAGGCAGATTCTTTACTGCCAGGGTGAGCCACTGAACTGCCTAGAAATTCCCAGCCTTTTTAGTTTAGAAAGGAGAGCTCTGCATAAAAGATGGGGCTGTGCCACTGAGTGAAAGAAATGCTTTTCAGTAAAAGGTTGCCATTTGTTTGATATAGAAACCCTCTCTGAATTTTAATAGATACTCCAACTAACTAATCTTCACTCCTGGGGTGTTTGTTGTCCTATGAGGGTGAGATTTAAAGTAGAAAATATGGCTCTGGTATCTATTACCAGGATTTAGCAGAATTTTCCATTAATTTTAGTTTTAGCTTCCTCTTGGCTGTTTAAGGGAATTACTAAGGGCAATTTTCTAGAGAACTTCTCAGAGTCCTGCCAATTCTGAGAGCGGCCCGTGTAAGGACCCTCCTTTGGAGGTAGATATGAGGGCATTTGAGTTTCCCAGGTGGTGGTAATGGTAAAGAATCTGCCTGCCAATGCAGGAGCCATAAGACATGTGGGCTTGATCCTTGGGTCTAGGAGATCGCTTGCAGAAGGGCACAGTAACCCACTCCAGTATTCTTGCCTAGAGAATCCCATGGACAAAGGAGCCTGGCGGGCTATAGTCCATAGGGTTGCAAAGAGTCAGCACAACTGAAGAGACTTAGCACGCACACACCCATGAAGGCATTTAAGTTGACTCTGTAGAATTTGCATAGGGCCTTTGAGGACAATCTCTTTTCCAGTGTCCCAGCTGATGACAACTGAGTCATCTATTCTTGGGCCCATGTTTTGATGATGAACCAGAGGAGTTTGCAGTTGGAGAGATCCAGATGTTAAATAGGTCTCTGGCCTTGAAGCTGTTGTAGCTGTAAGGTTGATAGTTTGGAGATTTCCTGTTTACAATCTTATTCCAAAGTCCTTTCAAAGTGCTCAGTTATGGTCACAAGTTCAGTAAGATTCATGGCCTCTCATCCTATTTTCTATCTTTTTTATCAATACACTAATCTCAGGAGATAATCCATTCACAGATAATGCATCTGGAGTGGGTTGAATGGACTCATTTATCATATGAATGAGCAGGTTGAAGGACCTCGTTTATTGTATGGAACCCAGAATGCCACAAGAAGAGAGCTTTCAGATGGGCCTATAGTCTGCCACCTCTTTCTTCTGTCTTGAGGCTGTCTGGAAGCTTCTGCATACTAATGGGCTCAGACAGTAGAAACTACTCCTGAAATACAGGAGAGCCAGTTTCAATCCCAGGTTTGGAAGGATCCCCCGGAGAAGGGAATGGTTACCCACTCCAGTATTCTTGCCTGGAGAATCCCATGGACAGAGGAGCCTGCGGGGCTATAGTCCATGGGGTTGCAAAGAGCTGGACACAACTGAGCGCCTAAGCACACATACCAATTAAAATAGGTTTCCCATTCTGTTTGTTTGACTTGGGAAAACTTGTTTTCAACTTCACTTCTTAAGTAAATAATTTTATCTAAATTGGAATATTTCCCTTTGTAGCCATTATAATTCTAGGTGGTTTTTAGTAAGATTTTGCCATTTTCGTTGAAATCTACTGCTTCCAGGACTATGATTCTTAGACTTAAAAATAAGTTGGTGTGCCAAAATGTAGCAAATTCAACTCTATAAAATTCAAGATGAACTAATACCTAAAAGGGATGTACTGCTGGATTCGGAATCACACAATATTTTACTTTATTTATTTTTTAAAATATTTTTTTTTATTTTTGGTTGTGTCAAGTCTTACTTGCTCAGTGGCATGTGTGATCTTAGTTCCCTGACCTGCATCCCCTGCATTGGAAGGCAGCTTCTTCACCACTGGACCACCAGGGAAGTCCCTTGCACAGTGTTCTAAAGTGCAGCTCAATGCACAGAAGTCCTTTTGAGGTTTGTGGGTGATCTGTGTCAGTTGATAAGTGAAGTATTTCCTGCCATATTAGTAAACAAGGATGACACAGTCAGTAACGATTCCAGCCCTCCAATTTCTGAGCCCTGAGGCCACCCAGGAAGGAGAACAATATCTGCCCCTGGACCGCCATTAGGCTGTAGGGGCTCCCTAAGGAGAACGCCGAGGAACTCAGGACACTGGCCCCAGGTAGCTGAGATGCATGTGCTACAAACAATTTCAGTGAACCCAGACTCTTGCATCTTCCCCTACACAGAAAAGCACTAATTCCTTAACTTGAGATATCTGGTTTTCCTTAATTAACAATACTGTTTTGTTGTTCAGACTCCCTGCCCCTTGTGGCAAACTTCTTTGTAACCTGACTCCTCCCCCTGCCTCCTAGGAGTGGTTCTCTCAGAGTCACTTGAGATGCTATCTCCAGGGCTTGAGGTCCTAAAAATTTCCACGGAATACACCAGAACTCTCAACTTTTAGGTTGTGACTACCTTTTTGAGTCTACACAATCTAACCTATTCCATGACCAATTTATCTCATCATGAGAGCTTTGACGTCGGAGACAAGTGCTCCAACAGCTCTTAAACGCTTTTTTCCCCGGCGCATTAGTTTTGCATTCTTCTGAGATGCCCATTAGCAACAGCTTTCACTTAGTGAACACACAACAGCTCAAGTCAGATCTAGTGGGTTTTTTTTTTTTTTGGTTTTAAAGTTTTTTATCTGCATATTTTTAAAAGTGCACATTATAATAATTAAAATCATTTGAACAAAACAGTGGCATTGTGATTAAACTGCATTTTACAGGGAATTCTCTGGTCATCCATTAGTTAGGACTCTGTGCTCTCATTGCCAAAAGTCTGGGTCCTATCCTCAGTCAGGGAACTGAGATCCCACATGCCCCAATGTTAAAAACAAAAACCAAAAACCAACCTTACATTTTATAGTTTTCAGGACACCTTGGACCAACTTGGTTTTTACTCTAGGTTTCACCGTTGTCCCATTCAGCTTTTTGTTTCACCAACAGCAAAACAGGCAGATGAGGGAGGCTGGCCTGGCTTTCATTGCCAGTAGTTATTCATTCTTTGGTGTGAAAAGGGACAGCATTGTTACTTCAACTTGATCCAGTCTCTTGGCATCAAATGAAGGAAAACAGCTACAAGAAGTCAAACAAGAAGGCAATTCTTGTGGCATATACAGTTCATATTGGTGGCTTCTGCCTTGTTGTGACTCTCCTGCTTGCTTCTCCTGTTCAATCATTTCCTTTGCAGGCAGAGGATTTTTTTTTTTTTTTTTCCTTATGCTTCTCTCTTCTCCAAGTTTGACTTGTTGGATTTCTCAAGGTCAGCCATATCAAGTTTGTCAGACATGGTTTCAGAGGAAGCAGAGCAAGGTGTATGAGTGAGTGGAGTCTGGTTTGAGCAGTGGCTGCCCAGAATCCTACGCTGGTTAAGTTGGACCCAGCCAAGCTCCAGCCAGCATTTCCCACTGTGGAATCTGGGGAGAGTCTGAGAAGAATGAGGAGAGCTTCCAAACAAACTGAGAATGGTGGCAAGCCAATCAGATCAGGATCCTGATGTAAAGAGGGTGGAGCTCTGAACTGAAAGGAATTTATCCATGGCCCTTGGACATGGCAGGAAAGACAAAGACCTCTAAAGGGCTCAAGGGAGGCCATGCCTGTGTTTCTTGTTACTGAAGCTGCTGGAAAGTCAAAGAGTTAGTCACTCAGTCATGTCCAGCTCTTTGCAATCCCATGGACTGTAGCCCACCAGTCTCCTCTGTCCATGGAATTATCCAGACAAGAATACTGACATGGGTTGCTATTCCCTTCTCCAGGGAATCTTCCTGACTCAAGGATTGGACCCAGGTCTCCAGCATTGCAGACAGATTCTTTACCATCTGAGCCCCCAGGGAAGCTGCTGAAAGTCTCCTTCAATACCAGGACTGCCACCAAAACTATTTTAAATAAAAATCAACTGAGCAAATTTAAAGATCAAATTGGCTTTATTCAGTAATAATGAATCAGGCAGAGAAAATAGCTCTGCCAAGCAGCAGAAAAGATGTTTATAGACAGAAAAGGGTCAAGAAAGGGAAATTTCTAGCAAAGAGTGGATAGATTGAGATTTAGGTCGTGCTTCTTTGTGGGGAGGGAAGGAGTCTTGAGGGTTTGCCTCACTCATGCTGACCAGGAAATTTCAGACTAACCAGTTAAAATTACATTCTTGGAGGAGGTTGAAACTGCCATTAAGCTAGGTATTAAATCATTTGCTGACATGGGGCTTAGTACAAATGATGTCATTTTGGGCCTGCTATTTCTTTATCAAGTGTAGTAAATGGGAATCTAAATGAAGGAGAAGCTGAAATTCTTTATACTGCTTTTACGATTTTTCTAGAGTTGCAATACCAAAGTATAAAGCTATTAAAAAGCAACAACTTGCCTAGGGCTTCCCTGGTGGTTTAGTGATAAAGAATCCACCTGCCAACATAGGAGACATGAGTTCCATCCCTAGTCTGGAAAGATTCCACATGCCAAGGAGAAACTAAGCACCATCACTACTGAGCCTGTGCTCTCGAGCTCAGGAGCTGCAACTACTGAAGCCTGGGTGCCCCGAACTGAGAAGCCGGCCCACTGCAATTGGAGAGTAGTAGCCTCTGCTGTCTGAAACTACAGAAAGCAACTAGAGAACAATCCATGCAGCCACGAAGACCCAGCACAGATGAAATAAATAAATAAATAAAATCATTTTGTTTTAAATTGCCTAAGAAAAGCAAATAAATATTTGTGACCTCAAAACGAATTCTCATAAGAAAGAAAGGAACAGACAAGAACAATTTGTCTTGTCCAAATTAAACAAGACATTTTTAAATGGTGCTGAGAAAAAGATTTAAATTAAAAAAAAATTCCATTCATTTAATCATTTTTATTGAACTCCACCATGCAGCAGGCATTGTGTCAGGTGCTGGACTAGATGTCAAGACGAATAAGATATGAGCAATTGTGAAGGAGACAGAGATGCATCAACATGATTAAGAACTCCAGCCAAGGGGATACAAGGAATCCACACGTTAATCATCCATTCTGATCAAAAGATATGGCAATTACTGGTGTTAAGTTAATTTTAAAAGGTGGCTATTAGAATGTGGTGGCTCTAATACATTAGCAGACTATGTTAAGTGTCAATGAAAAAGTGTTGCCTGCCATATCAGTAAACAAAGGATGGTGCCATCACGTTACAGCCACCTTCAATGGAAAGCCCTGAGGAAACAGGATGCCTGCAGTCAAGCTGTCAGTCACTGCAGTCACGCCCAAGGATGAACTTTAAGGAGGCTCAGGATGGGAAAACAGGATACTGGGCCCAGATAGCTGAGAAGCATATCAAAGGAATGAGTTCAATAAGTTGCAACTTTTGCATCCTCGCCGCCCCTCCCGGCCCCACACACAGAGTGAAGTTCTAAATTCCTTAACTTGAGAGATCTGATTTTCTTTAATTAATAGCAATTTTTTGATGCTCCAACAACCTGACCTTGGTTGTGAAAACACCTATATATTCTGGCTCCTCCCTTACCTCTTTGGAGTAGTCCCTCAGAGCAATCTGAGAGTCCTGTCTTCCAGGCTTGAAGTCCTGAGAATGTCCATTGAATAAAACATAACTCAACTTTTATGCTGTGCATCATTTCTTTTTTCAGTCCACAGACTACAATCTAAGCTTGTACATGCATCTAGGTTAGGAAATCAAAACTAAGGACAACCAATCACAAGCAACTAGTCTTTCCAAAACAATACACTTAGCTGTAGCCAATCAAATAATTTCCTTGCTTTGCTTCTACCTTTCCCTTTATAAAATCTTTCCTCTAACCTCTGTCAAGGGAGAGCTCCTAACCACTTCTGGTTTGTTGTTGCTTCATTTGATTCAGTTTTTGTTCAAAGGAACTCGAAATTTTTAATAAACCTCAATTTATCTTTTAACACAGGTAAAATGCAAAAAGCAAAAACCAGGAAGACATGGCTGAGTCCAGAAACTGGACAAACATTTCTATGGGCCAGATGCTGAACAGGGCCAATAGGAATAGGCTCTGGGCCTGGAAACAGGCACAGTGACCAGAGTTGGGTCATTGCCAGGAAAAGTTGACTGAAACCAAGCCCTATTCAAGCGGGAAGGGTCGGGGTGGAGAGAGAAGAGGGCCTGCCCTGAGCCAAGCTCACACCTAGAAGCCAGGGGCTGGAGTGGAGATCCTCCCAACAGTGAGAAGTTAAAAAAAAAAAAAAAAAAAAAACTTTAAATCAGGTGATTAGAAAAGTTTAAGATTGAGAAGAAGGATAATTATGAACACTCATACTGTCTTAGGTGCTTTACACAAACTAACTTCTTTAATTCCCTCACAACCCTTTGAGGAAAGTACTAGGGAACAGCAAGCTTAATCAGCTTGCTAATAAATGGCAGAACTGGTTTTTCCATGCCCTCCTCCAGGCCATCTTTCAGGACCAGAGATCAAACCTGCATCTCTTCCATCTCCTGCATGGGCAGGTGGGTTCTTTACCACTAGTGCCACCTGGGAACCCCCTTCAGCATCACAGTTTCTCCTTAAAGCAGCGTGATGGGAAATCTAGCTTGCCTCCCCTTTCCCTCTGAGTTAAAACGTCTTGTGTGTGCTTGTTGTGCTAAGTTGCTTCAATCGCGTCTGACTCTGCCACCCTATGGACTGTTGCCAGCCAGGCTCCTCTGGCCATGTGATTCTCCAGGCAAGAATACTGGAGTGGGTTAGAGGATCTTCCCTACCCAGGGACTGAACCCATGTCTCTTATGTCTCCTGCATTGGCAGGTGGGTTCTTTACCACTAGGACCACCCGGGAAGCCCAAAAATGTCTTGGGTTCTATTAAATATCATATTCTGGGTAGGAGTACAATGAATAATTACTACTTTAAAAAATCAGTTTCATGATGTGCGTTTTTCATACTTCAATACATCTGAAAGTTTCTCAGAATTTCTGGTGGCCAGGAGCTCTCTGTGAGGCAGCTATCCTTGACAGATCAGAAGAATGAGGATCGGAGGCATGAAGAACATCCTGAATACATTTAAGAAGCAGAGGCGTCATCTATGCTCTAACTGGCACCAATATGATATGAAAAAATATGGACATCAGTGTCTGAATCAAAAAAAGTGAAGAAATTCTAGGAACACCATTGACTTTTATGTATATACAGAGTAACATATAGTAAAACTTGATGCCTATGTCTAAAGAACTGCTTTTAATAAGTATTTTAATAAAATAAAAATTATATGTGAACAAAGCATTATGGCAAGGTTTACTTGGCAGGTTTGTTTTTTCTTTGTTCCCCATAAGCGGTACTGTACAAAGTAGTGTTGCATCCTCCTGCATTACATAAAATATGGTACATTACTTTTACTTATTTCATATCTTCTGACTAGAGGTTGTTTCTGTGACATTATCTTTGATCCTCCAATATCAACCCAGGGCAGAAATGAACCCCAAATTACCTTTCAAAGATCTGCAGTGACAGATATGGAAGACTCCAAAGGAGAAAATTTCAGTTATTAATTATCCCTGGGAAGGGAGAAAGAGAAAGAAAGGAACAGAATGAAACCAAATCTTGAGAGTAACTAGAATGTTTTATATCCTGAAAAAAACTTCTGAAGCAGATAATGCATAATGTTAAGAATCCGTGGGCTTCTCTGGTGGCTCAGTGGTAAAGAACCCACCTGCCGGTGTAGGAGACACGGGTTCGATCCCTGATCTAGGGGGATCCCACATGCCGAGGA
The DNA here is from genome assembly GCA_007570785.1 of Antilocapra americana. Taxonomy (NCBI): domain Eukaryota; kingdom Metazoa; phylum Chordata; class Mammalia; order Artiodactyla; family Antilocapridae; genus Antilocapra; species Antilocapra americana. The sequence goes on along the minus strand of ML661897.1, from coordinate 32,005,112 downwards.
GCAACTGGGCCCATTTGCCACAACTATTGAGCTTGTGCCCTAGAGCCCAGAAGCTGCAACTATTGAGCCCATGTGCTACAGCTGCTGAAGCACGAATACCCTAGAGCCCATGGTCCGTAACTAGGGAAGCCACCGTGTGAGACGCCTGAGTAGCACTAGAGAGTAGCCCTCACTTGCCACAACTAGAGAAAAGCCCAAGCAGCAACCAAGACCCAGCACAACCAAAAATAAATAAATAAATTAAAAAAATTGTTTTTTTAAAAAAATAATTCTTCAAATGCCATAGTGGGTATATTCATGTAATATTATTCCCTGTTCTTATGTTTATATCTGAACTCTTTCACAATAAAAATACAAAATCAAAGGAAAAATAAATAAAATACTGTAGGGTCCTTTCCTATCTGAGTGGAAAGAATGTTCAAAAGAAAGGTGTATGCCTTCCTGCTTGATTTTTGCTTTTCTATGAAGCCTCGGAAGCTGTTGATAGACATAGTTTTACATGAGTGTGATATCGGAAAGGGCTCTGGGAGTTAGGCAGGACCAACATGGAATCTGGCAGAAAGGGAAAAAACAATCCTTAAATATGAAGGAAGGTGGATACACTGGGTCTGAGGTACCAAGTGTTCTTCTGTAAGCTTCAAAGAGATTCTAAGGCATGACTCCAGCAAATATTGCCCAAGATTGCTTTGTTTGTTTTGCTTTTTCAAATGCACTTCTTTTTCAGGTAACTTGGAAGAGATAGAGACGTTACCTGGACTCTAGTAAATGAGTCAGATATGCGAGGATGGAGAAACTGACTCTAGATCAATGAGAGGCTGTCTAATATTAATATGAAGGAAGAATCAGAACCAGAGTCAGGAAATCTGGTTCCAAGTCCAGGTCTACAGTTAATTAGCTGGGAGGCATCTATAATTTTCATCACATAAAAAATAAGGATATAGTGATTTCCCTGGTGGTCCAGTGATTAAAACCCTGTTTCCATTGTAGAAGGCATGCGTTGGGGAACTAAAATCCCACATGCCACATGGTGGCCAAAGAATAAATAAATAAAAAGTAAGATGAGATAAATTTAGGCAGCATGTGCTGCATTCCATGGGGTCACAAAGAGTCCATGACTGAGCAACTGAACAACATCTCTAAGGTGATTGTTGGCATTATCATGCTATAACTACCTTTCAGTGTTTTTATACTCTTTAATATATTAGATAAGCCAACCAATAAATATCTTTCCCTCCAAAGATTACCCAGTAATGAATGAAAAGTTAAACACCTCAATTCTGGGTTGGAAGCAATTTGTTTCTGCCTTTTGAATTAGCTTTGACATAATCATCAGGTTTGCCTTTGAGAAATGATGCAAAAATCTTCTGAGATGACAATCCCCCACCCTTAGGAATTAGGTCTAATAATTTCTTTTTACTAATTACTTTTTATATTTTAAAACTTCATTAAGAGACTTCTGAAGACCTCTACGTAGAGAAGAAAACATCTGAATAAGTATCATGAAAGAGAAACTAAGGAGATAGTTAGGGTAAGGAGATGAATTCACTTGTTCATGTATTGAGTCTTCACCATAGGAAATAACAACCTAATGAATGAATGTGGTAGAAACCAATAATGGTCCCTGAGTGTCCATGATCTCCTCCCTTTTATTAATATAACTGTTAGAGCTTTAGCTGGGCAATTGGCCTCCCAGCTACTAATTGCTATTTTCAGCCTCCTTTGTGCCCAACTCTTGAGTCTGGCTGATGAATACAAATGTAAATAATAAGAGCAAATTTTAAGTCTCATCCTTTAAAAAAGGAAATGGCATGCACTTTACTCTCTTTGGTTATCCTGCAGCTGAAATGCAGACATGGGGCTAGCGAGGCAGCATTGACTTCATGAAGAACAGGTACTAGAGGATGACAATGATGGAACACCAAGATGAAAGGACCCTGGCTCCCTGAATGACTTTATGGAGCATAGTCACTCTATCAAGACTGCCACCACTTACCTGTGGACTTTATGTGAGAGAGAAACTAAAATCTGTCTTGTTTCAGCTCTAAAGCTGTGGATATCATTGTTGTAGTAGCTGTGCCCAGATTAATGCAATGACTTGAAAGGAACTCAAGTTTTTAACAGAAGTCCTAGAGGAGATGGTAACTTTCCTCAAGGATCTATGACTGTCACTAAGACAAGGGACAAATACTAGCTTGAGTCTAAACAAGGAGAAGCAATCAGAAAAACCCATATTGGAAGGCATTCTGCACAACAACTGAACTGGATCCTTAAAAATTGTCAGTGTCATCCCAACTGGCATTAACTGACATGCATGTTGATTTTACTATGAAGACCAAGGGCTACAGGCATTAAAAACTGGATTTTGGAGCACATGACAAATGATAAATCAGCATGGCTGGGGAAAAGTATGTTTCTAAGACTGTAACCATGGACAGAGTTTGAAATTTGTTTCTTCTCTAGAATCCCTTTGAAAAGATTCTTTGGTATTCAGAATTTTTAAATGACAGAGATGTATTTATAATGTTGATCTAGTGTATCTCTAACACTGTTCCTCATTCTTAGAATGTTTTTTTTTAATCCCTAATCAATAAAACTCCTAGAGGATAACATAGGCAAAACATTCTCTGACATAAACCAAAGCGGGATCCTACATGACCCACCTCCCAGAATATTGGAAATAAAAGCACGAATAAACAAATGGGACCTAATTAAAATTAAAAGCTTCTGCACAACAAAGGAAACTATAAGCAACGTGAAAAGACAGCCTTCAGAATGGGAGAAAATAACAGCCAATGAAGCAACGGACAAACAATTAATCTCAAAAATATACAAGCAACTCCTGCAGCTCCATTCTAGAAAAATAAACGACCCAATCAAAAAGTGGGCCAAAGAACTTAACAGACATTTCTCCAAGGAAGATATAAAAATGGCTAACAAACACATGAAAAGATGCTCAACATCACTCATTATCAGAGAAATGCAAATCAAAACCACAATGAGGTATCACTTTACACCAGTCAGAATGGCTGCCATCCAAAAATCTACAAGCAATAAATGCTGGAGAGGATGTGGAGAAAAGGGAACTCTCTTACACTGTTGGTGGGAATGCAAACTAGTACAGCCACTATGGAAAACAGTGTGGAGGTTCCTTAAAAAACTGCAAATAGACCTGCCATATGACCCAGCAATCCCACTGCTGGGCATATACACCGAGGAAACCAGAATTGAAAGAGCCACGTGTACCCCAATGTTCATCGCTGCATTGTGTACAATAGCCAGGACATGGAAGCAACCTAGATGCCCATCAACTGATGAATGGATAAGAAAGCTGTGGTACATATACACAATGGAATATTACTCAGCATTAAAAAAAAAATTCATTTGAAGCAATTCTACTCAGATGGACGAAACTGGAGCCCATTATCCAGAGTGAAGTAAGCCAGAAGCAAAAACAACAATACAGTATATTAACACATATATATGGAATTTAGAAAGACGGTAACGAGAACCCAACATACGAGACAGCAAAAGGAACGCAGATGTATAGAATAGACTCGTGGACTTTGTGGATGAGGGTAAGGGTGGGATGATATGGGAGAAGGGCATTGAAGCATGTTAATTTTCATATGTCTAATCAATCTCCAGCCCAGGATTGATGCTCTGGGCTGGTGCAGCGAGATTTCCCGGTGGGGGAGGGAAGAGGGAGGGGGGTTCCGGAGGGGAAGCATATGTAAACCCATGGTGATATCATGACAATGTATGGCAAAAACAATTAAAAAAAATAAAATAAAATAAAAAAAGAAAGAAAAGTAAAAAAAAAAAGAAAGAGCCACCTGTACCCCAATGTTCATCGCTGCATTGTTTACAATAGCCAGGACATGGAAGCAACCTAGATGCCCATCAACTGACGAATGGATAAGAAAGCAGTGGTACATATACACAATGGAATATTACTCAGCATTAAAAAAAATTCATTTGAATCAGTTCTACTCAGGTGGTCGGAACTGGAGCCTATTATCCAGAGTGAAGTAAGCCAGAAGGAAAAACAACAATACAGTATAGTAATGCATATATATGGAATTTAGAAAGACGGTAACGAGAACCCTGCATGCGAGACAGCAAAAGGAACGCAGATGTATAGAACAGACTCGTGGACTCTGTGGATGAGGGCAAGGGTGGTATGATATGGGAGAATGACATTGAAACATGTTAATTATCATATGTGTAATCAATCGCCAGCCCAGGATTGATGCTCGAGGCTGGTGCATCGAGATTTCCCGGGGGGAGGGAGGAGGGAGGAGGGGGTTCTGGATGGGGAGCATATGCAAACCCATGGCGATATCATGTCATTGTATGGCAAAACTAATAAAAAATAAATAAATAAATCACAGAAACGAAAAGAAAAAAAGCATTGCATTTAAAAAATAAATTCAAAAAAAAAAAATCCCTAATCACTGGAAACATCTATCAGCAAAACCAATAATTGTTACCTAGATTCTGTTCAAAAACTAGTTATTAATTTTTTTTAGACCAACAAAGTAATAATCTGGCTAGATCCAGTAATCAATATGACTTGTTTTTCTAGATGATATTGATCATATCCAACCAACTTTGGAAGTGAAATAGAATGTTCTTTATAAAGGATCAGCAAAATTCTTTGACTCAAATAGTACTAAAAATAAACATTATAAATATAAAAATTTGTCAGTGTCATAAAAGGTAAAAAGAGGCTGAAACACCGAAGAAACTTAAGTAAATAGGACAAATAAATACAATATGTGATCCTTGAGTAAACCCTAAATCCAAATATATATATATATATATATATATACATACACATATATAGTCATATATATGACATTATAAATATAACTGGAGAAATTAGAATATAAAATGAATATTGAAAAATAAAAGAGTATCAGTGTTACATTTTTTGAGTATTACCCTTATATAGTGATTATGTAGAATAACATAGGTAATATATGCTGAACTATTTAGGGGTGAGGTGATTAACACCTGAAACTTATATCCGAATGATTCAGTAAGCTAATAATAATTGTAGAAATAATCATTTGTACATATGGCCAAATATTAATAGTTCATGAATCTAGCTGAATCTAGGTAGAGAGTATATGAAGGTTCTTTGTACTGTTTTCACAATATTTCTGTAAATCTGAAATTTTGTTTTAATAAAATGTTGGCAAAGAACTAGTAGGAAACATACATTACTGTCTTTAGACATTAAGATAGAGAAAATATTCTTAAATTGATAAGAAAAGATTGATATATTTTACTATGTTAAAATTAAAGAGTTCTGCTCATTAAAAAGCCTAATGTTGTTTACTGCATTTTGTTAATTTTTACTAACTATCTGACTTTTCCCTTTAGAGCTGTAGATTCTGTGGAGGCAAGAATGTTTGCATATTTCTTTTTTATTACTGGTCTATTCCTAGTTCCTACGTTGGTGTTAGCACATAGTAGGCAGTCAAATATATGATGACTTGGTTACTAAAGGAATAAATTAAAGAAGTATACAGCTAAATTCTAATATTACTTAGCAATCCTTTCTAGCCAAATTATAAAGCACTATGGTTCAGTGGACTTGGTTAAAGCATCTTTTGACCAACAATTCTGAAACCCCAGACAACATATTAAAAACAGAGACATCACTTTGCCAACAAAAGTTTATGTAGTCAAAGCTAGGGATTTTCCAGTAGTCATGCATTGGTGAGAGTTGGACCATGAAGAAGGCTGAGTGCCAAAGAATTGATATTTTCAAATTGTGATGCTGAAGAAGACTCTTTAGAGTCCCTAAGACTTCAAGGAAATCAAGCCAGTCAATCCTAAAGGAAATCAACCCTGAATTGGATTGGACTGATGCTGAAGGACTGATGCTGAAGTTGAAGTCATTGAAAGGACAGTCATTGGAAGGACTGATGCTGAAGCTGAAGCTCCAGTTCTTGTGCACCTGTTGTGAAGAGCTGACTTATTGGAAAAGACCCTGATGCTGGAAAAGATTGAGGGCAGGAGGAGAAGGGCATGACAGAGGATGAAATGGTTGGATGGCATCATCGACTCAATGGATATGAACTTGAGCAAACTCCAGGAAATGGTAAAGAACAGGGAAGTCTGCTGTGCTACAATCCATGTGGTCACAAAGAGTCAGACATGACTGAGTGGCTGAACAATAACAACTGAATTATGTCATTTAATCCTACCACGTAATCTTGAGAATTGCTCTGGTGACAGATTGCCTGGACTCAAATTCTAATACTCTCATTACTTAACTACAGAACAGTGATCATAGACAAGTCACATAAATTCTCTAAGCCACATTTTTCTCATCTTTAAAATGGGGAGAAATGATAGTATCCACTTCCTAGGCTTGTTCTCAGTAGTAAATAAAATTATATACATAAAACAAAGTGTTGGGCTCATGCAGGTACTCAGCTGATATAAGCTGCTGGGCTGATGTGGTTTTGAGTACTGGATCTTGCCCTGCCCAGCTCCCCATCATCACCCATCCCATGTCCACTGCATGTTTGGTGCTCCAGTCACTGTGAACCTCTTTCCCCTGAATATCCATGCTCTCCCTCTCCTATAGGTCATTTCATATGCTACTCCCAGGACCTAGAACATCCTTCCTCTAATTTCTTATCTAATTGCTATCATTGTGCATATCCAATCTTAGTAGTCATGTATGGATGTGAGAGTTGGACGGTGAAGAAAGCTGAGCGCTGAAGAATTGATGCTTTTGAACTGTGGTGTTGGAGAAGACTCTTCAGAGTCCTTTGGACTGCAAGGAGATCCAACCAGTCCATCCTAAGGGAGATCAGTCCCGGGTGCTCACTGGAAGGACTGATATTGAAACTGAAACTCCAATACTTTGGCCACCTCATGCAGAGTTGATTCATTGGAAAAGACCCTGATGCTGGGAAGGACTAGGGGCAGGAGGAGAAGGGTATGACAGAGGATGAGATGGCTGGATGGCATCACCAACTCGATAGACATGGGTTTGGGTAGACTCCAGGAGCTGGTGATGGACAGGGAGGCCTGGCATGCTGCAGTTTATGGGGTCGCAAAGTCGGACACAACTGAGTGACTGAACTGAACTGAACTGAATTTAATCTCAGAAATCTTTCCTTTAGGGGATAAGGTCTCTACTTCCTTTTTTTAAATTAACTTTTAGTGGAGTATAGTTGCTTTACAATATTGTGTTAGTTTATTGTTGTTCAGTCACTAAATCCTATTTGCCTCTTTGTAATCCCGTGAACTACAGCATGCCATGCCTTCACTATCTCCTGGAGCTTGTTCAAACTCCATTGAGTCAGTTATGTTATCCAACCAACTCATCCTCCTGCCCTCAATCTATCCCAGCATCAGGCTCTTTTCCCATGAGTCGGCTCTTCCCATCGGGTGGCTAAAGGATTGGAGCTTCAGCATCAGTTCTTCCAATGAATATTAAGGGTTGATTTCCTTTAGGATAGACTGGTTTGACCTCCTTGCTGTCCAGAGGACTTCTAAGAGTCTTCTCCAGCACCACAATTTGAAAGCATCAATTCTTCTACTGCACAGCAAAATGAATCAGTCATATACATATATATATATATATATATATATCTCCTCTCCCTTTTGGACTTCCCTCCCATTTAGGACACCACAGTGCATTAAGTAGAGTTCCCTGGGCTGTACAATGTGTTCTTACCAGTTGTCTAGTTCTCATCTTTTGTTTAGTGTAGGCAGCCCTCACATGCACATAATTTCCTCATGGCCAGACACTGTTGAATAAGAGCTCAATGTGTTTTAAATGAACAAATTTCAGCACATCCCCAACATACCTATGCAGGTGTGTTGCACATTCCTAAAGTGCTCTATGGAGAAGTTGAAAGACTAGAAGAAACTTAAGAGTTGCTAAAGAGTGTTTTTCTTTCTTCTCATTTATTCTCTGTGCTGCTACTGATCCTTCTCTGTCATGCTCTTGGTCTAGAGGGAACCATTCAATTGCTCCTTGACCAATCTGCATGTACAGGTCTCCTCCCTGACTTGAAAAAATATATAGGGTTAGGTTTTCAGTGACTTTAAGTAGACTTCCTTGACAAAGAATACTAAGCAAAACTTTCCTGCCCACACTCAAAGCAGGATCGCACAGCTCTAGGATTTGGACTGTTGGAAAGCTAACAACAATTCAGCACGTGCAACTGTTTTGTTCCTTGGTGAATCACAGAGCCTGGCACATGAGCTGATAATGTCTTAATAATACAAAGTACGAGTATCCACAGCATGCAGGAGTAGAGCAGGATTTGCCTCTTAACACTGTTACCTTGGCAGGAGGTGTCTTTGAAGATGACCCCTTGCCTAGAGAGGTAGAACAACATTGGCAAGATGAAGTGTTTCTCTCTGGGCACTCTGTTCCCTCTACTGCCCTCTTGGCTTGATTTCTATTCCTTGTATTATGAACAGGTTGTCCTCTCTCCTGTCTGCGTAGAGCTGCTGTCACCACTGTCCAGACTGCTTTCCAGGGCAGACACCCAAGCTTCAGGGACCCATAACCAGTACTGTGACCATCATGTCTCCCTGTGGCTCAGCAGTAAAGAATACACCTGTAACGCAGGAGACTTGGGTTTGACCTCTGGGTTGGAAAGATCCCCTGGAGAAGGAAATGGCAACCCACTCCACTATTCTTACTTAGGAAATCCTATGGGCAGAGGAGCCTAGAGGACTATAGTCCACAGATCGCCAAGAGTCAGACACGACTGAGCAACTAAGCATGCATGCACAGCTGTGTATCTGAGGTGGGGAATTACAGATTCACTTGGACCCGAGTTCTGCTGACTTTTAATGGTCTACGTATCTGAAGGGTATGAAGCTGGTCTTCTCACAGTGAGTTTGTGAGGGTGAACAATAACAAGCAAATCACCTAAACTGAACATAATATCAAAGACAAAATGCTGCAGAAGAGAATATAGATGTTAGAGGCAGTCAAAGCCATTCTTAGCCAGAAATTGACCAAAATGTCATACTGTATCATCTATCCCATTATTCTGTTTCATCAGGGTTTATAGAGGCAGAAAATTCTTACATTTAATTCAGTTGAAGAAACAATTAATAAGCCACAACTGTATGCCACTAATCTGTAACAACTATAGGAGAGAAAATAATACAAACCCTGGTACTGCCGTTGACAAATAAGCAACAACACAAAGACCAGTTACTCTAGTCATAATCCCATCTTTATCATTCCATTGACAAAAACACTTTTTCTCACCTAACTTAGAGTTTATCTATTTCATTTATGTGTGTGTGTGTGTGTGTGTGTGCACATGCTTGTGCTGTCATTCAGTCATGTCCAACTCTTTGCAACCCCGTGGACTATAGCCTGCCAGACTCGTCTGTCCATGGGGATTCTCCAGGCAAGAATACTGGAGTGGGTTGCCATGCCTTCCTCCAGGGGCTCTTCCCAACCCAGGGAATGAACCCAGGTCTGTATTGCAGGTGAATTCTTTACCATCTGAGCCACCAGGGAAGCCCAAGAATACTAGAGTTGGTAGCTTATCCTTTCTCCAGGGTATCTTCCCAACCCAGGATATATAGATATAGATATAGATGTAGATAGATAAATAGATATACAGGCTTCCCAGGTGGTTCAGTGGTAAAGAATCCACTGGCCAGTGCAGGAGACATGAGTTCAATCCCTGGGTGAGGAAGATCCCCTGGAGAGGTAAAGAGCAACCCATTCCAGTATTCTTGCCTGGGAAATCCCATGGACAAAGAAGCCTGATGGGCTACAGTCCATGGGGTTGGAAAGAGTCGGACATGACTGAGCAACTAAACAACAAAAAAAGAAACAATAACAGTACAGTAGGCTTCACAGGTCTTAGATGATGCCCCGGTCCCCAATAAATGATACTCACTGATATGATTAATAATGGGAAGCTTGGATTTCCTGAAAGATGGTCTAAGGCAAAGAAAAAAACCCAAGAATTCTTAAAATTTTCCAAGATTTTTCTATGAGACCTTTAGCCATATTGACCTAAGAACACCTAAGTATTTCCTTTTAGATCCTCCTGACATCACACTTCTATGTACCATCCCTTGTCCTAAAACCATCAGCTGTCCCAGGACTTCCCTCCTTTCTCACTACTGGCATGGCCACTCCGGCTGTCATTACACCCACTGAGGAAGCTTCACTCGGATTCCTAGACTGAGAACCCTATATTCCTAATGCTATAACCTTCAAGTCACCAAAGATACTATATAAGCCCTCAAGACCGAGTGTACATTCTTTTATTAGCGCTTGAGATCAGCTTCATCCAGAAGCTTACGAAAAAAATCCCTGAATGCGTCAGATCCCATACTCCTATACACTTTGTCCACCTTGTCATCACAACACAAAACAGGTTTCAAGATTATTCAGGTCAGCCAACAAATACTGCTAGAAGTAATTTTATCACAGTCACATTTCTCAATAGTAACTCTACACCAGTTTCTATTAATACCAACCATTCTGGGCCAGGTGACCTTGGAGATCTCAAGGTCTGAGTAACTTGGGCTTTAGTAGTTTCAACTTCTCTGAACTCTAGTGAGTCCAGTCAGGAAGAAATGGCTCTAATTATGATAACTTCTTTGTTTATAGTTTAGAGCTTTGCCTTTATAGCCTGGGTAATTAGGGTCGACTTTGAAATATAGCAGTTGAAACATAATAAACTAAAGATTAGTTTGCATACTTTACAAACCAGCCTGGTCTTAAAATTTGCCAGAGATCCCAGAAGGATGCAGGAAATGAGAAGAAATTAGCCAGAATCTTGAGCAAGCTGGAAAAATATTATCCAGGTGAACACAGTACAAGGAGGCAAAACATATTCTTTGATGCCTAGAAACAAATAGGCATATGAGCAGTGAAATAAGAAATAATAGAACACATAAGCTAGAAGGATCTAGAGATAAGCTTGATGACTGTTTGTTCTGCAGAGAAAACTGAAGCCCACAAATGTGAACTGCCCAATGGAAATCAACCCTGAATATTCACTGGAAGGACTAATGCTGAAGCTGATACGACAGCTCTCATCAGGCCTTCTAATGAGAAGAACTGACTCATTGGAAAAGACTCTGATGCTAGGAAAGACTGAGGGCAGGAGGAGAAGGGGTAAGAGAAGATGAGATGGTTGGATGGCATCATCGACTCAATGGACATGAGTGTGAGAAAGCTCTGGGAGATAATAAAGGACAGGGGAGCCTGATGTGCTGTAGTCCATGGGGTTGAAAAGAGTCAGACAGGACTTAGCAACTGAATGACAACAATACAGTTAAATAATGACAAAGCTCAGAACTAATATCTCCTGGTTCTCCTTCTAGTGCCCTTTCTGATATATCAGAAAGGCAGGGTAACTTAACTCCTTCCCACAGAGCAACAGACCCTTAAGTAAGAGAAGGCAACTTCCCCTTCAAAAAGAGGTGATTTAACCAATCCTGGGGTTTCTCAACAGTCCCACAGCTCAAAGGAAAGCAGTTGTGTTACCAGACATGAGTCGTATTAGCAGAGGCATCAGTACCTCCGTCTACCAGTTCCATCATATCAAATTCAGGACCACTAGTGGGAACTGAGTATTCAGCTCCCCAAGGATGCAGAGTTTTCCAAGGAGACACCTGGGGACTATCAGATGATGCAGAAAATATTGTTTACTCTCTCAGGGAAACATGATATAGTCACCATAACAGAATCCCAATTCCTTGCATAGGAACAAGCTTCTGACTTACCCTCTGAAAAGGCAAATTCCTGCTACAGATTCAATGCCCAGAGCACAGACATTAGAAACCAGAGTGCATATTACATATTACAGTATACTACTGGCCATGAGGCTGGGAGAACACTTGAATCTCAGGGCTAATGTTTAACCTGAGAGCTGGTTCATTCATTTCACAAATATTTCTTGAGTATATCATGTTCTGTTCTACTTATTACAAAAACAGTGAAATCTGGACCTTATGTAGTCCATCAGAAATATTTACTGAGTCCCAGCAGTGCTCTGGATGCTGAAAATACAGTCTGGATGGTTTTTTGTCACTCTTACCCCTATAATCCTACACCTCACTGTTTGCAGCTCTATAAAGGCCCAGTTTGATTTTTGATATTAATTTGTTTATATCTGCTTTCCTAGAATATTACTCCTCCATGGTACAAAATGGAGATATCTTCATAATAGCTAAATCGAGACAGGCAAATCTGTTAGCAATTGCCAGAAACCAATAAGATTGATGGTTATCTGTTGATCAGTTTAACAAGCACAGGTTGTTGTTGTTCAGGGGCTAAATTATGTCTGACTCTTTGTGACTCCATGTCACAAGGTACACCAGGTGTCCCTAGCCTTCACTGTCTCCCAGAGTTTGTTCAAACTCATGTCCATTGAATTGGTGATGCCATCCAACCATCTCATCCTCTTTTGCCCCCTTCTCCTCCTGCCTTTAATTTTTCCACCATAGGGGTCTTTTCCAGTGAGTTGGCTCTTCACATCAGGTTGCCAAAGTATTGGAGCTTCACCATCAGTCCTTCCAGTGAATATTCAGAGTTGACTTCCTTTAGGATTGACTGGTTTGATCTCTTTGCAGTCCAGGAGACTCTCAAGAGTCTTCTCCAGCACCACAGTTTGAAAGCATCAATTCTCTGGTGCTCGGCCTTCATTGGTTGCTTATCTACTGTGTGTTTAGCATTATGCCAGGTGCTTTAGGGTATTATTATGGGCTGAATGTTTATGTTGGAGAAGGCAATGGCACCCCACTCCAGTATTCTTGCCTGGAAAATCCCATGGACCGAGGAGCCTGGTAGGCTGCAGTCCATGGGGTCACAGAGAGTTGGACACGACTGAGCGACTTCACTTTCACTTTTTACTTTCATGCATTGGAGAAGGAAATGGCAACCCATTCCAGTGTTCTTGCCTGGAGAATCCCAGGGATGGGGGAGCCTGGTGGGCTGCCATCTATGGGGTCACACAGAGTCAGACATGACTGAAGCGACTTAGCAGCAGCAACAGCAACAGAATGTTTATGTCCTCCCCATGTTGAAGTCTAATCTCCAGTATCATTGAATGAGGAAGTGGGGACTTTGGGGGGTTATTAAGTCATGAAGGTGGAGCCCTCATAATGAGATTAGTGCTCTTATAGAAAAGGCCAGAGAAATAGCTAGCTCTTTTCACCACTAGAGGATGAAACCTGAAGTCGGCCATCTGCAACTCAGAAGAGAGTCTTCACCAGAACCCAGCTGTCCCAGCACCATAATCTTTGACTTTCAGCCTCTGGAACTGTAAGAAATAAATTTCTGTTGTTGACAAGTCAACAGCTACTTCAGGGTGTCTTGTTTTAGCAGCCTGAGCTGACCAGAGTTATACACCTAAAAGTTGGATATCCTTTCCTTCAAAGGTCTGCAGTCTTTCGAGGGGTCTGGGAAGAAGGAGAAAAAAATGAGCATCACCATAATCCCATGCTATCTTAAAGTAATTATATCAGAAAATGCAACAATCCTACCAGATATCTGGTAAAGGAAGAGAACATTGTAGCTGAAAAGACATCAGGAGGAAGGTGAGACTTCAGCTGGTCTTGAGTGGGTTATCAATGAATTAGAGAGAGAGCTGGCAATTTAGGTGACAGGGTAAAAAGCACAAGGGAAGGCACGGAAACAGGAAGGAAGAGAAACGGAATCTAATGTGGAGGACAAGGTTTAAGCAGAGATAGAAGTTTGCTTATTTTTACCAACGTTGATAATTTCTGAGGTGCAACCAAAGTCAGATTGGGACTGTTTTCTATATCTCTGCATTTCTGGTTGTACAAAATTTTCCAATAGCCAACCTAGACAGATTCCAGTCAGGGCCCTCCCAGTCAAAATCAGTATTGGGAGGAATACCATTACCTTCCATAATTGCAGAAACTGGGGAAATGTTTTGGCATCTATAGTCAAAGCAGTGATTCTCAAACTTTAGTTTGCATCAAAACTTGGAAGCTTGTTAAAAGACAGATTACTGGGCCACTCCCTCAGAGTTTCTGATTCAGTATGTCTTGTTTGGATCTGAGAATACACATTTTTTTTCTTTTAATATTTATTTATTTATTTGTCTATGCCAGGTCTTAGCTGTAGCATGCAGGATCTTCAGTCTCTGTAGCATGCAAATCTTTAGTTGCAATATGTGAGACCTATCTTAGTTGCAGCAAGTTGTAGCATGCAAAATCTAGTTCCCTGACCAGGGATCGAACTCAGGCCCCCTGAATTGGGAGCGTGGAGTCTTAGCCACTGGACCACCAGGAAAGCTCCAAGAATACACATTTCCTACAGATACTTGGTAATGCTGATGTTGCTGTTTGGAGACTAGGCTTTGAGAATCACTGAAAGCTGAAGTGGGTGCTCCTATCCCTGCTGATAAAAGGTGATAGTGATGCCAGCCATAAGCATGAGGAAACTTTGTATCAATGACCTAAGAATAAAAACAAAGTATATATGTGTTTAAAGGAGCTGAGTTTGTTGTTTGAGATTATGGGATATAAAAAACACATATTACAATGTGACTTCTAGGAATACTAAGTCTTTTAAGTCGATATGAAGCAGAGGCATATCAACTTTAATCAGGTTAAAAGAAAGCAGTGTTATCACCACTGGTTTTGTGTTTGGTCTTTGGCATAGTAAGGTGTATTTACTCAGTGCTTGTCAAAGAAATAGAACTGACAGGATCAGTTCAGTTCAGTTGCTCAGTCACGTCCGACTCTGCAACCCCATGGACTGCAGCACCCCAGGCCTCCCTGTCCATCACCTTGTCCCAGAGTTTGCTCAAACTCATGTCCATCTAGTCGGTGATGTTATCCAACCATCTCATCCTCTGTCATTCCCTTCTCCTCCTGCTTTCAATCTTTCCCAGCATCAGGATGTTTTCCAATGAGTCACTTCTTCCCATCAGGTGGCCAGATTATTGGAGTTTCAGCTTCAGCATCAGTCCTTTCAATGAATATTCAGGGTTAATTTCCTTTAGTATGGACTGGTTTGATCTCCTTGCAATCCAAGGGACTGTCAAGATTCTTCTCCAACACCACAGTTCAAAAGCATCAATTATTTAGTGCTAAGATTTCTTTATAGTCCAATTCTCACATCCATACATGACTATTGGAAAAAACATAGCTTTGACTAGATGGACATTTATTGGCAAAGTAATGTTTCTGCTTTTTAATATGCTGTCTAGGTTGATCATAGCTTTTCTTCTAATAAGTAAGAGTCATTTAATTTCATGGCTGCAGTCACCATCTTCAATGATTTTGGAGCCCCAAAATAAAGTTTCTCACTGTTTCCATTGTTTCCTCATCTATTTGCCATGAAGTGATGGGACTGGATGCCATGATCTTAGTTTTCTGAATGTTGAGTTTTAAGCCAACGTTTTCACTCTCCTCTTTCACTTTCATCAAGATGCCCTTTAGTTCTTCACTTTCTGCCATAAGGGTGGTGTCATCTGTATATCTGAGGTTATTGATATATATATAAATATAAATATAGATATAGATATATAGATATATATAGCCTATTGGTTCTATTTCTTTTTTTCTTTTTCTTTTTTATTTAGTTCTTTTCATTTTAAGGAATCGACTCATGCCATTGTGAAGGTTTCACAAGCCCCAAATCTGGGGGAGGCCAGAAGGCTGGAGATTCAGAAAAAAGTTGCAGTTTTAGTGCAAAGCCATTCTGCTGGTGAATCAGGAAGAGACAGTATTGCAGATGAAATCTTTGGGTGATCTGCTGGCAGAATGCCCCCTGGAGGAGAGATCAGCATGTTGTTCCAGTGGATTGGATGAGACCCACTCCCATTGTGGACAGCAATCTGCTTTACTCAAAGGCCACCAGTTTACATATACATGTCACCCAACACACCCTCATACAAACACCAAGAATAAAGTCTGGCCAAACAGCACCATGACCCAGCCGAGTTGACACACAAAATGAACCCTCACAATGGGTTTATTTCATTTCATTTCATGTGTCTATTTCATTTTTATTTTCAGATTTGGTTCAATTCAATTCACCAAATGTTTCACTTAATCAGTAGTTTCAGTAGACTATATTTCAATAAGAGGAATTATAAAGATTTAATTGTGAAAGCAATAGCTTATGGTTTATTCATTTTTCCATTCAAGAAATATTTATTGAGTATTAATTTTGTGAAAACCTCTTGGTATGGTTTAATTCTGGAGAGAAACAATTATCAAGACTTTTTTAATGGAAGTATAGTTGATTTACAGAGCTATGTTATTTTTAGATATATAGCAGAGTGATTCAGTATTTTTGTGTGGTTCAGATGGTAAAGAATCTGCCTGCAACACAGGAGACTCGCATTTGATCCCTGGGTCAGGAAGATTCCCTGGAGAAGAAATGGCAACCCACTCTGGTATTCTTACCTGGAGAATTCCATGGTCAGAGGAGGCTGGTGGGCTACAGTCCATGGGGTTGCAAAGAGTTGGACACGACTGAGCAAATAACACTTTCATTTTCATATTCCATTCTAAGTTATTTCAAGGTAATGGCTAAAATCCCCAGTGCTATACCATATATCCTTATTGCTTATGGCTGGAAAGAGGTCCTGGCTTTGCCTTGGTTGTGTCAATTCTGGGAAAACCATCCATCTAGGCAGGTGGCTACCTATGGGAGAATGCCAGAGCATCTACCTTGTTAGGTTCCTGAGGGTTTTTGGCATAGCAGATGTGAGGGAGCTGTGGGAGAGCTGACTGGGGAGACTGGTGAGATATCAGTCTTAAGGACTGACCTTTCACTGCAGCGTGGGACTTATCTGGTCCCTGGGAAATAAAGATCTTTGAACTAAAACTAACAGTGCTTGAGAGAGGGAGGGTTGCTTGTTTGGTTGGTTAAGGCCAAGAGACCACCTTAGTGCCAGGTTAAAAAAATCATATATGATGAATCCCTGGTGGTCCAGTGGGTATAAGGATTTGCTTCTAGCACAGGGAACACGGCTTCAATCCCTGGGAACTAGGAATGGGAACTAGATCCCACATGCTGTGGGCAGCTAAGCCTGTGTACAGCAAATAGAGAAGTCCTTGCTCTGCGATGAGAAGCTCTTGTGCCACAATGAAAGCCCAGCACAGCCATATATATAGGTGATAAGAATGGGTGAAAGAATACCCCTCCATGTCAATTCCTGAAACCTATAATGTGACTTTATTGAGAAAAGGGTCCTTGCAGATGTAATTAAGTTAAGGATCTCAAGATTAGTTCATCCAGGCTTACCTGGGTGGATTTTAAATCCAATAGCAAGTAGCCTTATAAGAAACACACAGAGAACGGTCACACAGAGGAGAAGGAGTTATGAAAATCAAGGCAGATATTGGATGATGGGGCCACAAGCCCAGGAAAGCTTGAAGTCACCAGAAGCTAGAAGAGACAGAGAAAATTCTCCACTAGATCCCCTGGAAAAAGCTCAGCCCTGCAGGCTTTCAGACTCCTGGGTTTCAGAACTTTGAGAGAATATATTTCTGTCGTTTTAGCCAGCATGTGTGCAGTAACTGGTTATGGTAACCTCAGGAAACAAATACAGAGACATTTCCTATCAACTGGCTTTGACTTCTTAGGGTCCTGGGAAGGCGGCACTGGAGCACAGCAGAGGATCTATGGGTGTAACTGGTGGAAGGCAGCTGTGCTCAGCGAGAGCAGCTGGACATGAGAACCGAAGGCATTGATAAGGTCCTCTATGCTCCTTCCTAAACAGCAGGTGATGCTGCTATCATTGCCTCAGCTCCAGAAGATTCTTTAACGGGACCTTTGAAGTAATACTAAAAAGTGAAGTCAGGACTTCCCCGCTGGTCCAGTGGTTAAGAATCCATCTGCCAATGCATGAGGCACAGGTTTGATCCCTAGGCCCGGAAGATCCAATGCTTCAGGACAACTGAGCCTGGGTGCCATAACGACTGAGCCCAAGACCTGTAGTCTGTGCTCCACAGCAAGAAAGAGGGGCCACAGCAATGAGCAGCCCATGCAACACAGCTAGAAAGTAGCCCCTGCTCGCTACAACTAGAGATAAGCCCACATACAGCTACAAAGGCCCAGTGCAGCCAAAGATAAATAAATTAATTAAATAAAAAGTGAAGTCAAACACTTCCAACTCCTGGATATAGCCCACTTCTCCTGGGGTTGTATCAAGCCACGTGGAGATGAGTTTGCCCTATGTCTGACTGCAGAGCCTCACATCTCTTCGGGAAAACGGGAGAAAATAGTTGCCAGGAAGAAACAAGCAAATAGAAAGCAGGTATGGAGAGAAAGAAAATCTGGCCTGCCCCATTGAGGGGGTGTCTGCTCCTGACTTGTGCTGTGCTATATTGGTATGGCTTGTGATTACCTTCGATTTCTATTCATATGTTAAAAAATAAATGTAAACCCATGGTGATATTATGTCATTGTATGGCAAAACTAATAAAATAAATAAATAAATAAAGGGAACACTGCAATGTTAAAAAAAAAAAAAAAAACAAAGGATGCCTCTTTTTCCTCCAAAGGAAGCTACTTATTGTTCTGTGTTAAGAGAACAATGTGATCGAAAGGGATCCAGGATTGCAGGGTTAGAGGAAGAAAAAGAGGTTTCATTGAGAGAGAACAGGGCATCCTCAGCAGAGAAACAGAACACAATGCCAGAAACCAGCTCTCACAGTGGCTAGGAACACAGAGGCAGTCTGCTGCTGGAGGTCTCAGTTCTGCAGCTTCAAGGAGTCTGACATTCACTCGCAAACCCAGGAGTCAGGAGACAGAGCGTGGGAAAGCACAAGGCTGTGATCACCCTGCTATAAATTGCAGCAGTGACTAGGGACACGAAGACCCTGGAGAGAGCAGCTGCTTTCTTCCCAAGCACAGCCCACTCTCGTGAGAGAAGATTACATAAGAGGAAACTTGCTCAGCCCATAACAAAAGTGCATTAGCTTAGCAGATCTGTTTGTTTAATGAGTATCCATTTCTGAAGACTCCCATTCATCAAAGTGGCTCAGGCTTACTGATCAGCAAAAAAGACTGACAAAGACCCTGCAAAGACAGCATACAAAAAGTAAAAAAAAAAAAAAGATATATATATATATATATATATATAGATATCTAGGGCTTTGGGAAGTTTGGAATAAACACAAGACCCAAAGATAAATAGCAACTGCGGGGATGAACTGATTTTCTCAAGGCTGCGTAGATGGATGTAGAAGGGTGCTGCCTCGTTTCTCATTCAGCATGCCTGGGACAGGAAGGCAGGAAGAGCTGACAGGCCTACTAGGAGAAAAATGCCAGATGAAGTCTCAAGGTTGGCCTGGGGTTAGGCAAGTTATTTGCCAAAGTATCAGTACAAACCATAAACTAGGGGATGCCAAGCATCAAAATTAAGTGTATGAAATTCTTCCATTGAATTCAGAGGGCAAGTGCAGGCCTAGAAAGAAGAGACAAAGTCAAGATGAGAAAAGCTGCAAGATAATAGCAGGGTAAGTGCTTGGCTCACCTTCAGGGGGCCCTATTCACACTGAAGTCAATGTAAATTGTTGTGGGTAACCTGCAGTCCTTTGCATCTGTAGGTAG
This sequence comes from Antilocapra americana, assembly GCA_007570785.1. NCBI lineage: Eukaryota > Metazoa > Chordata > Mammalia > Artiodactyla > Antilocapridae > Antilocapra > Antilocapra americana. The sequence continues at coordinate 31,985,539 of ML661897.1, read as the reverse complement.
TGAAATGGACCAGAGAACAAAATAGGGAGACTATATCAAAGCTAAGATGGAGGTTCTGCATTGTTATCTTCTCTCTGTTTTAAAAGCATAGATATTCTGGGAGAGAATCAAGATAAGGTACTAACAGAAAGAAAAAATGGCCTAGAATTGAGGAGTGCATGCGTGCTCAGTTGCTTCAGACTCTGTGACCCCATGGACTGTAGTCCACCAGGCTCCTCTGTCCATGGGATTGCCAGGCAAGAATCCTGGTGTGAGTTGTCATGCCCTCATCCAGGGGATCTTCTTAATCCAGGGATCGAACCTGGGTCTCCTGCATCTCCTGCATTGCAGGCAGATTCTTTACCCACTGAGCCACTTGGGAAGCCCCCAGAATGAGGAGACATAAGGTCAAATCACTCTCTGCGTAGCTGAGAGTGATTTACAGTACTGTAATTCATTCAGTATTTTCTGAGTCTGACTCTTCATCTCTCAGTGGGGTTTAGTAATACCTGCTGTGTTTCTTAGTCTTGCAAGGTCGACTCAAATTTGATCAAGGATAAATAGGCAAGGCATTCTTTGCCAGTGATGAGGTTACAAATGATGCTCTGGTCATGGTTAAGCAGGATGCCAAGAACGTTTAATGACCTACAAAGACCCACAGTATATGTCTGCTTCCACCTCTCTGATCTCACCTCCTCTTACCCTCCCATCCTTATCTCTGCTCTAGCCACTCTGACCCCTTCACCATTCCTTTAGTGTCCACTCCTCACATCTCCCCAGGGCTCTACAGATTACTCTTCCTTCTGCTTGGAAGGCTCACCTCCTGGATCAGCTTCCCTTTCTCCCTCACCTCCTTTAGATTTGCTCCAAATGTCAACTTTCCCAAAGACACACTATTTAAAACTGTCCACATCCTAGCACTCCCTAACACCATCCCCTATTTCATTTTTTCTCTAAAACACACTGCTCTCCAATATGCAGTTTAGTTTACTTGTTATTTTGTGTATATTCTTACTTATTCATTCATTTATTTGGCTGTGCTGGGTCTTAGTTGTGGCACACAAGATCTTCATTGAGGCATGTGGGATCTTAAGTTTCGGCAAGTGGGATCTAGTTCCCTGACCAGGGATAGAATCCTGGCCTCCTGCATTGGGAGTGCAAAATATTAACCACTGGATTACCAGGGAAGTCTGGCTATTGTGTGTATTTTCTATCTTTCCTCACCTGGAAATCAGGGATTTTTTTTTATATGTTTTGTATCCTAAGCCAAAAGTAAAATCAAGAAAGTTGGTTGGCACTCAAAAAATACTGGATGCACCAAACCAGCTTTACAATAAATGCTAAAGGAACTTCTCTAGGCAGGAAACACAAGAAAAAGAAGAGACCTACATAAAATAAACCCAAACAATTAAGAAAATGGTAATAGGATCATTCAGTTCAGTTCAGTTCAGTCACTCCGTCATGTCTGACTCTTTGCAATCCCATGAATAGCAACATGCCAGGCCTCCCTGTCCATCACCAACTCCTGGAGTCTACCCAAATTCATGTCCATTGAGTCAGTGATGCCATCCAACCATCTCATCCTTGTCGACCCCTTTTCCTCCTGCCTTCAATCTTTCCCAGCATCAGGGTCTTTTCAAATGAGTCAGATCTTCACATCAGGTGGCCAAAGTATTGGAGTTTCAGCTTCAACATCAGTCCTTCCAGTGAACATATCGATAATTACCTTAAATATAAATGGATTAAATGCACCAATTGGCCAGGAGGATGAAAACATGCACATGTATGCACTTTCACTTACCACATCACTCTGCTTGACCTCCCAAATTGTATGTAATTATTTTACATTGTTAGGTTAATCATGTTTTGATTATGGCTTGCAGTTGTAATTATCTTTTATTTTTTGTCTGGCTATTGATTGTGAAAACTTATAAATATATTTTACTATAGTGATTATGTAACTATTATTCACTTAATGCCATTGTATCATGATTGGTCAGCAGAAAGCAATAGAATTCTATATCACCAAAACTATCATTTAGTAGAAAACCCTGTAATTGCTTTCTAAATTCCAAATGCATATCCAAATCATCTTGGAATTTTTTGAAAAATACAAATGGGCAGGTATTGCTTTTTTCCTTCAAAGCTCCAGATGTGTTTCTAATGAGCAATGACATTTAAAAACAACTGGACTATATGATGACCATTTACTTTTATTTAGTTTGTTTCATTTTTCCTGTTTCATATTCAGTGCTCCCATATCATTTAGTTTGCTTTCCAATTTCTCCAACTCTTCCTTTTTTCTGATGTTCTTTCTCAAGCCTTTATCAAGGATAGTAGAAAAACTTTTGTATATGTGTGTTTGTTAGTTGCTCAGGTCGTATCTGACTCTCTGTGACCCCATGGACTGTAGCCCACCTAGATCTTCTGTCCATAGTATGTATAAAATTTTAGAAAACTTATGAATTATTGCCTAGCTAAAGAATGTATGAGATTTTGATTCCATTTGTTTGACTTAGCAAGAATAGAATGCTATTCTAATTTAAAAAAACATAGATATGCAACAAGTAACAAAGGTTTACTGTATATCACAGGGAACTATAGTCTATTAACTCTAATAATAGTTTAATAATAGTAATTATTAGACTAATAATAATATTCATAATAATCTATAATGGAAAATAATCTGAAAAATAATATATGTATATATATATATGTATATATCTACATACATATGATATATGTATGTGTATATCTATAAATGAATCACCTTGCTGTGCACCTGAAACACTGTGAATCAATTATACTTAAATAAAATATATATATTAAAAAGATTACTGAATGAATGAAAGGGAAAAAATTCATTAAAAGACACAAATTCTCACTCATAACAGAATGGCTTTTGCCCTTCAGTGTTTTTTTTTTCTGCATTATTTAAAAAATTTTAATTGGAAGACAATTGCTTTACAATGTTGTATTGATTTCTGCCATACAACAATGTGAATCATCCATAAGTATACATATATCCCCTCCATCTTGAATCTCCCTCCCATCTCTCATCCAATCCTTAATTGAATTGACTTCACCCAGACAAATGTTTATGTCAGCACTTTGCTATCTGTCCACTTGATTTTTGCTCTGGTTCCTTTTAATGCTACAAAACATTTCATTAAAATTTTAATTTATCCCCATTGGTTATTGCCCAGGAAAGAAAATTTTAAAAATGTATGGTCAGGTATTCACCACATTTGCTGATGAATGAATTGAGAAATATGATAAGTTTATGGTAGGAAATAAGAATGTGTGGTAAGAGTCTCACAAGGGAGTGAAAGCAGGTAGCACCACACCATAGAACAGAGTGTTTACCAGACATTCAAGAAACATGTGTTGGTTATTGTAAAAGCAAAAAAAAAAAAAAAAAAGAAACTGAAGTCCATTAGCTTATCGCTCATGCTTTGGGTTTTTCTTATAAAACACATTGTTTTGGGACTTCCCTGGTGGTCCAGGGAAGAACCTGAGTTCCCAACACAGGGGGCCCAGGAATTAGGTCCCACGTGCCTCAACTAAGAGTTAGAATGCCACAACTAACACCCAGTGCAGCCAAATAAATGAATAAATATTTTTTTAAAAAACTATTGTCTTATACACAATGGAATATTACTCAGCCATTAAAAAGAATACATTTGAATCAGTTCTACTGAGGTGGACGAAACTGGAGCCTATTATACAGAGTGAAGTAAGCCAGAAGGAAAAACAACAAGATAGTATACTAACACATATATATGGAATTTAGAAAGATGATAACAAGAACCCTGTATGCAAGTCAGCAAAAGAGACATAGATGTATAGAACAGTCTTTTGGACTCTATGGGAGAGGGCAAGGGTGGGATGATATGAGAGAACAGCACTGAAACATGTTAATTATCATTTGTGAAATCAACCGCCAGCCCAGGTTTGATGCTTGATACAGGGTGCTCAGGGCTGGTGCACTGGAATGACCCAGAGGGATGGAATCAGGAGGGAGGTGGGATGGGGGTTCTGGAAGGGGAACACATGTATACCCATGGTGGATTCATGTCAATGTATGGCAAAACCAACAAGATAATGTAAAGAAAATAAATACAATAAAAAATAAATAAATAACATAATGAAAAAAATTAAAAATAAATAAATAAAAACTATTGTCTTAACTCAGTGACTAGAGAAATCTGCTATTGCCATAGAACTGCAGTGCACATAAAGAATTCTGCCAGAAAGATATCTATTCCCTCTTGGGGGTTGTGTTCTCATTCGGAGTTATTATCTCTTGGCCTAGAATCTGGTGCAAAATTATTCTTAAATGACTTGCTTCTGGCTCAGCTTTTTATGTAAGGACACAATTACCTTACTGTAAGGTGGTTAAAGAAATTTTCTGACCTGCTGGGAACAGGAGAGTGGCTAGAAAAGAGGATACCTCTTCACCATCTGAAAATACATACTCGTAGCTTATTTTCTCAAACTGGTGAATACAGCAATGTTAGGATGTGAATGTTCCCACTATATGAGAGTATCAGTAAAATCCAGAATATACTCTAGGGAAGCAACACATTGTTACGTTAAAGACTAGGCTTTAGAATCTGTGATAGACTGAGTATTTCTGTCCTCCTAAAATTCATAGATTAAATGCTAATGTCTAATGTGATGGTGTTTGGAATTGAGGTTTTAGGAGATGACTAGATCACAGAGTGGAGCCCTCAGGAATGGAATTAATGCCCTTATAAAAGAGATTTCAAGGCTTCCCTAGGGGTCCAGTGGTTGGGAATCCACTGCCAATGCAGGGAACACAGGTTCGATCCCTGGTCTAGAAAGATTCTGCATGCTTCAGGGCAACAAAGCTCATGTGTTACTACTGCTGAAGCCCACATGCCCTAGAGCTTGTGCTTCACAAGAGAAGCTGCCACAGTGAAAAGTGGAGCACCCGCACTCTGCAACGGGAGAGTAGCCCCCACTTGAGGCAAGCAGAGAAAGCCCACTCATAGCAATGAAGACCCAGCTCAGCATAAATAAATGAATAAATAAAATTTTAAAGAGAGAGGGACCAGAAATCTTGCTGGGGCCCAGCGGGCCGGGGGGCTTGAGGGATGAGTGGCATCGGCGAAGTACTGAGCTGAGTCAGTGTGTTGATGGAGCAGTCTCTTTTGTTTATTGTTGTTGGTTTATAGTTTTATAGCCAAAAAACATCCCCATTACATCATTACATCATCTATCAATCTATACAATTTTTGTTTTCTACCTTCCATAGCAACCTTATCATTGAGCTCATTCCCCAATCTATCATGAAACATTCCCCTTGCAGAAGTCAGATTCTTGCATAATTAGATTTAACAATAGTATGTTTACCATTTGAATGTCTTCAGCATACTTCGTTCAATCATGATAAGTACATCAATCTAAGTAGAAAGGCTACATTTCTCTTATCAGGTGCAACTATGTAGAAGCTAGAGGGAAGAGCTTAAGCTTGAAACTGTTTTATTCTATTAACCTACTCCGGTTCTTAGGAGGGAAAAGGAAAGAGGACAAAGAGAAAGTTTAGCAGCACTGCTTTAGCAATAAAACCCTATTAACCTTATATAACTACTATAATGAATTCCTATGTCTACACTGGCCTAAAGTAATCAATGTCTCCAACTATGCTGGCCACAGTTATGAGCATTCCTAAGTCCCATTCCAGCCTGGTCTCTTCAAGGAAGGGAGCCTCCACCGTGGAGTGGTCAGGGGAGTGGGAGGTGGAAAGGTGATCCAAGTATGAGCCCTTCTGGTGGTAGCCTTGCCATGACCCCCAGAGAACTCTTGGTAAACTCCCCAGTAATGAATAGGAGGTGTAGTAATCTATTTAAATGTCCCTTATTCCTCCTTTGTCCTCGGGGAAGGGAATCTGCCTTCCCCAATCCCCTGAGGGAAATAAGGTCTGAGGGAATTATCTCAGGATGAATTCTTTCTAACTGGGACTGACCTACTGAGATGAGCTAATGTTCTGAGCATGGACAGAACTCCCAAGAAAAATACCAGGAAGGGCCTTGCCCGGGATGCCCCAATAAAGAAAGTCCACTTTGCAGTTTCCTTCTTAGTCTCGTGACCTTGTCATCCGAGCAAGGGGGCATCCTGATGGCTCCCGGCAAAATCTCCCTTGCCCTCTTCTGCCATGTGAGAATGTTGAAATGATGGCCTCCAATGAACCACGAAGCAGGTTTTTACCAGACACCAAGTCTGCTGGTGCCTTGGTAAGTTTCTGTTGTTTAAATGTCACACAGTCTGTTTACAAGCTGCCCGGGTTTGTTATAGACTAAGAAAGAATCAAACAGTCTTCAATCCAAATCCAAAACCATCTACTTACTGGCTATATGATTTTGAACATGTTACTTATCTTACCTGACATTCAATTTTCTCACTGCTAAAATGGGAATCATAATAATCAAATGAGATAATATATTTAAAGAGGTCAACAAATCATGTTTGCAAATAGTTATTATTCTTCAAAAAAACTCAGAAACCAGGGCAATTCCCCTTTAATTCATAAGAAAGAAGACAAAAGGCAAGAAAAGTACATATACTAAAACAAACTTTGGAAAATTCTTCAGGAGATGGGAATACCAGATCACCTGACCTGCCTCTTGAGAAACCTGTATGCAGGTCAGGAAGCAACAGTCAGAACTGGACATGGAACAACAGACTGGTTCCAAATAGGAAAAGGAGTATATCAAGGCTGTATATTGTCACCCTGCTTATTCAACTTCTATGCAGAGTACATCATGAGAAACACTGGGCTGGAGGAAGCACAAGCTGGAATCAAGATTGCTGGGAGAATATCAATAACCTCAGATATGCAGATGACACCACGCTCATGGCAGAAAGTGAAGAAGAACTAAAGGGCCTCTTGATGAAAGTGAAAGAGAGTGAAAAAGTTGGCTTAAAGCTCAACATCAGAAAACTAAGATCATGGCATCTGGTCCCATCACTTCATGGCAGATAGATGGGGAAACAGTGGCTGGCGTTATTTTTCTGGGCTCCAAAATCACTGCAGATGGTGACTGCAGCCATGAAATTAAAAGACGCTTACTCCTTAGAAGGAAAGTTATGACCAACCTAGACAGCATATTAAAAAGCAGAGACATTACTTTGCCAGCAAAGGTCTGTCTAGTCAAGGCTGTGGTTTTTCCAGTAGTCATGTATGGATGTGAGAGTTGAACTATAGAAAACTGAGCACTGAAGAATTGATGCTTCTGAACTGTGGTGTTGGAGAAGACTCTTAAGAGTCCCTTGGACTGCAAGGAGATCCAACCAGTCCATCCTAAAGGAGATCAGTCTTGGATGTTCATTGGAAGGACTGATGTTGAAGCTGAAAAGTATTGGAAAATACTTTGGCCACCTCATGCAAAGAGTTGACTCATTGGAAAAGACCCTGATGCTGGGAAAAACTGAGGGCAGGAGAACAGATGAGATGAATGGATGGCATCACCAACTTGATGGACATGGGTCTGGGTGGACTCCGGGAGTTGGTTATGGACAGGGAGGCCTGGCGTGCTGCGGTTCATAGGGTCGCAAAGAGTCAGACACGACTGCGCAACCAAACTGAACTGAACTCGGGGAACAAAAGGAGCATGATCCTTGGTTGGGATCACTGTCACAAATTTGATCCTGTTCCCTTGTTCCTGATCATTTAATTTCTGTTGTAATACTCTGGAGGAACTGTGCTATAGGAGATGGTGGTCTCTGGGAAGGTACCACTTCTCCCTTTATAGAGAGTAATTCATTATGAAATCACATAAACATAACTTTAAAAGCTACCAATGACTGGCCTGAGACTCTTTATGCCTTTTTATAGAAGTTACAAAAAGAGGCTGGACCCTGAAACCCATTTCAGCCTCAGTTTCTAAGTTCTTAGTATCCCTGGGAACAGAAGCAAGAATCATTAGTAACACTTTTCTCTCTAGTCAGCCCTTCAAATTGCCAGTCACTGCAGTCACAGTATCTAAACGTATTGACATTTTTCTATGGGCCTAGACCATGCCAAGTACTTCATTTACATCTTTTCATTTGATCCTCATAGCTGCTCTATGAAGGAGCTATTCATACTGGAGTTCTTTAAATGTAGGCAACAGAAACCAAATCTATACAAGTCAAGCACAAAGAGAAATTATAAGAAAGGTATAAGGTTGATCACAGAATCCAAAGAATAGCTAAAGAAACTAAACTAAATAGCTAAAGCTAAAGGTTTGGAAGGGCAGGAAATAGCATGTAGGATCTTGGTAGAAGAAATGAACTAATATACTATCTTGTTGGAATTTCCCTAAGAGATGAACTAACCTAGCTAATGCTATTGGAGTCAACAATATAAATGATTAAAAGTCTCATTGCTTTTCTCAGTGTATACCTGAACTATTCTACCTTTTCCAAAACTGGGTGAGAAGAAAAAGAAATCCCCCAAACAAAACCTACACAGGGTGAAAATGGAGTCTTTTTATTCTAGTTCTCCTAGATCTGTGCTTCTCAAACTTGACATACATCTACTTCACCTTGGGATCTGATTAAAATGAAGATTCTGACTCTGAGGTCTTGGGTCAGGGAGTCTGATAGCGTGCTTTTCCAGAACCCTCTGAAGGAAGTGAAGCCTGCTGGTCCACAGAGCACACTTTAAGCAGCTTGAACCTAGAGAGAGCCAGTGGTAAGGGTGTTACTAAAACATATGAGCAAGAAAAGATAATAAAACTAGGGACACACTTATCTCAGGGTTAAAGGATTTGCTTTGGGGTCGTCTATGGCTGGTTTTCCAATTTGATTGCCTAACAATTGCTTGCATCAATTGTGGATTGAGAAATGGGAGAGTCTGCCTCTTTTGCCCATTTGTCTCAGACTGTTCAGAGCAGAAGCATAGGGAGATGAGCCTTAATACGCAGATACCTTTGCTAACGCCACACATGCAGACAGGACAATGGATGGCTGCCCATGTGTTGCCTGTTACATCAGTAACCTGTGTTAAAGCCCACATTTTTGGCAATTAAACTGAATTTCTTAACTGAATTGGGAAACCTTTAACCTAATAACATTATTCCGTCTGATTTTAGCCTGAAGATACAGCAGCTATTATAATCAGTTCTGTCCATGTGAGCTGATGAGACAAGCCTTTAATGAGCACCTAACATTTATCCAAACTGTAAAGGAGAAATGGGGCTTCCCTGGTGGCTCAGTGGTAAAGATCCACCTGCAATGCAGGAGACTTGGGAGATGCAGGTTTGATCCCTGGGTTGGGAAGATCCCCTGAAGAAAGAAATGGCAAGCCACTCCAGTATTCTTGCCTGGAAACCTTCATGGACAGAGGAGTCTGGAGGGCTGGACTGCAGTCCATGGGGTTACGAAGAGCTGGACAAGACTGAGCAGTGAAAGTGAAAGTGTTAGTCGCTCAGTTGTGTCTGACTCTTTGAGACCCCATGGACAGTAGCCCGCCAGGCTCCTCTGTCCATGGAATTCTCTCGGCAAGAATACTGAAGTGGATAGCCATTCCCTTCTCAGGGGATCTTCCTAACACACGGCTCAAACCCTGGTCTCCCACATTGCGTGCATGTAAAGGAGAAATAGGGGTGTCTACCCATAAGGAGTTTGGCAAGAAGTTAACTCAAGTATAGAGGGATCCACGAGAACTGTGTTAAGACAAAAACAATTCAGTACTGAAGTGTGTGGCACAAATCCATGTTAAAATTCCAATGGCTTAGAATTAGTTTAGTTTTGAGACTTGTAGAGTTTTATGATAAGGTAATTAGAGATAACGGAGGACAGAGGACCCTGGTGTGCTATGGTCCATGAGGTTACAAAGAGTCAACACAACTTAGCAACTGAACAACAGCAGCAACAATTAGAGATAACCTGAGAAATCACTAAAATAATGAAAAACAATCTGTGATTCACCTTCAAAGGGCCCAGCCCAGTCTCAAGGGCAGGAATAGTTTGAACAGGGTAATACTGGTCCCCAACAGCATCCTCAGACCAGTAAGAGAAGGGGCTCTTCCTCACCCAGGATATAATATTCCAGGTAGGGTGAGCACTGCTGTTGTGGAAGAGGAGGGCGTCATGGGGGTAGGGAAGAGGCAGCAGGGGGGCCAGTGGACCTCAGCACAGTGCAGGCAGAGAACTCATCTCATATGCACCTTGGAGAGCTAGCCATGGGGCTCTTCCTTTGATGAGCCTGAAAGGTAGATTGCCCAGGCATTATTTTGTTATTTTAGTCTCTAAGTCATGTCCTACTCTTTTGCAACCCCATGGACTATAACCCATCAGGCTCCTCCAGGATTCTCCAGGCAAGAATATTGGAGTGGATTGCTACTTCCTTCTCCAGGCAATCTTCCTGACTCAGGGATTGAACCCGCATCTCCTGTATTGGCAGGTGGATTCTTTACCACTGAGCCACCAAAGGCATTATGGCCTAAATTTTTTAAAACATAGGTCTTATTATTATTTAAATACAGTAAAGCCAATAGATCCGTTCTACTGGGATGATAGTTTGTTACACTCACAGATTCCAAGAGAAGAGGGCACAACTTGGGGGTAGTTCCAGGGTTAGTTAAAATGTTCAAGGAGTTAGGAAAAATAGGATAAGAGCATTTATTGTGGTTTCGTTGGGAGAGAAAAGGCAAGGCAGGATAAACAAGCTTAAATTGGCTGGTTTGAATCATCTCAGCAGGCTGTGGGGCTTAGAGGCTATCCCTTGTTGTCGGGTAACTGGGCCAAGGGTGATTAGGGCAGGTAGAAAGGGTGAAAGCTTGACAGAAGAGGTGACTGGGGCCATGGGCTTTGGATAGGTTAGTATGACTGTTCAGGATGAGTTGTCTACTATCTCTAGAAATCTGATAGAGCCAGAAGGGGCAGTATGTTATTAATAGGGTGCCAGATTGTTTGCCAATTAAAATATCTGTGGATTAGGTTGGAGCTCCAGCATTTGCCTGCAGAAAGGCCCTCCAGTCTGGCCAATTGCTATGACCTTTAGTCTCAATTGTTGGTTTCATCACTGACGGTCTTTGGGTCACAGGGCTTGTATCAGCCAAACTTGATGGCTTGTGAGTCTCAACATTTGCCATGTCTGATTAAAACAATGGCTTCTAGGAGTTCCCTCATGGTCCAGTGGTTAGGACTCCATGCTTCCACTGCAGGAGGCACAGGTTTGATCCCCAGCTGGGAAACTATGATCCCAAATGCTGTGCAGCCAAAACACAAGAAAAAACAAAACAAAGTCAACAAACAAAAGAGTAAACTTCAAGCAAAACAAAACAATGGCTTTCTCGGAAGCTTTGAGCCTCCAGATTGCAAGCCATCAGAAGCACACAGACCAATGCTGTACCGCTGCTCTTGGTGGTTTCGCTTTTCTTTCATTTGGTGAAAGTTTCTGCTCAAATGTGTCCCATGTCATATGAACAACTTCCTGGCTCATGGAACAATCTATGGATAATGAGTCCCAGAAGAGTATGCATCGCAGATCCAGCCTCCAGCCCTTATGGGCTTCCCTGATAGCTCAAATGGTAAAAATTCTGCCTGTAACACAGGACACCCTGGTTCTATCCCTGGGTCAGAAAGATACCCTGGAGAAGGAAGTGGAAACCCACTCTAGTATTCTTGCCTGGGAAATCCATGGACACAGGAACGTGGCGGGCTATAGTCCATGGGGTCACAAAGAACTGGACACGACTGAGCAACTAACACTTTCATTTCCAGCACTTAAGGGATGATGGTAAACACCAAACGGATATAAAGATAAGTGGAGATGTTATTCAAGGACTTCAAGTATACTGAGTCTTTATACACATTGAAATTCCCCTTTCAATATAGGGAAAGGTGATGTGAAAGATATCTTGAAGTTGATATCTGATGTAAATCAGCCAAGATGTCTTGGATTAAGAGAGTCCTGGGCAAGATAGACAACTTTTTAAATATTTGTCTATTTGGCTGCGTCTTGTCTTAATTGAAATTTAATTTCACAAATGTCTGTGAAATTTGTTGTGACTGTGTGCTGTTTCATTGCAGCCTACAAATTCTTAGCTGTGGCATGTGAGACGTAGTTCCCTGACCAGGGATGGAACCCAAGATGCCTGCATTGGGAGTGCAGAGTCTTAGCCAGTGAACCACCAGAGAAGTCTCACGATAGAGGAATTTTTAAAGGGCATCCAGTGCTAAGATAACTGACTGCTTAAGATCTGACCAATAGTGTTCATCCTTGGACCCCATCCTTTATCAAGACATCCTGACTAAGGGGTAAAAACAGCAACGTTTCACTGAGCACCATCACTTTTGATGTCTCGCAAAGCCATCTGTGCGGTGTGTGAACTCCCACTGCTGTTCATTCAGTTAACTCATGGGGCTCTCCAGGTAGCCAAGGAGCAAAGGGTAAGGATGACCTCCTCCAGTGCCATGGCATTTGGCAAGAAACTGGAGACAGACGAGGCCCCCTTTTCCTGCAGGTGGAATATGACAGAGGGTCCAGGTCTGGCTCCAGTATGTATTAAAGAGGCGTGGACAGCCATGCTGAACGTGTGGCTGATGTTTCCGGGAGACAAAGCATAACGGGCAATGGGGTATGCAAAGTTCAGAGACTCAGAGTCTGTGAGAATCTCTGTGTCCAGGAGAGCCCTGTAAGTGACCAGTCATTTATTCTCTTAATGGTATATACCATGAATCTGGGGCGGGCAGTTGCTTGCCTCAGAAGCCTCTAGCTGTATACTTAGAGAGTTACAGCAGCCTCTCCCTGGATGGCACAACCAGCCCCCTTGCCCGAAGTACTGGCTGCTTTTCATCGTCTTTCTTTCCCTTTTTGGTCTCCTATCTCCCCTAGCTGTTGTCTATCCCTTCACTGTTTCCTGGATACACTCCCAGTGGTTCCTGGTGGTCCCGTCTCTGGGTGGCGGCACCCTCTCCAGGGTGTCTCCGTTACACGGTCATGGCCTAGATCTGTTTTCAAGGGCAATGGCAGTGGGCTTAACAGCATGTTGAGGCTCTGCGCTCTGGGCACGCAGTTCTTGGTATGCTGGTGGGCAGCAGCCCATGCACATCACTCCAGAATTTTCCATGCCTGAATCAACTGCATGACATCCTTGAGGGTTTTAGTCAGGGCAAGGAAAGGGGGTCCCTGCTTTGTTTCCTTTCTGACTAAGCATTATGCCACCTGTCTCCAAGCATGTGATCCTTTATCCCTCACTGGTTCAGGAGACAAGCCAGCAACAGCGCCAGGTTTAACCCAAAACAGCACCTCCTGCAGGAGCCCTGGTCTCTGGGGTGGATGCCCTCACACTGACCCTGTGCGTGGCTACAACTCAGAAGGGCCTCCGAAGAGCATGCTGTCTCTACTTGATTGGCAAGATGAAGTGCAGGGGGAAAGAGCGACTTCTTGCCTTCCTCCTCCCCCCGCACCCTCCAATACCCACCCACATCGGTGCGGACTGATCCCCTAGCACATGGAAGGAAGTCATCCTTTGCTCCCTCCAGAGGATACTTTGGTAAGCCTGGCTGGTTAATATTTTTTTTAAAAAAAGGTGCCCCTGGGGTATCATCCTAGGATCTAGGCAAAATAGTTCAGCTCAGATCAAAATATGGGGAGGACTCCGCTTTTGAGCTCTGAATTTAGCATGAGAGTTAATGGCAACACTCAGCAAATCCAGCAAACAGATTTGCAACCACAGTCCAAGTGCACACCCGCAAGCAAGGGCACCCACCCGGGCTACTGCTGCCCTCTAGTGGAGGCAGTTAGTAAGTCAAGAATAGTCCGTTGGCGTTATCACTGAAGTCTGAAGTCAGATCGCCCTGCTCACTGCACCAAATGCTTTAAACACAGGTTTCAGTATTATTTAGATGGGCTTCCCAGGTAACTCACCAGTAAAGAATCCACCTGCCAATTCAAGAGATGAGGGTTCGATCCCTGGATGGGGAAGATCCCTTGGAGAAGGAAATGGCAACCCACTCCAGTATTCTTGCCAGGAAAATCCCATGGACAGAGAAGCCCGGTGGGCTGCGTCCATGGGGTCATAAAAGAGTCAGGCATGACTGAGTGACTAAACAGCAACATAATTATTTAGATATAACAAGGCCAGCAGAGCCAGAGATGACTGCCATTGAAAAGAGAGTTTCTTATTCCCAGAGATCCCAAGAGAAGGGGCACGTGACACCATGGATGGACACAGGGGTGAACATCGGAGTCAGTCAGAAGGCAGAATGAGTAGGGAGGATGTGGGCCAGAGCCTCGACTGTGCGTCAAAGTTTTCTCTGTGCCTCCTATAGGGACATTTATCATTGGGTTTAGAGCCACCCAGATAATCCATGATGATCTCCTTGTCTCAAGATTCTTACAGTAACTGCATCTTCAAAGACTCTTTGTAAATAAAGTAACACTCACAGATGCAGGGACTTGATGTGGACATATCTTTTTTGGGGGAAGGGAGGGCGTCCATCATTTTGACCCACTACAATTGCCTTTTAAATACGTCACAGGGGGGTATATGTGTGCATATAGCTGATTCACATTGCTGTACAGCAGAAACCAACAACACCATTGTAAAGCAACTATACTCCAATAAAATGTTTTCAAATAAAAATAAATACATCACAATTCTGACCCAATCTTTCCATCTTCACTGTTACCACTGTAGGCCCAGATGTCCTCACCTCTCCACAGGACCAGTGCAAATTCTCCTTACCAGTCTCTGTTTCCAATCTTACCTCTTCACAATGTCTTCTGCAAAATCTAGCCAAGATTATCCTTTAAAAAGTTAAATCAGTCATGTTACTACTTGGCTCAGAACCTCCCTAGGCCTCCTTCTTGTGTATAACAAAATGAAACAGCCTTGGTCTGGCTTATGTAATTGTGCCTCTGGATTCCTCTCCAACTTTTATCTTCTGCAGTTTCCTCCTGTGACCCAACCTCTCCTATCAAGGAAAGAGTGTTCCAAAATGCTCTCTTCTCCAGTGGGACCTCTTTCTTTCACATGTACCCTTGGCTCACTCCCTCACTTCATCCAGGTCCCTACTCACACAGATCTCACCTCCTTACAGAGGCCTCCCCTGAACACTCATCTGAAATAACACCTATTCTAATTCTCTATCCTGTAACTCTTCTTAGCACTTGTGACGCATGGTGTTGGCATAAGCATTCATTGTTTATTCCCTGAAGACAAGGGCTTCTTTGCTCTGTAATAATGCCTGGCAAGGTAGACAATTAAGGAATATATTTATTGGGATGAATAAATGAATGGATAAATCTGCTGAGGATTTTCCTAACTAAGATCACCTTATTATTTTTTCAAATTAATCCCAATGGCTGCCCCACAAGAGCATTTTTGGACCCAAAGCCCACATAACTACTGTCTGTGTTCTAGGGAGAAATGAGCACATTTAAAAAAAATTATTGAAATAAAATTTTATTGTTTTTCTTTATTTTTTAAACAGAATAACTGGGCTTATGTTGAATGAACTGTGCTATGGGAATTGCATGATTTATTGCTCAGGAAAGTGTTGAGCTGATACTATCATATTCCCACAAAGACAAGGAAGAAACAGTCACAGGGATGACTCCTTTAACATCTCACTTTCCAGGAATAGAGAAGTGACCATTTCTGACAATTGCTTTGAGTTCTTCGTAATGGCTAACCTTGTTAAAACGAGTTATTAATTTCCTGGGACTTCCCTGCTGGTCGTGACTGGGACTCTGTGCTCCCAGTGCAGGGGGCCTGGGTTCAATCCCTGGTCAGGGAACTAAATCCTACATGCTACAACTAAGACCTGGCATAGTCAAGTATATAATTTTTTTTTAATTTCTGAGCATTTAGGGGGCTTCCGCAGTAGCTCAGCGGGTAAAGAATGCCTGCAATGCAAGAAACACAGAAGATGTGGGTTCAATCCCTGGTTTGGGAAGATCCCCTGGAGGAGGAAATGACCCACTCCAGTATACTTGCCTGGGAAATCCCATGAACAGAGCATCCTGGCAGGCTGCAGTCCACGGGCTTGCAAAAGTCAAACACAACTGAGCACAAGCACACACACACCTGAGCATTTACTGAAAGGGATGGGGGGAAGTGTCTTGCTAGACAAATAATTATATAGATAGCATGCAAATTAAAGTAATAAAAGCATAGGAGAGTGTTAAGCGATACATCGGAATAATTAAGGGAAGCAGCTGGAGTTCAGCTGCTCAGATCCAGGTAAAAGTGTTGAATATTATGGAATGAAGGACCCAGTGGCTTGCGTTAGACCCAGATCCAGCCCTGCCACTTTCCTCTGTTAGGGCCCTGCATCTTTGTTCACATTGCCCCAGCTACCACGGTCTGACCAAGAATAGGCACAATTCTCAGCCACAAGACACTTCCACTTTTCGGCTCTCTTAATCCTCCACTGACTGGAATCCCTAGCCAGCTTCGCATTGGCTGGACTGGCTTCCTGAGGTACTTTTCTGAGCCGTGCCTGGGCTTGACATCGGTAGATGGGGCCTGGGGCTCTGCCTGCCTGTGCTGGGACTGGCCTCTGCAATCATATTCTCTCCCTGGCTTCTCTGTTCCCTGCTCCCCATCAGGAGGGGTTCTGTCTCCATCGGCCTTTGTCCTCCTCCGCCCAGGTTCCTCCACTTCTCTTACATGTGTCACGGTCCTGGCTTTGAGCAGAGCTAAACTCCTTCTTGGCTGTGGACCCAGCCAGTCTCATGTGTTTCCAAGAACTTGGCCAAGCCCTGGAAGTCCCTCTTCTGCATGTACCCAAGACAGACCCACAGGCAGACTGCAAGCTGGCCATGCCCTGGGGCATGTGGGGTACATGTGTGCTCACTCAGTCGTGTCCAACTCTTTTGCGACCCCATGGGCTGTAGCCCGCCAGGCTCTTCTGTCCTTGGAATTTTCCAGGCAAGAATACTGGAGCAGGTTGCCATTTACGACTCCAGAGGATCTTCCCTACCCAGGGTCAATCCGGTGTCTCTTGCATCTTCTTCACTGGCAGGTGGATTCTTTACCACTGAGCCACATGGGAAGCCCCTAGAAGTTTCTATTCATAGCATGGATTGGTGTGTGAGTGACTCAGGGAAGGAATAGACACAGAATTTCCACTTGCTCACTTCCTTTTCACTTCTTAAACCTCTCCTCTGGAATGCCCCTTGCTAAGACCTCTGCTGCTGCTGCTGCTAAGTCACTTCAGTCGCGTCCGACTCTGTGCGACCCCATAGATGGCAGCCCACCAGGCTTCCCCGTCCCTGGGATTCTCCAGTCAAGAACACTGGAGTGGGTTGCCATTTCCTTCTCCAATGCATGAAAGTGAAAAGTGAAAGTGAAGTTGCTCAGTCGCGTCCGACTCTGCGACCCCATGGACTGCAGCCTACCAGGCTCCTCCATCCATGGGATTTTCCAGGCAAGAGTACCGGAGTGGGGTGTCATTGCCTTCTCCAGCTAAGACCTCTAATGAACTATAAAAAATTACCAATAACTCAGTGGGTCAAACAAGAAACCTTCAGGATTTACAATTTATTTTTAACAGTTTACGAGACCCCAGATCTGAAATCAAGGTATCAGCAGGGTGGCTTCCTTCAGGGAATCTGAGGGAGAGTCTATTCTATGCCTCTCTTCGCCTCTGGTGGTTGCAAGGAACGTGAATCCTTGGAGTTTCTTGGTGTGAGCAGCACCCTCTGATCTCTGCCTCTGTCTCCAGTGGACTTTATCTCTCTGAGACTCTTTATGTCCTTCCCTTTTTCCATAGGAACACTAGTCATTGGTTTTAGGTTTCATTGTAACCCCATATGATCTCATCTTAATCCTCGACTAAATGTACCTGCAAAGACTCTGTTTCCAAATAAGATCTCCTGCTGAGGTTCTGGGTAGATATGAATTTGTGGGGCATGGGGGGACGCTCTTCAACCCACTACATCTTCTTAATTTGTTAAACGCTTTTGTTGTTGTTTGGTTGATAAGTTGTGTCTGACTCCTTGAGACCCTATAAATGGTAACCGGCCAGGCTCCTCTGTCCACGGGATTTTCCAGGCAAGGATCCTGGAGCAGGTCGCCGTTTCCTTTTCCAGGGAATCTTCCTGACTCGGGGATCAAACCTGCATCTCCTACAATGGCAGGCAGATTCTTTACCACTGAGCCACTAGGAAAGCACATTTTAAACTTTGTTAAAAACACACTTTCCCCATTCCTTTCCCTCATCTTTTTGGACAATCCTCTCAGTATTTTCTCTATCAATAAAAATCACTTTAAAAATTCACATGTATGTTTCTCTGAAAAATCACTGAGTGTATATTTTCCATAGCTTCTTCCTTCAGATGATGGCTTCCCTCTCAGGTACAGTACCTGCCTGGTCCTAAAAGATTTTGAGTTTATGATTCTATCACATGTAGAAGGCTTTCTGTGGTCAGAATAAGATTGACTGAAATAGTGGTAACATTACAATTTCCACCATGCTGGGCAAATCTACTTGTTGATTTCTTTCATCTATCAGATAACATTTGAATAATGAATGCCCAGACCTCCCGGTGGTGCAGTGGATAGGAATCTGCCTGCCAAAGCAGGGGACATGGATTTAATCTCTGGTCTGGGAAGGTTCCACATCGCTTGGAGCAGCTAAGCCTGTGGGCCTCTGCTACTGAGCCTGCATGCTGTGACTACTGAAGCCCAAGTGCCTAGAGCCTGTGCCCCGCCACGAGATACGCCGCCTCAACGAGAGGCCCACGCACCACAGCTAGAGAGTAGCCCCTGCTCACCACCACCAGAGAAAGTCTGGGCAAAGCAATGAAGACCCAGCGCAGCCAAAAATAAATACACAAATAAAGAAAAAATTTTTAAAAATGCCTACTCTAGGTTAGGCAGTAATTTTAGCACTAGGAATACAATTTTGAGCAAATATACCGGCCCTTATGGATATTACTGCCCAGTGAGGAAAAAAAGATGTGACTCACACAACTAAATGAAAAAGATAATTATGCTGAATCTTATAAATGAAAGGTCTATGGTACTGAGGAGACAGAAGGGGAGCTAGGGAAGGCCCAGATATAAAGGATGATGGATTTAACTAGACAAGGGAAAGGAACAATCTATGCATAGGAAACAGTATGTGCAAAGGTCCTATGGTTGGAGGGACCATTATATATAACAAGACTAAAAGAAGAAGCATGTAATTAAAACGGGAGGAAAGTTTCATAGAAAAAGAGGAAGAGAGGCAGCATCCAGACCAAGCAGAACCTTGTCAGCCATGCCGAGTTTGTCTTTATCCTAAGAGCAATAGGAAGTCGTTAACATGTTTTAAGAGACGAAGTGTTCCTAACCCAGGGATCCTGCACAGTCTCCTGCATTGCAGGCAGATTCTTTACCATCTGAGCTACAAAGGAAGCCCCAATAGAGAGATTACCCTGGATATAATTTGCAAAACAGATTTAAGCAGACTATTAGGAGGCTTCTGCTAAAATCTAAGTGAGAAATGGTGGTATTTTGGATGAGGGTAATTTGATAGAGATGGAGAAATATGGAAAGATCTGAGAGAGGAGGTAGAGTGTTGGTGAAGGATGGAAAGTGGGGAGCTAGGAGGGCTACGGAGAAGAAGGAGTCAAGGGTAAGTTCTAGGTCCAGGAAGTGTAAATAGATGCTGTGGTCTGAGGCAGGGAGCTGCCACACTTTCCAGGTGGCGCTAGTGGTAAAGAACCCACCTTCCAATGGAGGAGTCATGAGTGACGCGGATTCGATCTGTGGGTCAGGAAGATCCTCTGGAGAAGAACATGGCAACCCACTCCACTATTCTTGCCGAGAGAAGCCCACGGACAGAGGAGCCTGTTGGGCTATAGTCCATAGTCCAACTCGCAAAGAATTGGACACAACTGAAGCAGCTTCGCACACACATGCACACACACAAGGCAGGGAGAACGTGTCTGAAATGGAGGGGGAGAGGTAAGTAGGTAATTTGCTTTAGGAGTCAAGGCGCTGCTGAAATAGGAGATGTTCAAAAGGAGATGTTGAAGTGGGGGATGGTAATTTGAGTCTGGAGCTCAGAGAAGTTTGGTTAAATTAGATCACATTATAAAACGCTTAACTCTGCATCTGTTCGTAAGTGCTAGCCAATGTTTATTATTTTCCAACAATATTGTTAATGTGGCAGAAATTGACATGATAGAATGTATAAGATTAAATGTGTTAACACATTTTTTAAGTACTTAAAACAATGTCTAGCATATAGGAAGAGCTTAATAAAAATTAAGGAAGAAATAAAAGATCTTATCTCTGGAAACACTTTTTCTGGTTTTTTATTAAATTTATTTATTTTAATTGGAATATAGTTATTTTACAATATTGTGATGTTTTTGCCATACATCAGTATGAATCAGCCTTAGGTATACAGGTGTCCCCTCCCTCGTGAACCTCCCTCCCACCTCCCTCCCCACCTCATCCCTCCAGATTGTCACGGAGCACCGGCTTCAAGTGCCCTGCATCATACACCAAACTTGCACTGATCATCTATTTTATATATGGTAGTGTCTATGTTTCACTGCTATTCTCTCAAATCATCCTTCTCCCACTGTGTCCAAAAGTCTGTTCTTTACATCTGTGTCTCTTTTGTATACCCTGAGGAAACCAGAATTGCAAACACTTCTGATTTCCGGGTATCAGTCAGTATGAGAGATTACGATGTACTCAAAGTCTAACCCAGGGTTTTAGAATTTCACAGAAAAGGAATGGGTATCTGCACCTATTACTTTGAAGACCTGACTTCACTTTTCAGATAGAAATTTCACATTTCTGAAAACGACCCTGCATGCTGTTGCCCGTGAAAGCACTGAACAGAGACAAGCAACCTGTTCTCATTCTTGGTCCCAACTTCCCTACTTTTGTGACCTCCCTTGGGCTTCCTGAAGGGATTGTATCAAATGACCCCTCTCCATTTTAAGATTTCAGAGCTGATGTCTAAACCTCTTTACAAAAGGCAGCCTCTCAGCCCTGAAATGAGTAGCCCACAGGAGGGTCACAGAGAGGCTGGAGTCCAGCAGAGAGCCTGACCTGCATGCTCTGTTACTACATCTGAAGCTGGATGGTCACACACAGCAGGCATGATCATCGAATTCACAGGAGTCTTGGAAGCCTTGCTCAGTATTTCCATTTAAGTCAAAGGTCAGTGATTTCCCCACTTTCTGCCTCTGAGACATGGGAAGATGAGAAACACAGAAGCAACAGGGTTTGGGACACTGGCGCCTGGAGGCAAATCCGTTTCGGGAGCAAGAAAGTGGGTGTATTGAGTTTGGGTTTCTAAACCCTTGGGACCCTTCAGCCCTGAGAAAGCTGAATAAACTGATGAATGCATATTCCACCATAAGACCCCTTCTAAGAGGAAGCACACACTTAGAAAGATGCCTGGGGACATGTATTGCTCAGAGCAACTACTGTGTTTCAGAGCAGAGCTGTAGGTCACAGAACTTAGGAGAGAGGAAAAGTCTGTTTGGGGAGGTGTGAGTGTTAGCTGCTCAGTCACGTCCAACTCTTTGTGACCCATGGAGTGTAGTCCTCCAGGCTCCTCCTGTGTCCATGGGATTCTCCAGGCAAGAACACTGGAGTGGATTGCCCTGCCCTTCTCCAGAGGATTTTCCCAACCTAGGGATCAAACTCGGGTCTCCCACATTGCAGGCAGATTCTTTACTGTCTGAGCCACCAGGGAAGCCCTTCCCTGTTTGGGGAGGAGATGAGTATCAACTCCAGCTCTGGGACTTCCCTGGTGGTCCAGTGGCTAAAAGGCCTACACTCTTAATGCAGGAGGCCTGGGTTTGATCCCTGGTCAGAAAACTAGATCACACATGCTACAACCAAGACCCAGTGAAGCCAAGTAAATAATTATATAAAAATAAATATTAAAATTTTTTAAAAGTTAAATAGAAATTAAACCCCAGCTCTGCCACCAACTCTGCAGCCATAGACAAGTCACTTTCTGAGCCTTAACTCGCTTATCTTTAAAATCTTCATTTCTTCCCTGACTTACCTCACGGGATTGTCATAAAAATATTACAATGAAGAAAGCAAAGCACAGTACCTAGGACATAGTAAGGACTAATTTTTCAACATGCCTACTAGATTCTCTCCAAAGCAGACATAAACTAGGTTGTGTCCCATTGCATGCAACAAGAAAGTCCACCTTGCAAGGAACTCATCAGGGAGAAGGTAGGAGATGTTCTTCTCATAGTCCTCATTCCCCTGAAGTGATCCTCTCCTGGAATCAATTATGGGATCAATTATGGAACAGGGGTAAGGCAAAGAGGCAGAGAGAGACAGGCTCTGAACCAGTAAACACTCAGCCCAGGGAAACTCGAAATATCTGAGCTCAGTGGAAAGTTTCTTTGTGTGTTCTGCCTATACTTTCAACCGAGTTGCTGTTCAGTTGCTCAGTCATGTCCAACTCTTTGCAGCCCCATGGTCTGAGGCATGCCAGGCTTCCCAGCCCTTCACTGTCTCCCGGAGTTTGCTCAAACTTAGGTCCATTGAGTCGGTGATATCATCCAGTCATCTCATCCTCTGTTGGCCCCTTCTCCTCCTGCCAAGTAGGGTCCCAGAGATGTTTTCTGGATCATGGATCTTTTGGAACATATCTGTAGGAAACTTGTTGCTATACACAGAGCTAGTCTGAGAGGGTGCCAGATCACAGAATTCTGACCAGGGCCCCAAGAGATCCAGGAAAACATATCTGATCACAAACAAAGTGATTTTGTCAATTGCCTATAATCTTTGAAGACAATTTATTCCACTGATACACAAAAGAAAAAAAGTTGTTTTCAGAGCCATCATTTAAAAAAACCTTGATTAAGCTCTTGCTACATGTAAGGTATTATTTTAAATACTGTAAAATGTTATGTATTTATCAAGGACATTAAATCATGTCTGTTTCCATAACTGCACTCCCTTGTCCACTATTATTAGAGTAAAGGGTGAAATATTTCCCCTTTCTGACAACACCATCAAGCTCCCTGTATTTCCTGTGCCAACCTCACAGCTGTGAGAGTGGCTGAGGGAAAGATCCAGAGAGTTCCGTGAGCTTCTGTCAAGACCCTGCCCCAGCACCCACAGCTAATTTCCTCACGGCCCATAAGGTCAGCTTGCAAAAACTCACATCACTTACCACCACACCCTGTGCCCAGACGACACTCACCCTGCAGCCTGGCCCAGCGCCCTCTACAGCAGCTGCCGCTTGTCAGAAAAATGCCACTTCAACTTCAGTTCATCCTGAACTTTACCTTCCCCTTCTTGATTTTACTCAGTGGGTTTCATCCCTAGCTGCACAGTAGAATTGCCTGCAAAGCATGCATTTTAGTTTTTAATTTAAAAATCCATACTCTCTTCTCAAACAATTAAAGCAGAATTGGTGGGGAGTAGGGTAGGATGGAGTTAAGATTTTTTTAGGTCAAACAGAAAGAGGATTGTTAACAAATTTTAGGTAGTGTGTAGGGTTTCTAGGAGAGTAATATGATATTATTTACATGTGGAATCTAAAAACAAAAAATGATACAAGTATGTATGTGTGTCTGTGTGTGTGTATGCGAGCTCAGTCATATCCAACTCTTTGCTACCCTTTGGACTGTAGCTCTCCAGGCTCCTCTGTTCATGGAATTTTCCAGGCAAGAATACTGGAATGGCTTGCCATTTCCTCTTCCAGGGGTTCTTCCTAACCCAGGGATTGAAACAGTGTCTCCTTCGTTTTCTGTATTGCAGGCAGATTTTTTATCTCTGAGTCATCAGGGAAGGCTCGTGTGTGTGTGTGTGTGTGTGTGTGTGTGTACATATGTATACATAAATATAGATAGATAGATAGATTTACATAAAACTGAATCACCTTGCAGCTCACCAGAAACGAACACAATATTGTAAATCAACCACACTTTAATTTCTAAAAAAGGTCTCCTCCTCCAAAAAAAATTCATATTCTCTTCCCAAATATTTACGCCAGAATCAGGGGAGGATGGAGTTAAGGCCTTTATTTTAAGATCAAACAGGAAGGGGTTTATTAACAAATATTAGACCATGTGCAGGGTCTTGAAAACAGCCAGAACTCCAGCTGGGTCAGCGGGAAGGCCAGAACGAAGTTCAACCCCCCTTCCTGGAGACTGCCCTGGGCAGAGGGAGATCTCCACTGTCACTTTCACCAGGAATTGGGGTCTGTTCACTACACGTTCCCCTTCGTGGTCCTCACTGCCGGAAGGAAGTTTTAGTTTTGTTTCTGATAACTAACATACAATAAAATTTACTTTTTTAGTTTTTATTTATTTATTCATTTTTGGCTGTGCTGGGTCTTCATTGCCAGGCAGGCTTTCTCTAGTTGCAGCAAGCAGAGGCTACTCTTCTAGTTGCAGCGCATGGGCTTCTCATCGCGTTATATTTCTCTTGATGCAGAGAATGGGCTCTAGGACATGCAGGGTTCAATAGTCACAGCTCCTGGACTTTTAAACGCAAGTTTAGCAGTTGTAACGCACAGGCTTAGTTGCTCCATGGCATGTGTGATCTTCCCAGGGACTGAACTCATGTCTCCTTCATTGGCAGTCAAATTCTTTAACACTGAGCCAGCAGGAAGCCCCCAAATTTACTTTTTTATTATGTACAATTTTATGTTTTAACACACATACCAGAACTGCTCCATCGCCCTGAACAACTCAGGTACCCCTCTATAGTTAAACCCCCCTCCCATAACCAGTCATCAGTTTCCCATCACTGTAAATTTGCCTTTGGGGCAACATGATATAAATGAAATCATACAGTTTGTAACCTCTTAAGACTGGATTCTTTCACTCAGCGTAAGACCCTTGAAATCAATCTAAGTTGCTGTATTTACACGTTGTTCTTTTTCATTGTTGCATCATGTTCCATTGTACAGATGGACCAGTTTATTTACCTGTTGAAGAGATACTTAAAGTGTTTCTGGTCTTCAGTTACCAGTAATGGAACTGCTATGTCTCGGTTTCACTGTGAACATAAATTTTCTTTCTCCTGGATCAATACCTTGGAGAGGGATTGCTAGGTCTGATAAGAAACTAACAAACTGTTTTTCCAAAGAGGCCATCCAGTCTCTCCATCAGTGCCTACTAGTCTCTGTTGCTCCACATCCTCGCCAGAACTTGGCATTCTCATTGTGTTTCATCTTAGCCATTTTTACAAGTGTCTGGTTGTTTTTTTGATTTTTTTTTTTTTATGTTTTGGCCACACCACGCTGCATGTGGTATCTTCTCCAACCAGGGATTGAACCCAGGCCCCCTACACTGGAATCATGAAGTCTTAACCACTGGACCACAGGGAAGTCTCTGTATCTTTCATTTTTTTAATTTTTATTGGAGTATAGTTTCTTTACTGTAATTGCATTTTACTGTGGGGTTTTTTATATGCATTTCTCATTGGTATTCTTTTAATGTCCCCACGTGTAGCTGGAGTTGCAAACCATTGAAAAAACTAAAGCTTGGCTGTCCAATGAGGCCAAGCCTCTGCCGCTAAGTCTACGAGTATACCTGCATATATATGCTATGTTCCTATTGTTACAGGGGTGCGCCTTCTTGTTCTCACAAACAGTTCTACCTGAGTTCTGTTTCCACAATGAATTTTGTCCCCTTTTCCCAGGCCAGTGGAACTGCTTGCGGAGTTTTTCCTTCTCCTTCATCATTTTTCCTTCCACTGTATAGTATTGTCAACACCATACAATACACTATAGTATATATACTATCCTTCCCCCACTCTGGCTTTTCACCCTCCCATCTTCTTTTATATTTACTCCGATCAGACTTTCACCTCCATCAGTCCATGAAAACTGTCCTTATAAGTTCACTAATTGCCTTCACATGTCAAATCCAAAGTTTACATACTCTCAGTCCTTAACTTATTCAACTATAATCTGTAGACTTGATCATTACTTTGCTTTCTTAATTTTCCTTTGCCCTAGCCTCAAGGTTGTCCTCCCATCTCAGTAGCTACTTTGTCTCAGCTTCCTGACTGGTTCCTCCTCATCTTTCTGATTCTACAACTTGGGGTGGTCCTGGGCTTGGTTCTCAGATAGCTTCTCTTTACACTCACTTCCTGGATGATTTTATTCTATCTCATAGCCCCAAATACCATATACACAGTAGTGACTTTCAACTTTTTATCTCTGGTCGAGACCTCCCCACTAAATCCAGAGTCCTATAGCAAACTTTCCACTTGGACTCTGGATTTGAAATTCTAATAGGCATTGAAAACTGCATGTGCATAACTGCATAATTTCCAGATTATCTGTTACCCATCTGATCTTCCTCCTCTCAGAAAACAGCAAGTCCTTTTTTCCAGCTGTTTAGGCCAAAAACCTTGAAGTTATGCTTAATTTCTCTTTCTCTCTGATGCTACATACACTCAACCAGCAAATCTTGTTGGCTATTTCTTTGAATATACCCAGAAGGCAAATAATGTCTTCAATTCCCATGGTTACATCCTCGTACAAGTCACAATCAGCTCTCATTGAATTATTGCAATACCCTTTAAATGTCTCCCTGCTCCCACCTTCCACCATCTCTTTATTCTGCATACAGCTCAAGAGTAAACATTCAAAATGTTCAAACAAAATTAATCAAGAGATATCACTCCAATTAAGAAGCTGCAATGCCTCTCCCACCTCATTGTGAAAATCAGTTGAAAGATTCTATGCTGAAATTTCCAGAATCTTTCCCTGACTGCCTTGCTGACCTCATTTCTTATTTCTTCTAATTTTATCGAAGTATAGTTGATTTACGATGTGGTATTTAATTTCTGCTGTATAGCAAAGTGATTCAGTTACCCAAATATGTATATTGTTTTCCATTATGGTTTATCATAGGATATTGAATATAGTTCCTGTGCTATACAACAGGACCTTGATGTTTATCCATCCTATATATAATAGTTTGCATGTGCTAATCTCAAATTCCCATGCCATTCCTCCCACACCCCTTGCTTGGGAAACCACAAGTCTGTTTTCTATTGTCTATGAGTCTATTTCTGTTTGGTAGATATGCTCATTTGTGTCATACTTTAGATTCCACATGTAAGTGATATCATATGGTATTTGTCTTTGTTTTTCTGATCTAACTTCACTTAGTATGATAATATCTAGGACCATTCATGTTGCTCCAAATGGCACTATTTCATTCTTTTTATGGCTGAGTAGTATTCCATTGTATATATATTACATCTTATTTATTTGTTTCTCTGCCTTCTGACCTCATTTCTACCCCTTATCCACCTTGTGCTCATCCTGCTTCAAGCATGCATGCTAAGTCGCTTCAGTCCTGTCTGACTCTTGGCAGCCTTATAGACTATAGCCCTCCAGGCTCCTCGCTCGGTCCATAGGATTCTCCAGGCAAGAATATTGGAGTGGGTCGCCATGCCCTTAGGTCTCCTGTATTGGCAGGTGGGTTCTTTACCACCAGCGCCACCTAGGAAGCCCCTCTGCACGCGTAAGTAATTAGTATGGCTGGTGGCTTACAACAGACTGAGTTGCAGTTGTGTTCTTAGTGGTGCGTTTTGGGAGAACAGACGTGAGAGAGCAGTGATTTGGAGCAAGCTTCCACTTTGGTGCCCCTCGCCTTGCTCTTCCCTCTGCCCAGATACCCTTCCTCTGAACATCTGCCTGATTGTTCCCTCCCTTTATTCAGGTCTCCGCTGGAGGCTGTCTCGCCCACTCTTTCTAAAACAGGATCTCTCCCTTGTCACTCTTATTCTGCTTAATTTTTCTTCAAGGCTCATAACCCAAGATCACCTAGAATTAACTCATTTATTTACCATAGGTCCCCCCTCCATGAACAGGAGCCTCGCGTGTCAGGATCTTTCTGCTGAATTCCCTGCTGTCTTCGCGCCTACAACAGGGCCTACAGCTCAGTGAAGCGGTTCACTAGGGGTTGGATGAGTAAGTAAATGAATCTTCCCTCACATTAACCATTAGTGACAATTTTTCTTTCTAAAGCTTCCCTAAATATCTTTTGAGCTAGACTTCCTCTGGATAATAACTCCTAGAGGGCCCCAGTACAACGTGTTCTTTTTTCCTAACCACATTTTCTAGTGATGACTCTGAGACTCTGAGGGCCTCTGGTGATGTCCTGCTCTACATCAGTTTATAATAGGATCACACGCTATTTGGAAATGTCATATGAGTGGAAATTAACCATAAATGGAGTGTCCTGGGACAAGGGTTCACATACATGAACTATATATAAATATTCACACGTATTTCCATGCATGTATGCATAATCACACACACACATAAACAACCTGGCTTCTTTGGTATATTTTCTCACCAAGTCAAAAATATGCTCTGTTTATCCTCTGGAACATGTCTTTAAGCTTTTAAAATGTTTTAAATAAAATTTTCAATTCCATGGAGTTCCTTACAAAAACTAATTGTCAGGCTTAGTCTCTGAAACTAGCTCATCCACAATGTAGAAATAACTAAACACAAAGTAAAACAGAAAAAGACCCAAAGTTTGTGCATTTGTGTAACAAATCTACACTTTTAGGATATAACTTGATAAAATTTTAATGATCTTGATTTTTAAAATTTTCAGAGTTCTAAGGTGGTATCATAATAAGCTAAAAGTTAGCTGCCTGCAAAAATTCGGTATGTAGGTGATAATGCCTTCACTCAACTGATGGTATCATTTTGACATATTCCTATGTGAAGTTAAATTTTATAAATTAAGCCCATCTTGGAACTCCACATTTATACCATCACTAAGCAAATTTATTCCAGATATAATTACGATTGTGTCTACAGTATTTATGTTTTAAAAGAATGAAGGTAAAAGTAAATTTGCCTGGATATTTGCACCTTTCTCCTGTTTGAGGTTTTTTGTTTTTTTTTCTTTTTTGATAAATTGTTCAAATATCCTTAATCAAGACTGAAGCCTTTCCAAATAGCCTTATTTCTTCCTGCATCCACTCAATAAATATTGAAGACCTACTATGTACCTGTTCTAGGAGTTTTGGATTTATCAGAGAACATAATCAGAAGAGATCTCTGGCCTCATGGAACTTGTTTTTATTAAGAAGAGAGACATAATAAAAATGTATACATTTTCTACTGTTGCATAAAAAAGACCACAAATTTAGCAGCTTAATCCATGCATATTTACTCTCACAGCTTCTGTATCTCAAGAGTCAATGCATAGTCTATGTTTTCTAGGAGTTTTCAATGTAGCTACAGAAAAGAAACATGTGAAAAGATTACTAATGATTTGAAGTGTTAGATACTGAAATAATCAACTGAAGAAAACCCCCCCAAAATTAAAAAATAGTTATGTCGACTTAAGGTCATTCAATTTTAGTCTAGGGACAAAAAGATCATCTCCACTTTCTAGGAGTTCCATCAATTATCCAATATCCATTGGACTCCCTGATTTCTTCAGTATCCCTCTTATTTTTTC
The DNA here is from genome assembly GCA_007570785.1 of Antilocapra americana. NCBI lineage: Eukaryota > Metazoa > Chordata > Mammalia > Artiodactyla > Antilocapridae > Antilocapra > Antilocapra americana. Next base: position 31,956,153 of record ML661897.1, on the reverse strand, counting down.
TCTCTTTTTTGTTGCATAAAAAACAACAAAAAAGCTATTAGATTTGATTTGTTAGCCTTTGGATTTGACTTTTTAAAATTCATTCTAATTGAAGAATAATTTGTGATGGTTTTTGCCATACATAAAAATAGAAAGAATTTATCAAATCTGAAGGATGATCTGAACTGTTCACCAGGTGGTCAAACATAATCAATGAAATTAGGAACAACTGATACATAGTTCATTAGGAAATATCAAAATATCAAGGATAAAAAGAATATCTTTGATCTTCTAAAGCAGAAGTAGGCAAACTACAACTCATGTACCAAATCTGGCCCACCATTTGTTTTTGTAAATACAGTTTTATTGGATCATAAAAAAGAAAGATCATCTCCATAATTTTAATGTCCTTCCTTAGGCCCAGACTGGAATCAGTGTTGACACAGCAACCTAAAAGGACTGAGATTTCTGTGATGACTCTTAAGTCACAGGGGGAAAGTTGAGTGTGTTCCATGTCGTCTGTACAAAAGCCTGCAAATATGATATATTTTAAACTGATTTCTATCCAAAACCAGGCAGCTCAGTGGTAAAAGAATCCACCTGCCAATCTAGGAGTTGCAGGAGATGTGGGTTCAATCCCTGGGTCAGGAAGATCACCCTGGAGTAGGAATTGGCAACCCACTCCAGTATTCTTGTCTGGAGAACCCCATGGACAGAGGAACCTGGCAGGCTAGAGTCCGCAGGGTGACAAAGAGTCAGACATGACTGAGCACACATGCATGCTTACATACATCCATCCAAAACAGGTAGAATGTGTTCATATTTTGGTGTTTAAAGGCATAGATCCTCAGGCATTAAAATAACATTAGGCCTTCAGAAATGGTTAATTTCCAGAGGGGAAAGATAAATTAGGAGGTTGGGATTAATAGATACATACTACTACATATATAAAAAAGATATCCAACAAAGACTTACTGTAGAGTACAGGGAACTATACTCAGTATCTTTTAATAATCTATAAGAAAAATAATCTGAAAAAACACATACATATAAAAATATATATATTTATATATATACATGCATATAAAGATATATAAATATATATATATATATACATACATATGTGTGTGTGTATATATAAATTGAATCACTTTGCTGTATACCTGAAACTAACACAACATTGTCAATCAACTATACTTCAATTTTAAAAAAAATGCTTAAATTAAAAAAAGAGAAATGGCTAATTTCCTAAGATTCTTAGGAAATATTAAATACTTAATATTAAATATGGCTCAGAGAGTAAAGAATCTGCCTGCAAAAATGTAAGAGACCTGTGTTCAATCCCTGGGTTGGAGAGATTCCCTGGACAAAAGAATGGCAACCCACTCCAGTATTCTTGTCTGGAGCATTCCATGGACAGAGGAGCCTGGTGGGCTACAGTCCATGGGGTCGCAAAGAGTCTGACACAACTGAGCAACTAACACTTTCATTTTCAATTTTCTTCATTGTAATTGTGGAAGAAAGGCCTGGAAAGGGTCCCTGGAGAAATGACTAGTGAGGAGTTTCCTCCAGTCCAAGTAATCCTGATCAAGTTTAGCCTGTAACCTCTCTCTCCCAATCTCTGACTGACATGTGTAGGTTCAAGGCACTGCTTCCTCTTTTCTCCTTGTATTATTTGTTATTTGTTTTCCCCATGAGACTTGGCGGCATGACTCATGCAATGACTTCCCCCTCCTACAGTGCTTTAGGAAAGGTCTTCTAGATGAGAAAAAATGCTTCCTACAGCAAATTAGTGACAGGCCAGAATTAGCTTATTGACTTGCAAAACTTTCCCCTTCTCCTTTTTATTCCGTATTTTTATTCTAAAATGGGAAGAGCTGAGTGGAATTCATGTAAGCATTTATATTCTGCTCCATATCCACCCCCAGTTGTTTTCCTTCCTCGTGACTTAAAGAATAGGGTTGTATACAGTGGTACAGTTATGAATGGCAACTTTAATTAGAATTCTTATAGTTTCCTTTCTAATTGCGGAAGTGAATAATGATCATGAGTTAGATACAAAAGAGATAAAGATAAATTATTAGTAAAAGAAATGTTGGGAGCTTCCCTTGTGGTCCAGTGGCTAAGACCCCACCCTCCCAATGCAGGGCTCCTAGGTTCACTCCGTGGCTGGAGAACTAGATCCCACATGTCTCAACTGAAGATCCCACTTGCCCCAACAAAGATCAAAGATCCTGCATGCCACAACTAAGACCCAACCCAGCCAAAATGAATACATTTTTTAAAAAAAAGAATAGGATGTTCATCAACAGGTGACTGGATAAAGAAGATGTGGTATATATAAACAATGGAATATTACTCAGCCATAAAAAGAATGAAAATAAAGCCATTTGTAGCAGCACGGATAGACCAAGAGAGTTATACTAAGTGGAGTAAGTCAGTTAGGGAAAGACAAATAACATATGATATCACTTGTATGTGGAATCTTAAAAAATGATACAAATGAATTTACTTACAAAACAGAGATAGACTTACAGATATCAAAAACAGACTTGTGGATGCCAAGAGGGAAAGATGGAGGAAGCAATAAAGTAGGAATTTGAGATTAAAATATACGTACTGTGCATGTGTGCTAAGTCGCTTCAGTTATGTCTGACTCTTTGCTACCCTATGAGCTATAGCCTGCCAGGCTCCTCTGTCCATGGGGTTCTCCAGGCAAGAATACTGGAGTGGGTTGCCACGCCCTCCTCCAGGGGATTTTCCCGATCCAAGGATCCAATCCACATCTCTTACGTTTCCTGCACTAGCAAGTAGGTTCTTTACTGCTAGCACTACCTGGGAAGCCCCGAATATACATACTGCTGCTGCTGCTGCTGCTGCTAAGTCGCTTCAGTTGTGTCCGACTCTGTGCGACCCCATAGACGGCAGCCCACCAGGCTCCTCTGTCCCTGGGATTCTCCAGGCAAGAACACTGGAGTGGTTTGCCATTTCCTTCTCCAATGCATGAAAGTGAAGTCACTCAGTTGTGTCTGACTCATAGCGACCCCATGGACTGCAGCCTACCAGGCTCCTCCATCCATGGGATTTTTCAGGTAAGAGTACTGGAGTGGGTTTCCATTGCCTTCTCTGAACATACATACTACCATATATAAAATAGATAACCAACAAGGACCTACTATATAGCAGAGGAAACTATATTAATATCTTATAATGGGAAAGATTCTTTTAAAAAATATATATATATATATGTATAACTCCTTGGAAGAAAAGCTATGACTAACCTAGAGGGCATATTAAAAAGCACAGACATTACTTTGCCAACAAATGTCCATCTAGTCAAAGCTATGGTTTTTCCAGTAGTCATGTATGGATGTGAGAGTTGGGCCATAAAGAAAGCTGAGCACTGAAGAAATGACGCTTTTGAACTGTGTTGTTGGAGAAGACTCTTGAGAGTCCCTTGGACTGCAATAAGAGCCAACCAATCCATCCTAAAGAAAATCAGTCCTGAATATTCACTGGAAGCTGAAACTCTAATACTTTGGCCACTTGATGTGAAGAATTGACTCACTGGAAAAGATCCTGATGCTGAGAAAGATTGAAGGTGGGAAGAGAAGGGGATGACAGAGGATGAGATGGCTGGATGGTATTACCAACTCAATTGACATGAATTTGAGCAAGCTCAGGGAGTTGGTGTTGGACAAGGAAGCCTGGCATGCTGCAGTTCATGGGGTAGCAAAGAGTCAGACACAGCTGAGCAACTGAACTAAACTGAACTGATGTATAACTGAATTAATTTGCAGTACACCTGAGATTAACATAACATTGTAAATCAACTATATTTCAATAAAAAAATTTTAAAGGATGTAATGTCCCCCCAGTAAACAATATTCAACGATGAAAAGAAATGATGGAGCTCAGAAATATCATGCTGTGATTAAGGGACAGTCACCTAAACTCAGTGAGCCTCAGGTTCCTCTATAAATATTTTATAATAAATATTTATAATAAATAAATAATAAATAATTTATGTATAATAAATGTTTATAATATTTATAATAAATATTTGTATATTTATTATAATATTTAAATATTTATAATAAATAAATATTTATTCCTCTATAAATATTTTACAGGCTTACTTCAAGGGTGAAGTGAACAGGATTTTGTAAGAGTTCTTAATTACAAGAATTACTTGAGTTGCTTATTCAAAGAAAAATTGTGATTACCCAGATTCCTGTTCTTTTCAAAGAATTACATAATTCTTCAGTTCAGTTCAGTAGCTCAGTCATGTCCGACTCTTTGTGACCCCATGAATTGCAGCATGCCAGGCCTCCCTGTCCATCACCAACTCCCGGAGTCCACCCAAACTCATGTCGATCGAGTCAGTGATGCCATCCAGCCATCTCATCCTCTGTCATCCCCTTCTCCTCCTGCCCTCAATCCTTCCCAGCATCGGGGTCTTTTCCAATGAGTCAGCTCTTCACATGAGGTGGCCAAAGTATTGGAGTTTCAGCTTCAACATCAGTCCTGCAATGAACACCCAGGACTGATCTCCTTTAGGATGGACTGGTTGGATCTCCTTGCATAATTCTTATCATAAGATAAATTTGGGAAACAGTGAGATAACAGAAATAGAAATACTCTGTGAGCTGAGGAAAATGAAAGAAATACAAGAAGATTGCTTTTCTACTAATACCTGACAGCTGTACCAAAAAAAAAAATCCTTTTAAAATCATTTTGTTACTTATTACTTTTAAATTATTTGTCTTTATCTTCTTGGAGTAGAGATTGGTTTGCTGTAGCTAATGTTGTGGTTTGAGATCTGGTTCCTAGTCTCAACCCTACCACTAATTAGTTGAGTAAATTGGGGTGACTCATTTCTTTCCTCTGGGGCTCATATTTTTATCTGCAAAGTGATGAGATGGAAGTTGTATGGAAACAAAAATCACTTTAAAAAAAGTGATGACACTCCTATGTTCAATAAGGATAACCAATAAGGATGTATTGTGTAGCACATGGAACTCTACTCAATGTAATGTGCCAGCCTAGATGGGAGGGGTGTTTGAGGGAGATATATGTAAGGCTGAGTCACTTCGCTGTTCACCTGAAACTCCCACAAGATTGTTAATCATCTATACTGTTACACAAAATAAAAAGATTTAAGTTTGAAAAGAAAGTGATGAGATGGTTTCCATGACTGTTCTTCTATTTTTCTTTGATAATCTACTTTTCAGTTCCAAGTACCTAGTATTGTAAAGTATTTGATTATAAACCTGTCATTTGAGGAATTATTTTTAAGACTCTACATCAGTATTGTAGAGAATGAAAAGGAATTGAAGACATTCAACAGTTTATTAGGAGAGAATAGAGATGTATAACTAATTATATGTGGAGTCACAAGAGGACTCTTGATTATTAAAATTGAGAGATAGAAGTGAATGTTCCATGAACAAAATATTCAGCAAAAAGAAACGTCAGAGGCAAAGAGAGAGAGCTGTGGGCAAGAGCAGTTACAAAACACTTTATCAAAGCTTTCTTTTTCTTCTTTTTTAATTTTGTCTGATGAGAAAATTTTTATTATTTTAAAGAGACTCGGGAGTCATGGGTTCAATCCCTAAGTTAGGAAGATATCTTGGAGGAAGAAATGGCAACCCACTCCAGTATTCTTGCCTGGAGAATTTCCATGGACAGAGGAGCCTGGCGAGCTATAGTCCATGGGGTGGCAAAGAGTGGGACACACTGAGTGCACACACACACACACACACACACACACACACACACACACACACACACAGAGTCCTTCAGAGACTACCCTTGCACAGATGTCTTTGCATGTATCTGTATGTATGTATTGCATGTATATTGTGTGTATATGCATTATCTGTAGGATAAGTTTCTGTAAATGTAAGAACTGGATATGTGCATAAAATTTTGAAAGATATTTCCAAACAAATTGTTCTCCCTTGAAGTTGTTAGAGTGTGCTACTTCCCTACACTCCAAAAATTCCATTTATTAACAATTTTTGACCTTTGACATTTTGATAGACCAAAAAATGGAGACTCATTGTTTTTCTTTATTTTTTTTGTAATAAAGCTAATTTTGAAACTATTTTGAGATTTTTACTTCCTTGTGTTCTCTGATTCATGCCTACTGGTCATTTTTCTATTTGATTCAATTTTTATTTAATTGTAAACTCTTCTTTATAAGAAATTAATTCATATTGATATATGTAGAAGCCAACACAATATTGTAAAACAATTACCCCTCAATTAAAAATAAATAAATTTTTTTTAGAAAAGATATTAATGCTCTGTTCAACCACATGTCTTACAAATATCACAGCTGGTTATTTTTATCCCTTTTTTAACAGTGATTTTGGTGATGCACAACTTTTAGTAAATACAGTTATCAATGTTTTTCTCTCATGGTTCTTGGGTTTTGCTTCTTACTTACAAATTCCTAACAAACAATCCTATTTTTTCTTAGATGTCTACAGGTTTTCACATGTTTACACTTATGAACTACCTGGGAAATAATTTAAGATAAAAATTAATGTAGAGATTTATTTTTTCCAGATGGCTAGCTTGTTGCCCCAAACAATTTATGGGATAATCCATCATTCAATGATTTGAAATGCTTTCCTTATTGCATATTAAATTCATGCTTATACTTGGCCATATTTTTGGAATATCTACTTTATTTTATTATTTTATTAATTCATCAGTAATTATACAACACATCATAATTCTTTTAATTACTTTATTTTATATTTTAATAACTAGTAAAATTTATACCTCAATATTCTCAAAAATTTTCCAGTTGCTCTCACATGTTTATTTTCTATACTGAAATTTGGAAAAAACTAGCCTAACTTTTCAAAGTATTTCCTTTACCAGGAGCATATCAGTTATAAATTATTTAAGAGAGACCTGATCTCTTTACACTATTGAATCTTTCTACCCAAAACCAGGTTACATCTTTCCACTTACTCAAATCTTCCTTCAGTGGTTGGAGAGAAAAGAAATGGAAATTTAAGGCAGAACAGTGGTGAGGCTGAAGAACTGCGAAGCACTCTTGGAACCTGGGCAGATCTATTGTTCGGAGTCCAAGGACGAGTAATTAAGACCGGAGGTTGTAGGAGGACTTAGGGTGTTGAAGCGTCTTGAGAACCAAGAATGGGCACTTTTTTCATGCTGGCAAAAGACTTGATTCAGGAAGATTCTTTAGGGCTATCAGTGGTCCTCAGCCAGGGGTGATTTTGCCCCCAGGGGACAGTTTTGTTTGTCCGAGGGGAGAGGAAGGTGCTTCTGGCATCTAGTGAGTACTGGCCAAGACATGCTGCTCCATACCCTACAAGGCACAGGAAGCTCCCACAACATAGAATGATCTGACCCCAAATATCAGTAGTGCCAAGACTGAGAATCCTTTCACTAAGAGGCTTGAAAGGCAAAAAGGCTACAATCAGGGAAACAATTTAGGAGCCCAGTGCGGGCACAGTGGACTCTGAGTGTGCCCTTAATGTAGCTCCAGTTGGCCTCCTCTCCCAGCATCAGCTGTGCAAACACAGAACAGAGTCAGGGAAGCCTACAGGGCCCTGGGTTGGCTCTCATACCCCTTCCTTGCAAAGGAATTGTTTTTAGTGGTTTATATACATCATACTGGACTTCCCTGGTAGCTCAGCTAGTAAAGAATCTGCCCGCAATGCAGGAGACCCCAGTTTGATTCCTAGGCCAGGAAGATCCCCTTGAAAAGGGATAGGCTACCCACTCCAGTGTTCTTGGGCTTCCCTGGTGGCTCAGACGGGAAAGAATCTGCCTGCAATGTGAGAGACTTGGGTTCATTCCCTAAACTGGGAAGATCCCCTGGAGGAGGGCATGGCAACACACTCCAGTACTCTTGCCTGGAGAATCTCCATAGACAGAGGAGCCTGGCAGGCTACAGTCCATGGGGTCACAAAGAGTCAGACAAGCAACGAATGAGTCAGACTGAGCAACTAAACACAGCACAGCATACAGCATACTGCATTTTAATTAAAACAAAGACGCAAAAAGACCTCAATCCTGTCATCCAGAAAGTGTTTCAAAAAATTCTTCTGCAAAAATTTCTATGAAAATTAAAGTTTGTTTGGAGTTTTAAATGCTCAGAATTAGGGAAACCACATCGGGTTGATTTTAGAAAGGCCATAATTCAAGTGAATACCAGTGGCTTTTCTTCTCTTGAGAAAAACGAACAGCATTTCCTTCCAAGGAACCACATCCCTGAAAACATTACACCTCCCTCTTCTCCAAGTGGTCTCTATTCCTGGCCTCTAAAGCAACACTCAACATAATGCCTGCAAATAGTAACTGAACTGAACTGAACTGATAAATAAAACTAAGTGAATATATAATAAGGGGGAAATAAGCATTAAAGTTTTTATATGAGGGCTTCCCCGGTGGCTCAGACAGTAAAGTATTTGTTTGCCAAAGCAGGAGACACAGGTTTGATCCTTGTCAGGAAGATTCCCTGGAGAAGAAAATGTCAATACACTCTAGTATTCTTGCACGGGAAATCCCATGACAGAGGAGCCTGGCGGGCTGCAGTCCACGGGGTTGCAAGAGTCAGACACAGCTTAGAGATTAAACAACATTTTGTTTGAAGTAACTGTAAAAATATGAGTAAATAACAACAACAACAACATTTATTTTGCAAAAATATGAGTAAATAACAACAATAACATTTATTTTGCACGTAGTGTGTGCAAACTCTCTGAGTGCATTATTTTGTTGACTCCTCAAGATAATGCGGTGATGAGGTCATTACACATAAGGAAACAGAGCTCAAGGGTAAGTGGATTGCCCATGGTCACCCAGCTGGTGAGCGGACAGCAGGGATTCAGGCAGTCCATCACAGAACCCACCATTTTAACCCATCATGTGAATGTTGCATTCACTCTTTTTACTAATGACACACAATTCCCACCCTCTATGTTATTTAATCCTCACACTGACCCTGGGGTACGAGTATATAGGATCCTATTCTGTAGTCATGGAATTTGAGGCTTGGAGATGGGGACATTCCGGGGGCCCCTTGTCTGGTTAGTCACAGTGCTGGGTTTAGAGCCCCATGCTTCTTGTGATCTGCCAAGGTCTGTGTCAGTTATCAGCTTATAGCCTTGGCTCAAAATCCATCCTCATTGCTCTGTGTAAATGGACCTAGATCCTATAACTATTTCTCCTCCATCAGCTGGCACAATGCTAACCTCTGTTAGTAGAGGATGCTAGAGGGATGCTCAGAGGAAGGAGTTTTTCTCCCCTTGGTTCCAGAGCACTCCCTTTGCTAGGCGCAGGCACTGCTTGGTCTGTCCAACATCCAACTCCCACAGTGAACATCCTCTGCTGCCTCCAGCACCTAGAGGACTCAGTGACCAACTGTGATCCTCAGAAAGCTTTGCAGTGAATTTTGAGATGTGGCACACCCCAGTGGCTCACCCTAGTGGCTCAGTGGTAAAGAACTCCTCTGCAATGCAAGAGAACTGGGTTTGATCCCTGGGGCGAAGTTTTGAACCCCTGAATTTGATCCCCTGGAGGAGGGTGTGGCAACCCATTTCAGTATTTTGGCCTGGAGAATTCCATGACAGAGGAGCCTTGTGGGCTACAATCCATGGGGTCGAGCCTCGTGGGCTACAATCCATGGGGTCGAAAAGAGTTGGACACAACTGAGCGACTAATAGCTTCACTTTCACTTTCACCTCCCTGTGAACAACTGTTTCCAGAATCCCAGAGGGCAGGTTTCCAGTAAGGGCAGGTTGCCTAGCAACTTCATGGCCATCCAGGCAGCCACGACTGTGTCATCCCGGAGGTCTGGGTCTCAGCCTTAGGGGTAGGGCCTGCTCTCCGTTATCTGTGAATCCCATATTCTTTAGGTCTGTCTTTCCTCCTTACTAACCAAGTCACCATAATTTCAATGCCTTGTTATAATTAATTACTCTTTATTTTAGCTTTTCCTGTTAATGTGACTTTGAACAGTGGTTTCTATCTCCTGGATGATCCCTGACTGATACAGTTTGCTTCCCTTTGGAGCATCTTAGTGAAGGGATTAAAACTTGAATATTTCCTGGCACCCCACAAACATAAACATAAGGACCGTGAAGTCAAAAGCCAAGGGGAATTTGTTCTGGTCTTTTCTTGGTCTGTCATCTAGGTTTCATGGAATGCACAAGCAAAGGATCAATTATACTGCACTTTTTATAAATGATACCTATGAAATATACAGGACTTTCCTGGTACCTCAGTCAGTAAAGACTGCCTGCATTGTAGGAGACTCGAGTTCAATCCCTGGAGAGAAGATCCCCTGGAGAAGAATACGGCAACCCATGTTTTATATTCTTAAAACAAGTCAAAAGGTTTTTTAAATTATTTTTTTTTTATTTACTTATTTTATTTTTATATTTTTGGTTGAACTGTGTCTCCACTGCTTCTCATGGGCTTTCTCTAGTTGTGGAAAGTGGGGGCTACTCTTTGTTGTGGTGCACAGGCTTCTCATTGCAGTGGATCCTGTTGTTGCAGAGCGCAGGTTCTAGGTGTAGGGACTTTAGTAGCTGTGGCTCGAGGGTTCCAGAGCACAGTTTCCTAAAATTGTGTTTATACATGTATGAACATGCGCATGTATATTTATGTTTGATTAAAAAAAAGACTCAAGAGAAGAGGATCACATGATTTAAGATAGAATCTGGTCCATAGGTAGAAAGATTTGAAGATTTTATGAGGTTCTTTCCATTGTAGATTCTTAAAAAAAAAAAAACATGTGTGCATGTGAGCTAAGTCATTTCAGTTGTGTCTGACTCTTTTCAACCCTTCGAACTGTAGCCCACCATAGTCCTCTGTCCATGGGATTCTCCAGGCAAGAATACTGGAGTGGGTTGCTACGCCCCCCTCCAGGGGATCTTCCCCACCCAGGGATCAAACCCATGTCTCATGTCTCCTGCATTGGCCGGTTCTTTACCACTAGCGTCACCTTTGTTGTTGTTCAGTCACTCCAACTCTTTGCGACCCAATGGACTGTAGCATACCAGGCTTCCCTGTCCTTCATCTCCCAGAGCTTGCTCAAACTCATGTCCATTGGATCAGTGATGCCATCCAACCATCTCATCTTCTGTTGTCCTCTTCTCTTCTGGCCTTCAATCTTTCCCAGCATCAGGATCTTTTCCAGTGAGTCAACCCTTCATATTAGGTGGCCAAAGCACTGGAGCTTCAGCTTCAGCATCAGTCCTTCCAACGAAGACTCAGGGTTGATTTCCTTTAGGATTGACTGGTTTGATCTCCTTGCAGTCCGAGGAACTCTCAAGAGTCTTCTCCAACACCACAATTCAAAGGCATCAATCCTTCAGTGCTAAGATTTCTTTATAGTCCAACTCTCACATCCATACATGACCACTGGAAAAACCATAGCTTTGACTAGATGGACCTTTGAAGGCAAAGTAATCTCTCTGCATTTTAATATGCTGCTAGGTTTGTCATAGCTTTTCTTCCAAAGAACAAGCATCATTTAATTTCATGGCAGCAGTCACCATCTGCGGTAATTTTGGAGCCCAAGAAAATAGTCTGTCACTGTTTCATTGTTTCTCCGTCTATTTGCCATGAAGTGGTGGAACCGGATGCCATGATCTTAGTTTTTTGAATGCTGAGTTTTAAACCAGCTTTTTCACTCTCCTCTTTCACCTTCATCAAGAAGTTCTTCAATTCCTCTTTGCTTTCTGCCATTTGGGTGGTGTCATCTGCATGTCTGAGGTTAATGATATTTCTTCCAGAAATCTTGATTCCAGCTTGGCAATCTTGTCAATGCTTGGCTTGACATCCAGCCCAGCATTTCTCATGATGTATTCTGCAGATAAGTTAAATAAGCACCACCTGGGAAGCCCTCCGAAAATAGATATTCCCCCTCCCCAAATAAAGTGTTATTGTGATGATCTAGAATATCTATGGTTTGTTTGCTAGAAATTCATTCTAAAGTATGTGTTGCTAGAATTATATTTGCAGGCTGGAGATGGAGCCGAGCCTCTCTGCAGAGAACTGGTAAAAGGAACAAATCCCATGAACTCAGTGTTCATGCTCAGTCTATTAGTCGTGTCCTACTCTTCTAGACCCCATGGACTAGCCCCGCCAGGCTCTTTTCTCCATGGGATTTCCCAGGCAAGAATATTGGAGTGGGTTTCCGTTTTCTATGCTAGGGAAATCTTCCCAACCCAGGGATTGAACTTGCGTCTCCTGTGGCTCCTGCATTGGCTGGCAGATTCTTTACCACTGAGTCCATGAGAAACCTAATAAGAGAAATGAAAACATGGCTTCACATTCTGCCTGTCAGCCCCTTCTTCCTCCAGACTCTGCAGTCTTGAGGGGGCGCGTAATTAAACTTTATTCAGGTAAATGACTTCAGAATGGTTCCAGATAGGTTTTGAATATCTGGGGTAAACATATGGGAGTTGATAGATAATTGCGACAGCAAGTAGAAGAGTGAAGAAATGAAAGAGCTTGTCTACAATTTAGCACAGTATTTCTTTTTCCCTCCTACTCCAGCCTGCTTTAGAAAGAGCAGACAGTCTGGTGTTTATTGGCTTTAGCTACAAATGATGATTGTCAACCAGATGAAAGTCAAGTAAAACATTTACTATGAGTGACTATTATTACCACTACTGTTACAGATCACCTGCTCAGAAAATGAAATAGGTTCATTTTTCAGAGCCTTCCTTTCTTTCACTGTTCAGGAAGTCCTGTGACAAGGACTTCCCTGGTGTTCCAGTGGTTAAGAATCTGAGTTCTAATACAAGGGACATCTTGTTCGATCCCTGTTAGGGAGACTAAGGTCCCACATGCCTCGGGGCAACTAAGCCCACCAATCACAACTATTGAGCATGCTTGCTCTAGAGGAAGAGAAGCCCGTGCTTGCCACAACTAGAGAAAGCCCTTGTGCCCCCACAAAGAGCCCCCAGTGAAGACCCAGCACAGCCAAAATAAAAACAAAGAAAGTCCTGTGGGCAGAAGTCAGGAGACCTGTGTTTCTGTTCCGACTCAGGAGTTAAATGACCTGAGCATGCCACTGAACCTCACAGGCTTGCGTCTCCACCTACAAAGTGGCGTGACTAGTACCCATCTTGTTCATAGAGGATCAAATGAGAGTTCTGTATGCTGCGAGGTGCCACATAAATTTAAGATGATGCTATCATTATGAGTGACCACTAGAGACTTCACTTATACATCCTACACTAAATGTTCACCTCTCCCAAGACCGGAGGAGACCTTTCCATGGTATGATGTTGTCTCAGACCCACAAGGAGGTAAGTGGCAGCCAGAATGTGTCCTTTTCCCCAAGACTGCATGTGCTGTGTGGATCAAGACACTTCAGCAGGGATGGCCGGAACCCTCTGATTGTCTGGACACAGCTTGACACGTATTATGATGTTATTGGTCTGACAGACCCGGTTTCCAGCCAGGTGGCTTGCCAGCTGATTTCTGGTCCTGCGACCCCCAATCATAGACCTCAGTCTCCAGGAACTGCTGGACTTAGAGGCAGGAATGACAGCATCTGGACCATACCTAGGCTGTGAAGTAACAGCCTTGTTGGATCAATCAAAGCAGATATTGCTTGCTGTTGGCTTGGACTTTTTCTAGATTTGGGCTTACAGAATGGTGCACAGAGTCTGGCTGATACAGTTTTTATCATATCCTCTTTCACCTAAAAGGATTTGTCTGTAGCTTCATGAAATTCCTTTACCAGGGCTCTCAGGGGAGGAATGGTCATATACTTGAGGAACATTTGGCCCAGCAATGCAAATTGTGAAATGATTTTCAGAGAACTATCCAGTAATATCTGGTTTGGGTAGAAAGTGAATATCTGTTGTTATTGTTGGGTTTTTTCCATTGTTTTTTTAGAGTGGAAAAGTGAGTCTTACGAAACCAGACCTATTCCCTATGCTCTGTCTAGTTCACTTCCAATGTGGATACTGGAGAAGGAATAGGAATACCATTGTGTCTATGCTTCCTAATAGACAGGAGAAAATAGATTTTTACCAGTGAGTGCCTTGATTTTGTGATCCCATGGTAATCCGTCTTATTCATTATAACTCATCAAGATGGCATGTCTCTAACACCTTGAGGTGTTCACTCGTGGTGTCTCTGGGCTGGAGGATTCTTCTTGGCACTGCTCCTGGGGCTCTAGTATTTCCTTAGTCCAAATAAGACAGATTTTTAAAGAGTCCCTTGAGCATCTGCACACTCCACTAGATTGTGCAAGCTTCTAACTCTGAGAGAGCCAGGAATCTCCAGTGGCAACATGGCAAGAGAAACGCCTGGTTCAGGCTCCAAGTGTCTCAAGTTTAGGGCAGTTCTGCAGCCTCTTCTACTCCCTGCCTCCTCCCACCTGCTGCCCCTGCCATCAGTCCTACAGAGCTGGGACAAAGTATTTTTCCTGGGTCAGCATTTGCATTGGCCCTCTTTCCCTACTACCAGGAAGTATGAAAGGCAGCCCCCCCAACACAGTCTTTGAGATTCCTCATAACAAAGGCCAAGTGGGTCTCTCTTAGCTCCCACTTCTGCTCAGCATGAAATGAACTTCCAGTCCTGCTGTCACCTGTTGCTTTGCTTAAGGTGCTGGTTTATGAGCTTCTCTGCACAGTCGGATATCAGTTCTTTCTTGGGAGTGCCAGAGGGGTCTCTCCAGTCTTTGAACTGCTTCAGGGATTTTCTTTATTTTTCATTTTAATCAATTAATCTCTCAACAATTGCAACCTTCAGTAACGTTATGGCTTGAATGTTTTGTGTCCCTCCAAAATTCAGATTTAATCCTGTGTGATGGTATGTGCAGATGGAGCCTTGGGGAAATAATTAAGGTTTGATGGGTTCTTGAAGACAGGTGCCCTGGTCTGATAAGATATAAGAGAAGACACCAGAGTATTCTCTCTTTCTCTCTCTCTCTCCCTGCACACAGACAGGCACCAAGGAAAGGCCATGTGAGAACAAGGAGAGATAGCAAGAGATAGCAAGCCAGCCATCAGAACCCAACCATGCTGGCACCCTGATCTCAGACTTCCAGCCTCTAGAACCATGAAAAAATAAACATCTGCTATTTAAGCCCCCTGGTTTATAGTATCTTGTTATGGCAACTTGAGTTGACTAAGACAGATAATATTTCAAGTCTTTTGCTGGATAAATTTTTTCTCTTATGTTACTTTCTACCTTCCCAACAGGATAGCTCACTGTCCTGGAGATTAAGATCCTAAGTACCTCAGCATCCCCAAGGGGTCTGACATTCAAAATATGAATGAATCTTATTTAAATTCAACTTCACTATTCCAGCCACTTGAAGAAAGATTTATCTACATTTACAGAAGTATGCCTTTTGAAAATAGTTGAAAAGTTCCAGTTTTTTAATAATTTTATTTATTTATTTTTGGCTATGCTGGGTCTTCACTGCTGCATGGGCTTTTCTATAGTTTTGGGGAGTGGGGTCTACTCTCTTGTGGTACTAGGGTTTCTCACTGTGGTGGCTTCTCTTGTTGCAGAGCACAGGCTCAAGGGTGATGGGATTACAAACCTAGAAAGCATATTAAAAAGTGGAGACATCATTTTGCCAACAAAGGTCCATCTAGTCAAAGCTGTGGTTTTTCCAGTAGTCATGTATGGATGTGACAGTTGGACCATAAAGAAGGCTGAGGCCAAAGAATTCTTGTTTTCAAACTGTGGTGCTGGAGAAGACTCTTGAGAGTCTCTTGGACTGCAAAGAGATCAAACCAGTCAATCCTAAAGGAAATCAACCCTGAATATGTATTGGAAGGACTGATGCTGAAGTTGCAACTCCAGTACTTTGGCCACCTGATTCAAAGAGCGAACTCACTGAAAAAGACTCTGATGCTAGGAAAGATTGAGGGCAGGAGGAGAAGGTGATGACAGAGGATGAGATGGTTTGATGACATCGCTGACTCAATGGACAAAAGTTTGAGCAAACTCTGGAAGATAGTGAAGGATGGGGAAGCCTGGCATGCTGCTGTTTACGGGGTAACAAATAGTCAGACATGACTGAGTGAGTGAACAATAGCAACAACAAAATATGCATTTCATAAAATAAAAAATATGCATTTTATAAAATAAGGTCTCTCCCCCAATCAGTCCACATTTTGCGAAGGCTTTATCTTTTCTTAGTACACTCACTATTATACTGAAAAGGAAAAAAAGCCAGAAAACATTTCTGAGAATTGATTTCCCAGTCCTCCTCTACATCTGAGATGGGCATTTGAATCTTTCTCTGAAATGTGTCCTGATTAGTTCTAAGAAGAACAAGATGGAAGGACCAGCTTGCGGGACCTCACTCCACCCACCTCCACCTAGAAATTCAGCAGCTGATGAAGGGAAGTGTGCAGACGTGTTAGATAAGAGATGTGTTCAGTGGGGCTGCTGTATCCTCATTAGGAGACAGGATCACAGTTCATTTCCTGCCCTCAGGTGGACGTTTTAGTTTGTCAGATATTAATCACAGAAAGTGTATTATTAACATGCAGTTTATTATCCCGGAGGACCTCAGCTAGGTTAGAGTGCTCGCTTATTCTTTCCGGTCCCTTGCAGTGGCTGCCCTCTGGTGATTCTGTTTCTTGCTTCATTCTCTCCGACCAGTGCTTCCTTCCCCTCAAGTAATCGGCCCCAAAGACTGTGCTCAGAAGCATTCCATGGTCCCTTAAGTGTCAACAATAGATACTATTGTATTTCAGGATAGTATAGAAAGCCCTCCACAATCTCTCCACTTTCTAAACTTTTCAGCTCTCTCTCTCTCTTGTTACCATTTCTCATACATGGTATTTATAACTTCTCCCCACCACCACCACCCACCCCACCTGCCGTGGGTCTGAACGCACTTTGGTGTCTCCTACCTTTGCTCAGATATGCAGATGACATCACCCTATGGCAGAAAGTGAAGAAGAAGTAAAGAGCCTCTTGAAGAAACTGAAAGAGGAAAGTGAAAAAGTTGGCTTAAAGCTCAACATTCAGAAAACTAAGATCATGGCATCCGGTCCCATCACTTCTTGGCAAATAGATGAGGAAACAGTGGAAACAGTAGTAGCTGACTTTATTTTGGAGGCTCCAAAATCACTTCAGATGGTGACTGCAGCCATGAAATTAAAAGACGCTTGCTCCTTGAAAGAAAAGTTATGACCAACCTAGACAGCATATTAAAAAGCAGAGACATTACTTTGCCAACAAAGGTCCATCTAGTCAAAGCTATGGTTTTTCCAGTAGTCATGTACAGATGTGAGAGTTGGACTATAAAGAACGCTAAGGGCCAAATAATTGATGCTTTTGAACTGTGGTGTTGGAGAAGACTCTTGAGGTCCCTTGGACTGCAAGGAGATCCAACCAGTCCATCCTAAAGGACATCAGTCCTGGGTGTTCATTGGAAGGACTGATGTTGAAGCTGAAGTGCCAATACTTTGGCCACTTGATGAGAAGAGTTGACTCATTGGAAAAGACCCTGATGCTGGGAAAGATTGAGGGAAGGAGAAGAAGAGGATGACAGAGGATGAGCTGGTTGGATGGCATCACTGACTCAATGGACATGAATTTGTGTAACTTCAAGAGTTGGTGATGGACAGGGAGGCCTGGCATGCTGCACTTCATGGGGTCGCAAAGAGCCGGACATGACTGAGCGACTGAACTGAACTGAACCTTAGCTCAAGCTCTTCCTTGTCCATGAGTCCTCCCTACCTTCCCAACCTGGCCAGGGTTGTGCTGTGGCAAGCCATAGAAGAGCTGAGGCAAAAGGAAAACCACATGCCCCCAAGTATACTTATCAAAATATGCTCCAGTATTTGGAATCACATGTAAAGCTAATAAAAACTCTCCCAGTTAAAAAAAAAAAAAAAAAACCTGTCTATAGAGGTCACTAGGGACTTCCCTGGTGGTTCAGTGGTAAAGAATGCTCTTGCCAATTCCAGAGACAAGGTTGGATCCTTGATCCAGGAAGATCCCACATACTGCAGAGCAGCTAAGCCCCTGCACTACAACTACTGATCCTGTGCTCTAGATCTCGGGAGCCACGACTATTGAGTCCACTCACTGCAACTACTGAAGCTTGAGTGCCCTACAGTCTGTGCTCAACTAGAGAAGCCTTGGCAATGAGAAGCCTGCATACCTCAACTAAAGTGTAGCCCCCACTCGCTGTGACTAGAGAAAAGACTGCACAGCAGCAAAGACCCAGCACAGCCAAAAATAAATAAAAAAGCTTAAAAAACAAGAAAACTGTTCCCATTCTATAAGAATGCAGGGTCACAAAACAAACGTATCTTTATTAAAATTCTATGTTCTATTCATTGTATGCTTTTGTGAGTTAATTTTTAAAGCTATTTTGTTAAAATATTGGGTTTTGGCTTTTTTTTAGCACTTCTTTATGTTTTGCCCCTTAGTCTAAAGCCTCACTTGCCTCACCCTCACCTCCACCTTAAATCTGGCAAGACAGGGAGTTGAGAATCCTGTTGAGATGCTATTTGCTCTAAGCCTCAGGGTTTCTCTGGTAGCTCAGCCAGCAAAGAATGCGCCTGCAATGCAGGAGACATGGGTTCAATCCCTATGTTGGGAAGATCCCCTAGGGAAGAAAATGGCAACCCCCTCCAGTATTCTTGCCTGGAGAATCCCTTGGGCAGAGGAGCCTGGTAGGCTACAGTCTGTGGGGTCGCAAGAGCTGCACACGAGTGAGTGACTGAACCACCCACCCACACCGAGCCTAAGTAGGTCGGTCCCTCCACTCCTCCACCATCCACGGCATGCTGTTTGGGCCCAGATCGTGGCCTCAGCTTCTCTGTTCTTTACCGGGTTAGTGATGAGTGGGTCTTCCTCTCTTACCAGTGAAGGGCTCTTGGGGAACAAGGAAGGTTCACACCTGTTTTTTCTCCATGCTCCTTACAGAGCTCAGCACAGTGCTCTGCAGCCACGAATGTGCCATAAGGTATTGATTCAGTAAGTCTTGGCTTGACTGGATAACAATTCCAAGCCCCTGCCTTGGAATCTCAGTTGTTATTTGTTGTAAAATAGAATTTAATGTAGGTCCTTCTATTGCAGCTCAGGAAGATTCGGTTCCTGAAGACCTGAGGATACTAGTTGTAACCCCACCATATGGAGGCTGGAGTAGAGACGGATAGCCCTGAAATGCCTCACGGTGGCCTCCTGGTCTTCTTCTTCGGTGTCTCTTTCAAATGAACTTCTTTGTATCTCCTTTTTAAACCAGCAAGCTCTTCCTCTACAATGTGGGCTGCCAAAATTCCTTACTCTGGGGACTTCCCTGGTAGTCCAGTGGCTAAGACCCTATGCTCCCAATGCAGGGGGGCTCGGATTTGATCCCTGGTCAAGGAGAAGGAAATGGCCACCCACTCCAATATTCTTGCCTGGAGAATCCCATGGACAGAGGAATCTGGCAGGCTACAGTCCACGGGATCACAAGAGTTGAACATGACTTAGTGACTAAACCACCACCACCACCAAGAAATTAGATCCCACATGCTACAACTGGGAGTTCACATTCTGCAAGTAAGACCCAGAACTAATACAATAATATAAAGCAATTATACATCAATAAAAAATTAAAAAAAAAAAAAAAACAGAGGGCTATGTTGGTGACTCAGTGGTAAAGCATCCACCTCCCAGTGCAGGAGACATCAGTTTGATCCCTCATCCAGGAAGATCCCATGTTGCCGAGCAGCTAAGCTCGTGAGCCACAACTGCTGGGCCCATGTGTCCTAGAGCCCGTGCTCTGCAGCAAAAGAAACCACTGCAATGACAAGCCTGCACACCGCAACTGCTACCCTCTAAGTAGCTCACACACAGTAACAAAGACCCAGCATTAAACAAACTAAAGAAAAGAAAAAATCCTTACTCTCCTTGATATAGGACCAGGCATGGGAATCAATGCCTCAAATATTTCTCATATTGACACTTATACCTGACTCTTCCAATAAATCTCTCTCTTTCTGGGCACTACCTCTCATGTGGGTTGGCCCACTGTTTTCACAAAGCCCTGGGGGAATAAAGAAGTTTTCATCTTTCTTGCTGAGGCTTATTGAGCTTCTACTTGGAATTCACTCTGCTACAGAACGAGCTCTGGAATGGAGAACATAGGGCCCCCAAAACCCAGCTATTCCTTGGGGCTACTGGCATTTTTCCTTTGGTAGCTTGCATGTCCCCATGCGTTTAATGGCATACTTTTACATGCTCAGATGAAGTTGCTATGTATAAGAATTAAAGCAACTCATAACAGTGAAAGCATATTTCTAAACTAAGAGAATAAATTAGCAGCTGAGAAAGTCAAAGCTAAGAAACCTCAGTGATTTCTTTATCTCCTTGAAGGTAAAATATCCTAGACTCTTGGAGGGGAAAGAAAGGGAAAGTGGGCCCAGTCCTTTCCAGGGTATGAGGTGTTGCAGGCTACTTCTGAAAAACCTCAATTGGCCAAAGTTGCAGAAGAATAAAATTGAGGATGAATTCCCCGAAATCAGTAATGCTAACTGGCCTGATTCTCCTGGGAGCCCAAGAAGCCCAGTAGTTGTTTGTTTGAGGCTCCTTCTAAACTCTGTGACCTGGTGGGGCCAGACACCCACTACCGATTCCTGGCTGTGTGTCACAGCTTCCTGGCACTCTCCAGCCACCACACACACAGCCCAGTCCACTGAGCAGAGCCTGGAAATGTCTCAGGGGAAACAAACCACAGCCCCATAAATGGATTATAGTAGCTTTTAACTTGAGTTAACACCATGCTTGTTCTATTCAAACTTCGCAACAGTTAATACTGCAGACTCCCAGAGACTGTCACAAGGATGCTCTTGTTCTCATTCTGGGTTTGAGTGTCCCAGTTGAGCAAGCCCCAGGGGTAGTTTTGCTAGAATAATTCCCTATTGGCCTCTCCAAGCCAGAGACAGGCCCTGAAAAACTTCTCTCTAGGAAATGATTTTCCCAACATTCTAAAATCCACTTTGCCTGCATTGTATAATGGGTGTGGAATAAAAGCAACACAAGGGGACTTCCCTGGTGATCCAGTAGTTAAGAACCCACCTTGCAATGCAGGAGACACAGGTTCAATTCCTGGTCTGGGAAGACACCACTTGCCACAGAGCAACAAAGCCCGAGGGTCTCAACTACTGAAGCCCATACACCTAGGGCCTGTGCTCCAAAACTAGAGAAGCCACTGCAATGAGAAGCCTGCGCACTGCAACAGAGTAGCTCCTGCTCGCTGCAGCTAGAAAGAAAGCCTGAGCAAAACGATAAAGACCCAGTGCAGCCAAAAATAAATATATAAATAAATACAGTTTTAAAAAAGAATGCCCACTCTAGATTAGGCACAGCTTAAGAGTCCATGTGCCACAATGTAAGATCTGATGTGTCACAAGTAAGACTAGATGCCCCCATATAAATAAATAAATACAAATAAATAATGGACATGAGTTTGAGCCAGTTCTGGGAGTTGGTGATGGACAGGGAAGCCTGACATGCTGTAGTCCATGGGGTAGCAACTGTCCATGGAGACACGACTGAACAACTGAACTGAGCTAAAGAAAGAAAAAAAAAAACAAAACAATATGCAACAGAGACCTTATTTTAAAAACAGAAAAAGAAAGAAAGTGACACACCACGTTTGGAATGCTATGAAGTTGTGGCTGCCAGCTTCCAAGGCTGGAAGGTGCTCTAAGGACACACTGAAACATACAATCTGGTCCACGTGCTCACCCTGCCCCCAACACTGTGTGATCTACCAGTTACCTTTTCCCAAGACCATTTCCACTGCTACCCCACGTTCATTTCAGCCTCTTGGACAAATGAGCCAAATCCATTCATTCATACTCCCCTGTGTGTCATTTACTCATCAGATGCTTTTTGAGCACCTTCTATGTCCAAAGCACTGGCCAGGTTCAGTGAGGAACTCAGGGGTGACCCCCCAAGCACCAGAGAGTCCTTCCAGCTTCACCATCTCCTCCCGATTAGGCTCCAACACAGCCAGCACCATACGCCCTGCTACTGTCCACAATTCCCTGCCTGAATTAAGTTTGTCTTCTATAGGAGAAGTTTAAGAGACCTTACCCTTCCTAGAAGGGTAAAAGCAGGATTCCTAAAATTAGCAGAGTGCTATTCTAGGAAAATAAAAGTCCAGGTTAGCTAAATGCTGCTTGGGGTCAGGAACTGTGTGCAGGCAGAGAAATTACCTGGAGAGGAATGTGCTCCTCAGCTGTTCACAGGAGGTCAATACAGGCCCATGTGCTGGCTTAACAGGATGGGCTTTCCTTATTTTTTTTAATATTTATTTATTTGGCTGCGCTGGGTCTTAGGCTTCCCAGGTTGCACTAGCAGTGAAGAACTCATCTACCAATGCAGGAGATGTAAGAGACTCGGATTCGATCCCTGGGTCAGAAGATCCCCTGGAGAAGGGCATGGAAACCCACTCCAGTATTCTTGTCTGAAGAATCCCATAGACAGAGAAGCTTGGTGGGCTACAGCCCATGGGGGTCACAAAGAGTCGGACACCACTGAAGTGTCTTAGCACGCATGCATGCCAGGTCTTAGTTGCAGCACGTGGGATCTAGTTCCCTGACTGGGCATTGAACCCAGGGCCTCTACACTGGGAGCACAGAGTCCTAGCCACTGCACCACCAGAGACCTCCCGAAAGTGGGCTTCCTAAGAAAGATGATGGGGCCAGGAATTTTCAAATAGGATGCATGCTGTTTGTTCCAGACCTGACTTCCCCAGCTCCTTCTCCTGAGCCTAGAGGATGACAGAGCTATTTGACTGTTTTTTTTTTTTTTTCATTTAGTTGGAGGATAATTGCTTTACAAAATTGTGTGGCTAGGATCCTACATGCCGCAGGGCAACTAAGCACAGACACCGCAACTGCAGAGCCTGTGTGCTGAAAATAAGACTCAACACAGTCAAACAAATTAAAAACAGAGAAACCTACAAACGGAGGAGCAGAGGTGATCTCACTTGCCTAGTGTGACAACTGGCAGGACACGGATGGGTGCCTAGCTCTGTCTAATTGCTCCTGGTCAGGCTTTTCCCAGAAATCAATGCCCCGCAATTCTCTCCTCTGAGACACACAGGAGACAGGGCTGCAAATTTAGGCAAAGGGGAAACCGAGGCCCACTGAGTAGAGCATTGGGGTGCTGCCAGCTGAAAAGTTCCCCTCAAAATATACCCAGCAGCGCCTGATATTCAAACCAAAATTGTTCCCCTGCTTTGCATTGTTACGTACATTTATCTATATTTGCTCTCTCCCTTTTTTGCTGACTTCCCCTCAGCCACCAAAAAACATTCAACTCTAGAATTTCTCAAAACCTTTGACACAGAGCTGGAAGGAGAGGGTGGGACAAATGCAGAGAGTAGCACTGAAACGTGTACATTACCATATGTAAAATTGGATAGCCTGTGGGAATTTGCTAAATTGAGGCGGCAAGCTTAAATCCGGTGTTCTGGGACAACCTAAAAGGGTGGGAGGGAAACTCAAGAGAGAGCAGACATACACATTCCTATGGCTGACTCAGGTTGATGTTGGACAGAAACCAACAAGTATTGTAAAGCAACTATCCTCCAATTAAAAATAAATTTCAAATTTAAAAAAAAGTCTGCACATTTCTGTCTCCCTGCTTATAGCCTTCTCTTCAACAGTCCAGTCCTGAGAGAGCAGCATCAAGGTGCCGGTGCATTTCTTCATTGTCCTGTGGCCCGTCCCCATGTCCACTAAACCAAGCCTTCATTCGGTCCTGCTGACCCCAACTTGTCCCTGTAACGGTAGCTTTTGGTAGTCTTCCTGTCTGGCCTTTCCATGGTGTCCAGTGTCCCGACTACCACTTCCTTGAACTGTCTTCTTTCTCGGCTTCAGGCAAACTCCATTTTTTCAGGTCTCACTTAGGCTGTTCTATTTCTCCCTCTTCTTTGCTTGCACGACTGACTGGCCCCTAAGGTAAAATCCACACTGCCCCCTCATCCTGCTCCTCCTTTATTCTCACTCTTAGTCAAAGTCTTCACCATAGAAACCATCTCCCAAATTGAAGACACATGGCCCCGTTTTTGGACACCTTCTTCTATTCCTCACTAACAGTGTTCATCTTAACAAAGTCCCATAATTCTCCTTTCACTCGTCCTGTCTCCTCTGTTACCTTTGCTTCTGCCCCCTTTCAGATCCTTCTCCTTTCTCAGGTGAAATGAAGAGATTCCGAGCAGGTATTCCTGCTCAGAGTGTCTCCCCACCTCATAGAACTTCCACATGTTTGTCAGAGAGATCTTTTAAAAATGTAAACATGGCCATGTCAGGTATGAATGAAACCCCTAAATAATCCCAACTGACCATGCATTAATGTCCAAACTCCCTGGTCTGGCGTTTCAGCCTCTTGACAAAGGAATCCCCCTGTGCTTTGCTGGCTGCCTCTAGCCTCTCCCACCACTCACCTGGCCCTCCACGCCATCAGAAGGATGCCTCCCTTTCTCTGCTGCTCACCTTTCCTTTATGAGAATCATACTCTTAAACCTCTCCTAGGGCCAACTCAAATATCCTCTCCCCTGCCCAAGTCTCTCTCCTTCTCCAAGGATGATTGAACTTAGGTACGTTTCATGGTTCCACAGCACGTTCATCCTTCTGCTAATAGAGCCCTACTCCAAACTCCTCTTTAATACTGAGTCAGCAGTGGGACTTCTGTGGTGATCCAGAGGCTAAGACTCCAAGCTCCCAATGCAGGGGGGCTGGGTTCAATCCCTGGTCAGGGAACTAAATCCTACATACCACAAAGAAGAGTGATGATTCCTTGTGGCACAGTTAAGACCCATCAGAGCCAAATAAATAATTAAAATAATAATAATAATATTGAGTCAATGGACAGGTAACATACAGGTTTTACTTAACATTGCTTTTCTAGAGCAGTAACCAATACCTCACAGGAACGTGAAAGTGAAAGTGTTAGTCACTCGGTCATGTCCACCTCTGCAACCCCATAGCCCATCAGGCTCCTCTGTTCAGGGAATTCTCCAGACAAGAATACTGGAGTGGGTTTCCATTCCCTTTTCCAGGTGATCTTCCCAGCCCAGGGATCAAACCTGGGTCTCCTGCATTACAGGAGGATTCTTTATCATCTGAGCCACCAAGGAAGACTGCTTTTGTTCTTCTAGAACAGTAACCAATAGCTCATAGGAGCTTAATAAATAATAATGATGACCATGAAAATATATCCAGGGGATATTCCCAACCAGGGATCAAACCAACATCTCTTGCATTGGCAAGTGGATTCTTTACCATTGTGCCACCTGGGAAGTCATAAATTAGCTTATTAGCTTATAAATATGGTTGTATAAATACAGCTGGATCTCTAGCTATATTTATTTTTTATTGAACTACAACTGATTTACAATGATGTGTTAGTTTCAGATGTGTAGCAAAGTGATTCAGTTATACATGTGTTTATCTATCCTTTTACAGATTATTTTCCTTTATAGGTCATTACAGAGGATTGAGTGGAGTCCCCTGTGCTATACAGTAAAATCTTGTGGCTTATCTATTTTATGTATAGTAGTGTGTATATCTGGAGAAGGAAATGGCAACCCACTCCAGCGTTCTTGCCTGGAGAATCCCAGGGACAGAGGAGCCTGGTGGGCTGCTGTCTGTGGGGTCGCAGAGTCGGACACGACTGAAGCGACTTAGCAGCAGCAGCAGCAGCACAGCAGTGTGTATATGTTAATCTCAAACTCTTAATTTATCCTCCCTCACCTTTTCTCTTTGATAACCATAAGTTTGCTTTCTATGTCTGTGGGTCTATTTCTCTTTTGTACAGAATTTAATTTGTGCGCTAGCCTTATGTAGATGAAAGGGCTAGGAAGGTTTTATTTGGCGGGTTGCTGGCTGGCAGTGCAGCCTCTTTGGGCACTGTCTTTGGATCCCCAGGTCAGGAAAGAAGCAGCAGTGAGCAGACCCCACCCTGGACGTGGGGAGGGGCTATTCCTGGCCCCTAGAAGGCCTTTGCATCCTGACCTGAAAAGGGATTAAAGAATGATCAAAATTGCCACTTCACAATTTTCCCTTGAACGTTTTTGTGAAGTAACAGCTTTCTGTGCCAGAAGAAAACTCCCTGCGATGGAAAAAAAAGAGGCGCTTCCGAAGAAAGGAGCTCTGTTTCAATAATGTAGTTAGAGCGCCCCCTAGTGGAACTATGCACAAACGAACAGTTCGATTAGTTCGTGTCGGACTCTGGGACCCCACGGACTGCAACACGCCCGGCTTCCCTATCCATCACCAACTCCTGGAGCCTGCTCAAACTCATGTCCATCGAATCTATGATGCCATCAACCATTTCATCCTCTGTCGTCCCTTTCTCCTCTTGCCTTCAATCTTTCCCAGCATCAGGGTCTTTTCCAATGAGTCAGCTCTTCACATCAAGTGGCCAAAGTATTGGAGTTTCAGCTTCAGCATCAGTCCTTCCAATGAACACTCAGAACTGATTTCCTTTAGGATGGACTGATTGGATCTCCTTGCAGTCCAAGGGACTCTCAGGAGTCTTCTCCAACACCACAGTTCAGAAGCATCAATACTTTGGCGCTCAGCTTTATTTACAGTCCAACTCTCACATCCACACATGACCACTAGAAAAAACATAGTTTTGACTAGACAGATCTTTGTTGACAAAGTAATGCCTCTGCTTTTTAATATACAAAGGTCCATCTAGTCAAGGCTATGATTTTTCCAGTGGTCATGTATGGATGTGAGAGTTGGACTATAAAGAAAGCTGAGCACTGAATAACTGATGCTTTTGAACTGTGGTGTTGGAGAAGACTCCTGAGAGTCCCTTGGACTGCAAGGAGATCCAACCAGTCCATCCTAAAGGAGATCAGTCCTGGGTGTTCATTGGAAGGACTGATGTTGAAGCTGAAACTGCAATACTTTGACCACCTGATGTGAAGAGCTGACTCATTAGAAAAGACCGTGATGCTGAGAAAGATTGAGGGCAGGAGGAAAAGGGGATGACAGAGGATGAGATGGCTGGATGGCATCACCGACTCAATGACCATGGGTTTGGGTGGACTCCGGGAGTTGGTGATGGACAGGGCGGCCTGGCGTGCTAGGGTTCATGGGGTCGCAAAGAGTCAGACACGACTGAGTGACTGAACTAATTGACAGATAGTAAAGAATCTGCCTGCAATACAGAGGACCCTGATTCAATCCCTGCGTCAGAAACATCCCCTGGAGAAGGAAATGGCTATCCACTCCAGTATTCTTGCCTGGAGAATTCCATGGACAGAAGATCCTGACGGGCTACAGTCCATTTGGTCGCAAAGAGTTGGACACAACTGAGCGACTAGCACATACATATGTACATAGAGAGTGACCGCTACTCCTGTGGATGGTAGCATAATTCTTCCTCGTGTTAAAGATTAGGGCACATTCGAGGGCTGGACCAGAGGAATGTGTTATGCCTTGTGTAAGAATCCTGAAAGGAAAAGATGCAGAGAACTTAATTCCAGAGGACACTCTTAACAGACATGCCCATCAGATTCCTTCCAATGAAGATCAGTGAAATTCTTCTAATCGGAGCTACAGAGAAGTTCAAGACCTTCCACCTCACAAGAAGATTGCTCCTCTCTGATTCCGAGGGAGCCAAGAGCTTCCTTGGACCCAGAGTCTCTTCTGAGCTGTGGGGAGGTCGGGGTGCCCCCTGCTGGCCAGACTACCACAGAGCACTCTGGGTTTCCTAGAAAGACAAATGAACGGAAGTGATGAGCTCTTTATAGCCCCAACGCTTCAAGCTAAGTCTGGAAATTAATTTATAGCAAATCGGCAGGAAGGGTTTTTTCAGTCTTGGTTTATTGCAAAGTGCATGGATTACAAAAATATTTCTTGCAGAGTGGGCCACACACAGCCCTGGGACAAAAGAGGGGCCGTGGGTGAAGTGTTCCGCGTGCAGGCCTTCTCTGTTGCCACCTCATGAATCAACCTCAGAAGACACTTCTGGGTACAATATGGTTTGGTGCACTCATCACATATTCATAACGCAAATTCACCGAAGAGCTATGAAGCAAAAAGATTTCTTGTTTGTTTTCACGGCCACAACTATTGAGGCCATGACCTGGAGCCCAAGTGCCACAGCTACCGAAGCTCATGAGCCCTAGCGCCCATGCTCTGCAACAAGAGAAGCCACTGCAGTGAGAAGCCGGGCACCGCAGCTGGAAAATAGCCCCAGCTCACTACAGCTAGAGAAAGCCTGCACATAGCAATGAAGACCCAGAACAACCAATAATAAGTAAATAAATATATTTTTTAAATAGTGAATTTGTTTTGAAAAAATAAATAAATAAAAACAGGCGGGTAAAATGTTTACCTTTTGATCCTATCAGAATTATTCTGCACTGAAGTTCAAGGAAATCTATGTCCAGTACTTTGATCTAATGGCTGGAGATGCTACATGGGAAGCAAATGAGGCATCTGGCAATGAAATTTTGGATAGAAATGTAGAAACATTGTGCCAAGTTTGGGTGGAAATACACCATACATCACACCAGCAGTCAAATACTTCCTGTCTCTGAATTTTAAAAGGCATCAATCTTGCTGGGAGAGGTACATTCAAGCCTTTAAGAATACGTTTCCCGGGACTTTCCTTACTGGTCCAGTGGTTGATCCATACTTTCAGTGCTTCCACTTCAGGGGGTGCAGGTTTGATCCCTGGTCAGGGAACTAAGATCCTACATGCTGTGTGGCACAGTAAAAAATAAGATCAAGAAAGTAATAGCACCATTAAAAAATATATGACTATAGTCAAACCTTAAATTAAAAAAAAGGAAATAGATAAGTGGTACATTTAAAAAATAAAAGGATACCTTTCCTGAAATTCTCCCAGGAAGGCAACTTCCATGAAATTAGTCCTAACAGAAAGGATGCACAAAGGAGAATTTCATTGCGGGGTAAAATTGTTTTCTTTACAGATCAGAAAAACACGACCCACAGCAAGCAATGGATTCTCATTTTCTGTTCCCTATAAAGAACATAAATATCAGTTCTTCTGGACTCTAACATACTGGCTTCATTTTCAAATGATCACTTTATTTTCCCTGTGAGGCAGCCATGCATTACCCACCTTAAGCAGAGGACAGTCACATGACTTCTGCAATAAGCCCTGGAGCATACAGCCTGAGTGGGCCTAAGGAGTCAAATAGAAAAGTTTTCTCCACAGATACATGTTCCTTCAGTGTTTGGGCTATTGAGCGCACACCACTGGATAATTTGTCTTCAATGTATCCATGTCTGTTTTTTAGAAAGCTGTTAACTGTGCTTTCTTCTTTTTCTCTTTTTAGATTTTACTTATTTATTTTTTAAAACACCAAAAACATTTTGTATTGGGGTATAGCCAATTAACAACGTTGTGATAGTTTCAGGTGATCAGTGAGGGGACTCAGCCATGCATGTACATGTATCCATTCTTCCCCAAACCTCTCCAGGTAGCACCTCCCTGTTGTGTTTCCTTGTGGATGAACATGCTGTCTCTGGCATTGGCAGGTCTATTTTTACCACTAGCACCACCTGGGAAGCTCTACTGTGGGAGTTGGAAAAACAGGCCCAGAGAGGTTGTGTGATTTGTCCCAGGTCACACAGGTCTGGTCTCGTCAACTGGACTATAAGATATCTGAGGCTGGCTCTTCTCTTGGCACTCTCCTTGCCCTATTTGTTTGCTGGTTTTTTAATTCGGCTGCAATATGCAGCATGCTGGATTTTAGCTCCCCAAACAGGGATCGAATGCTCACCCCCTACAGTGGAAGTGTCAAGTCTTAACTACTGGACTTCCAGGAAGTTCCCTCCTTGCCATCTTTGATAAAAACACTAACACTAAACATTAACTAGATAATACATGTGTATGACCCACCGGCTATCCTTCAGCCCTGCCAGTCTAGACCCTGCACCAACACGAGCGTGAAGTGTTTGTGCGGACACGGATCAGGGCACTGCCAGCTGGGCCCTGACTTCAAAACCACAGTCAGAAGGTCCCTGCTGGAAACACATCACGTGTGTATGTTCATTGTGTTCCTGGCTCTCGTACCAACACATGCTGATCTGATGGTTCAGGCTGAGCCGGCTTCCTCTCTTCTCAGCTGGACTTGTGACTAGTCAAGGAGTTTACAGGGATGGGTTCAGCATTTGAATATGCCAGCTTTCCTCCTTCCTGGTCCTTGCCTCCTAAAACAAGATTCAGATGCTCAGACGCTGGCACCTCTGTTAGCCCCAGTCAGTGCTGAAAACTGATGTGCTGGGCCTTCTCCTCCTCCTTCCCACAGTCATCCCTTCTGTGGGTTAAAATCCAGCCTTGGGTTTCCCTGGTGGCTCACTGGTAAAGAATCTGCTTGCCAATGCCAGAGACACAGGTTCAATCCCTGGTCCAGGAAGATCCCACATGCTGTGGAGCAGCTAAGCCCATGCATCACACCTGCTGAGCCTGTGCTCTAGAGCCTGGGAGCCACAACTACTGAGACCGTGTCCTGCAACTCCTGAGCACCCGAGAGCCTGTGCTCCACAAGAAGAGAAGCCACTGCAATGAGAAGCCCGCACACAACACCACAGCTAGAGAGTAGCCCCCACTCGCCACGACTAAAGAAAATCCCGTGCAGCAACAAAGAACCAGCATAGTCATAAATAAATAAATAACCCAGCCTCCACAAGACCCAGCTGAACTCATCAAGATGTTCTAGAAAGGAGAGAAGTTTTCCAAAGTCCTTGAGGCCTGAGACGTGTCCATCACCATTTGGGCAGCACTTTGGGGTCCTCAGGGTAACTTCCCATGTGTGACCCTACTTGGCCCTGAGGTTCTGGCTCAAGTATTAGTTACATCCCCAACATCCAGACCAAAAACCCAGACCCTGAAACTTGGAGCCTTTTCCACATTGTCTAGATGGTCTACAGAGTAAGGCTTGGCTGTCCCTTTGCAAAGGGGTGAGCAAGCCACTTGGGGCTGAGATCTAGAGACATGAGTGGTGGTGGGATGAGGGGGTCCCAGGGCAAGCAGGCCCTGCTCAGATGCACTGGACAGATGACAACAGATCGTGGGGACCAAAACTAAACTTTAGAGCTCATGATGGCCACACTTGGGTGCTGAATCTGAGATGGTAGCTTGTTGAGGACACAGCTCAGTGTGGACCGTGTCGTGTCTCATGGGTCTGACCCAGCTCTAATGGGTCCTGACCTGATGCCAGTATCCTTGCCCTGATGCCTGCACAGCCAAGCCATGGACATGGGGCCACCCCAGGCAAGGCTGTCAGGTGACAGAGACCACAGGGCAGCAATAGGGGCCCGGGTGCCCCCGGGTGAGAGGACTAGGAGACCAGAATCAAAAATGGAGCAGAGCTGATAAAAGCCACGCAAACAGACAGCACCTCGCACTGGACTAAAAGTGCAACATTAAATGCTCTGTGAGGGGAAGAAATGTGTCCAGATGATGGTTAGGGTCCAGCTCCATCTTCTGGACCCCTTCATCCAGTGTGACACAGCCAAGCCCCTCTCTCCCACAGGCTTTGACCTTGGATTTCTTCCTTTGATTTCTGGTACCTGCAGAAGACAGGAGATAGAGCCTGGTTTGTGGCTACCATCTCCTGTCGCGACTCACCACCTTTCCATTCTCGTGGTCTCCTCATCCCTGCACTGGACCGGCTCACTCACCTGCCCAAGCCAGCCTGACACATAAGACATGAGTCTCACCCTCAAGGGAATGGGATTCAACAAGGAGAAGCCATTACCTCCCTTGGGTCCCTAGGGGATTCTGAAGAGGCCTTCATTTTGAAGCCCAGGCTTGTTCCCACTGTTTGAAAATTATTTTAGAAAATGAACACACCAAAACTAATGTTTTGAGGTTTTTAATACCCACAAAGTATGTCCATTACTCTTAATAAATAGTCTCTGAACTTCACATAAAAAAAAAAACATTTGTTTGTACTTTAATTCTTTCCTCTTAACTTTTTATTTTGTATTGGAGTGTAGCAAGTTAATAATGCTGTGATAGTTTCAGGTGGACTCAGCCCTATATGTACATGGATCCATTCTCCCCCAAACTCCCCTTTCATCCAGGCTGCCACATCACATTGGGCAGAGTTCCCTGTGCTACACAGTAGTCCTTGCTGGTTATCTGTTTTAAATATTGCAGTGTGTACCTGTCCATCTCAGACTCCCTAACTACCCCTTCTCCCATCGTTCCCCCTCAACAACCATAAGTTCGTGTTCTAAGTCTGTGAGTCTGTTTCTGTTATGTAAATAAGTTCATTTGTATCATTTCTTTTTAGATTCCTTATATAAGGGAGGTCATATGATGTTTCTGCTTCTCTGTCTGACTTATCTCACTCAGGATGACATTCTCTATGACCCTCACATTTTTCATGATCTCCTTTGTCCTTAGCATTGAATACCATGTCAAGGCTGATCAACAATGAATTAAATCTTTTAATGGAACACAAATGATGTGAAATGTCATCAACTGTAAGATAACATTTCATATCAGATTCACATGACATCATTGTGTTTCACAAACAAATCTACCTTTTGTTGTTATTTTTGTCCTGTCCGATTCTGTGACCCCATAGACTGCAGCACCCCAGGCTCCTCTGTCCTCCACTGTCTCCTGGAGTTTGCTCAAATTCATGTCCATTGAGTCAGTGATGCTATCTAACCAGCTTATCCTCTGCTGCCCTCTTTTCCTTTTGCCTTCAATCTTTCCCAGCATCAGAGTCTTTTCCAATGAGTCAGCTCTTTACCTCAGGTGGCCAAAGTATCTACTTAGTGAGCCACTTATTTGAATGCAGATTTTTCTTCAATTTAGTCTTATGCCAAGGAAAGCTCTGCTGGTGACCGGCTCTCCTGGCCCTTTGGGGGAGCTTTGTTCTCCATTTCTCTGCAGCCTTTTAGTGATCTAAATATAATGCTTCTATTGTTTCTGAAGAGCGAAGCTGACGCCAAAGCAAACGCAGAACTTTCATTTAACTTGGTGAAACCTCCCAGGGATGTATTCAACCAAACCTCCTTGTCCCCCTTTGACTCCTGAGAATGACCTGATATTGACATGCACCCCCGCCCCTCCCACCCCACCAGTTTCCCCCTCAAGTAACTGGCTGCTTTCAGCCACTCGACATTTCTCTATGTAGACCTTAAGAAAGACAAAGTAGGATACACAGAATTCCAGAATGGCAGGATTGGTAAGGATCAACCCCTCTATTTAATACATGAGGACATCATTCCCACACTGGGGAAATGTGAGCTAGTAAGTGCTAGTGTCAGTGAAAGATTGATCCGGCAATCTAAGAAAGAAGTGGAGTATTTTATTCAAGCCAAATTTGAAGATTATAACCCTGGAAGAGCATCTCAGAAAACTCTGAGAACTGTTTCAAGTCAAGACACAGTTTATGTTTAAGAATTTTTTATGACTGAAGGCTGTTAAAGGTACATTAAACAATGTATTCAATATTATTGACAGTTCACATAATCCAGATCTAAGTGCCATTGTGGTTCATCATGTGAGATCAAGAAGGAATGTTACCTTTTAAGGAGTTGTCTTGGTGTTGGGCAAAGTGGTTGTTTACGGTTAAGCAGGTATTCATTCCTGTTCGAGGGGGAGGTCTGGTGATGCATAATGCAGATACAAAATGCACAGTGCGGGGAGAGGAAGCCAAAGGGCAGAGAAGATTCTCTGTTTAAATTTTGCTCATCTTGCCATAAAAACAGAACTTTTATTTCACACGAGCAACAGGACTCACCCTAAGTTTCCATCAATCAAGACTTTCTAAGCTAATGTACCTGGAAAGTTACAAGAGGGTCAAAAATTGTGCAGCATGGAAGGATCCTTGAAGAACCCATAATCTGACTCAGGGAGGTGCCATTCATACAATCAGAATGTGGGCATATGTGCTAAGTCACTTCAGTTGTGTCTGACTCTACAACCCCATGGACTATAGCCTGCCAGGCTCCTCTGTCCACAGGACTCTCAAGGCAAGAACACTGGAGTGGATTGCCATGCCCTCCTCCAGGAGATTTTTCCCAACCCAGGGATCGAACCAGCATCTCTTGTGTCTCCTGCATTGGCAGGTGGGTCCTTTATCACTCGTGCCACCTGGGAAGCCCACAGTCAGAATAGTAAAGATGAATACAAGGCAATGTAGACAACAATCCAGGTAAAGGATACAGCCTTGAGGTCTATGGGACATCAAAGGTAGAAGGGGTCAATCGCACTCGCTGAGGTTTGAATAGTGGGGCAGAGGATTTTCTGCACCGACCCCAGATGAATGGCAAGTTCGGCACTAAATTAAGCTCTTTACTGTTGTTTAGTTGTTCAGTTGTGTCAGACTCTTTGTGACCCCATAAACTATAGCCTGCCAGGCTCCTCTGTCCATGGGATTCTCCAGGCAAGAATATTGGAGTCGATTGCATTTTCTTCTCCAGAAAGTAAGCTCTTAAGTTATAGGAATTAG
Source organism: Antilocapra americana (assembly GCA_007570785.1). Classification (NCBI taxonomy): domain Eukaryota; kingdom Metazoa; phylum Chordata; class Mammalia; order Artiodactyla; family Antilocapridae; genus Antilocapra; species Antilocapra americana. Next base: position 31,921,709 of record ML661897.1, on the reverse strand, counting down.
ACTTTCAGTGGTCCCCCAAGGTCTCTAACTCATGCAGTCTTGAATCTGGGCTCACCCACATGTGCACAGCTGCTTAGGGGCCTTCAAAGACTTGTGTAGGTACCTGGGCTCAAAAAGTTCCAGGCACTTAGTAAAGGCACGATAAGTCTCAATTATTTTTATTTCAGAGCTTCCCTGATGGCTCAGTGGTAAAGAATCACCCTGCCAATGGAGAAAACTTGGGTTTGATTCCTGAGTCTGAAAGAGCCCCTGGAGAAGGAAATGGCAACCCACTCCAGTATTCTTGCCTGGAAAAATACCAAGGGCAGAGAAGCCTGGCGGGCTATAGTTCATCCCCATAAAGAGTCAAACACGACTTAGCAACTAAACAACAACAACAAAATTGTTACTTGTAGTTTCCAGTTTTCTCTAACTCTTTTATGGATTTGGCCAATACTAACCAAATGTTAGGCCATGCTTGTTGCTCTGGAGTCAGCCATTAGCAGTCACTTTGAGGTAAGCCATAAACACAAACCATCAAACATCTTTCTAGGACTGACTCTGGAAGAAAACAGAGCCCAAACGAAGCAGAATCCTCTCTCACTCACTTTGCAGCTGGGAGGTCAGGAGCAGGGAAAGTGAGAGGTTTCAGTAAGGAAAATGAAAAAGAGAAGAAGGTACAATCTGTTTGTAGGACATATATTAAGTTAACCTTAAAATGCATACATTAGATACAAACAAACATTGTTTGCTTCCACTTATGTAAGGTTATCCGCATATGTGCTAAGTCGATTCAGTCCTGCCTGATTCTGTGACCCCATGGACTGAAGGTTGCCCGCCAGGCTCCTCTGTCCATGGGATTCTCCAGGCAAGAATACTAGAGTGGGTTACCATGCCCTTCTCCAGGCAAGGTGCCTAGAATAGTCAAATTCACAGAGTCAGAAAATACATCTGTAGGTGCCAGGGGCTGGAGCGGGGTGGGGATGGAGGTGGGAGTACAGAATGCAAGTTAACGTTTAAAAGAGACAGAGTTTCAGTTTAGGAAGGTGAAAAATTCGAGAGATAGATGATGGTGGGAGCTGTCCAACAACGTGAAGGCACTTAGTGCTGCTGAACTGTACACGTGAATATGGTTAAAATAGCATGTTTTGTAGGTTGTGATTTCGGTTTCCCAGATGGCTCAGATGGTAAACAATCTGTCTGTAAAGGAGATTTTAAATGCAGACCTTGGTTCGATCCCTGGGTCGGCAAGATCCCCAACAGGAGGAAATGACAACTCATTTCCGTATTCTTGCCTGGAGAATGGACAGAGGAGCCTGGTGGGCCACAGTCCATGGGGTCCCGTAGAAACAGACCGAGCAACTAACACTTTCACTTTTCATTGCAATTTAAAAAAAAAAAATTCAAAAAGAGAGAAGGTAAGGTTGTGGATAAGTTCTAACCAATTTAGTGTGGACGCTGCTGCCCTCTTCTGGAAAGAATGGAGAATTGATCATTACTCTTTTTTTTTAATGAAATTTTTTTTTCTCTAATTTATTTATTTTCTTTACATTATCGTGTTGGTTTTGCCATACATTGACATGAATCTGCCATGGGTATACATGTGTTCCCCTTCCCGAACCCCCCTCCCACCTCTCTCCTGATTCCATCTCTCTGGGTCATCCAAGTGCACCAGCCCTGAGCACCCTGTATCAAGCATCAAACCTGGGCTGGCGATTGATTTCACATATGATAATTTACGTGTTTCAATGCCGTTCTCCCATATCATTACTCTTGATGGTATAAGTCTGTCAAAAAAACTAGGAACCTGAAACCTGTTGAACCGTGGAAATTGAGACAGAATTTGGTAGGTGTTTTGAGAGGAAGGAGAAGCAGGGTGGGAGCAAAAATGGTAATGTAGCATATTTCTCAAAATATACAGAAGAGATTCTACAGTCCCTCTAAATTTTAGTAATAATTGACTGTTGTGAAAAAAGGCCTTGCACTAAATTTTGTTCCTGAGTAGAAGGTGTTTGTTGAGATGCTAGTTTGTAGAGGAAAGAGCTCTAACTTTGTAGGCAGGCCAACACGAATTTAAATCTGGACTCTGCTGCTTGTTCTGTGAGAAGCTGAGCCCAAGCTGATTATTTAACCTCTCAACGTCAGTCTTTCATCTGTAAAATGGGGACAGTAACACCTAACCCAGGAAGATGAAGTGAGATGCCATGTTTAAAAGGTCTACCATGTCATAGATTTTCCTTTAAGAAATTTAAGGGGCAAGATGGTGGTATAAAGGATTAGAAGATACAAACTACTATGTATAAAATAGATAAACAATAAGGATATATTGTACAGCAGAGACCTCCCTCGTGGCTCAGATGGTAAAGAATCTGCCCATAATGCAGGAGATCCAGGTTCATTCCCTGGGTCAGGAAGATCCTCTGGAGAAGGAGATGGCTACCTACTCCAGTATTCTTGCCTGGAGAATCCCATGGACAGAGGAGCCTGGTGGGCTACAGTCCATGGAATCACAAAGAGTCAGGCACGACTGAGCGAATACCACTTTCACAGGGAAATATAGTTATTATTTTGTAATAACATTAAATGGAGTTATAATATAAAAATATTGAGTCATCATGTTGTATACCTAAAACTAATTTAATATTGTAAATCAATTATACATTCATCAAGAAAACGAACAAAAGGAAATTTACGTGAAGAAAATTATAAAATCATCTTGAGAAAAATAAAGAGGAAGTGGAGAAATATATATGAAATTCAAAAACAACTAAAGGGGATAGAGGTCAGAATAGTATTTATACTTGGGTGCAAGGGTGGGTATTGCTTGAAGAAGAGGAGCCTTCTGGGGTGATGAAAGTGTTCTATATTTTTATGTGAGTGGTAGTTACACAGTCATACATACATTTATCCAACATAGGAGAGAGTGTAGACAAAAGGGAACCTTCCTACACTGTTGGTGGGAATGTAAATTGGTACAGCCACTATTGAGAATAGCATGGAAGTTCCTCAAAAAACTGAAAACAGAGTAACAATATAATCCTGCTATCACAATCCTGGGCATATATCTGGCCTATAATTCAAAAACATACATGCACTCCAATGTTAATAGGAGCACTATTCAATATAGCCAAGACATGGAAGCAACCTCAACAGACGAAAGGATAAAGAAGATGGATTACTTAGCTATAAGAAAAAAATGAAACAATGATATTTGCAGCAACATGGGTGAACCTAGAGATTATCACACTGAGTCAGTCAGAAAAAGACAACTGCTATATGGTATCACTTATACGGGAAATCAAAAATATGACACAAATGGACTTATATACAAAACAGAAACAGATTCTATTCAGACACAGAGAACAGATTTGTGGTTGCCAAGAGGGAGGAGGGGTGAGGAAAGGGTGGGTTGTGGGTTTAGGATTAGCAGATGCAAATTATTATGTATAGAATGAATGGACAACAGGTAGTACTGTATAGCACAGGGAAGTATACTCATTATCCTGTAATGAACCATAACGGAAAAGAATATGTGTATGTAAAAGTCAATCATTCCGCTGTACTGGAAACTATTACAATGTTGTAATTCAACTATTATACTGCAAGAACAAATACATTTGAAAAACAAAGAAAAGGAAAAGTTCTCAGGGCTTCCTTGGTGGTCCAGTGGTTAAGAACTCACCCTGCAATGCAGGGGACACCAGTTCATCCCTGGTCTGGGAAGATCCCACATGCCACGGGGCAATGATGCCCATGGACCATGACTACCAGATGAAGCCTGCACGCCCTAGAGCCCACGCTCCACAAGAGAGGCTACTGCGATGACAAGCCCGTTCACTACAGCTAGAGAGTAGCCCCTACTCGCCACAAGTGGAGAAAGCCCATGCACAGCAACGAAGACCCAGAATGACTAAGAATAAATAAATACTTTCCTAAAAAATATATACTTCTTCCAGGTCTTCCCAGGTGGCTCAGTGATAACATAAATGCCATTGCAGGAGATACAGGTTCAACCCTTGAGTTGGGAAGATATTCTGGAAAAAGAAATGGCAAAGCACCCCAGTATTCTTGCCTGGAAAATCCCATGGACAGAAGACTCTGGAAGGCTACAGTTCATGGGCTGCAAAAGAGTCAGACATGACTTAACAACTAAACAACAATAACAAATATGTCTTCCAAGCCCCCAAATACTGATATAAGAAAAAGGAAAAACTCTCAGAAATATATAAATTTATCCAGTATACCCTTATTAGTACCTGGAGGGTCAGGCGACTCAAGACAGCTGTTCCCTTGCTCTCTGTACCTTTCTTTCTGGACCTGCGCCTGCTCCACTTATATCCAGCTCCTATGACTGAACTTCTACATATTTATTCCAGACCCCAGCTAGTGATTATTCTAATCAAAGAGGCACTGAAGGGGCATGCCCCTCTGCTGGGTTCCCCGGTAAACGGTGAGCCAACCCGACACCAATCCCTCTATAACTGATGGTCACCCTCTCCCACTGGTGACAAAGACTGTCACTATGCCCTGCCCACTGCCCACTGCACTGGGTGGGCTGTCACTCCAGGGTCTTGCCTCAGATGTTTAAGATTCCACATCCATTAAACCCCTGACATCTCTGTGGCTGATTCAGGGCTCCTTCTTTGGTCTTAAAAAGCTGGGCGAGTGCAACTCAACAGGACACTTTACTGTATATATAGCATACATAATTTTTAAAAAAGGAGGGAAGGGAGAGGGAGGAAAAGGAAGTGGGGGAGAAGAAAAGAGAAAAAGAGAAAGGAAAGGCAAAGGGGAAACGACTAAGAAAACTACAGTGGGAGTGGGGAAATCAGAACTGGAGTCAAGATAGTGATCCAAGCGCTTTTAACTCTGCCCCACCCCACCTCATCCACGGGACATGACTGGACAACTGAAAAACAACACCCCACTCTTCCTAAGGGCTCATTAAATGGCCTGTATCAGTCCCGGAAGCAGTGGTAAGTGACATTCACTTGCTGAGACTAGGAGGAATTTCTGCTGATAATGATGTAAGGAGATAGAGCAAAAGTAGACCAACCTATGAATCATCCAGCTGAAGGGAAAGCCCGTGCAAAGTGCGTAAAAGTGATTTCTGTAAGAAACTCCTTGGCTCATAACGGCCAGGACTGAAGGCCAAGATGGACCAAGAGGCCAGAGTAGAGTTGGGTGTGTAAAATTGGCCGCTATCACAAGTTCTGAGGGCTTCCCAGGCACTAGTGTAAAGAACCCACCAGCCAATGCAAGAGACAGGAGATGCAGGTTCCATCCCTGGGTCAGGAGAGTCCCCTGGAGGAGGGCATGGCAACCCTCTCCAGTATTCTTGCCTGGAGAATCCCGTGGACAGAGGAGCCTGTCTGCAAAGAGTCGGACACCACTGAAGCGACTGAGCGCACATGCATAACTTCTGGAATGTGCTCAGGATGCAGGGGTCAACACAGTCATTCACCCACAGCCTTGTGTCAACTATGAATTGACACTTACCAAGAGCATTGCCAATGACTGAACCACAAAGGCGTTTGCCATCTGCCTCTGTGGAGACTGAACCCCATGCTGCTGTAGCTGTTGACCTTCAGCAACCCCTGAGGGAGTTCAGGGTGGAGTGAGGCGCTCTGTGCTCCAGGGAATCTGGTGGGACAGGTCTTGAGATAGCTGGATATTTTTAGGAACGGATTTTATGATCTCCATCCTTACATCTCCTCCTATCTAGGGAAGCACTAAATCCCTTCATGGTGATATCAGATCGTCATGACTAACAAAAAAACCTTTTGTAAAATGAGTATTTCCTGGTATTGGACGCCCCCTTCACCAAAACCTTATATATTGTCTTTCCCCCACTGCCTCTTTGGAGCAGCCTCTCAGAGCTATCTGAGATACTGCCTCCTGGGCTGCAGTCCTCATTTGGCCCCAGTTAAAACTTAACTCAAAACTCTCAAGTCGTACATCTTTTTTTTAGTCAACACTTGCATGCTGAAAACAAGTTCTTCCGTGGTCCTGCCCCAGCTAATTGCTAACAAGAACAATCAGGCCAATTACAAACATAAATGACTTAACTTCAGACTACTCCAGCAAATGTGAAAAATAAATGCAGGCAGAGACCAAGCTCTCTCCCAAACTTGTCTCAACTCTGGCTCTTTTCAACGTCTTTATAAGCAAACTGAAACTATGAGCAATTTTTTCCTCCACCTTTCTTTAAATGAGCTAGAAAGATTTTAACTCACATAAGCCTCTATAGCTACCCTGTGAAAGGATTCAGAAGAAAGAGTTGGGAAAAGTAAATGAAACTACATGAAATAGTAAGAATTTTTTGGAAATCACTGGGATCAAAATGTTGGATAAATAAATACAGGTGGCAAACAGGCACATGAAAAGATGCTCAGCATCACTGATCATCAGAGAATTGCAAATCAAAATCATAATGAGATATCATCTCACACCTGTCATAATGGCTAACATTCAAAGGACCACAGTGTTGGTGAAGATGTGGAGAAAAGGGGTTCCTTTTACAGTGGTGGTGAGAATGAAAATTGATGCAGCCACCATGGAAAACAATATAGAAGTTCCTCAAAAAAACTAAAAGTGAAACTACTATTGATACAGTAATTTCACTCCTGGTTATATATCTAAAGCAAATGAAAACCCTAACTGGAAAAGATAAATGCACCTCAATGTTCATAGCAGCACTATTTACCATAATGAAGATATGAAAGTGATTTAAGTGTCCATCAACAGATGAATGGATAAAGAAGACATAGCATAAATACACAATGGAATACCACTCAGCCATAAAAAATGAGATCTTACCATTTGTAATGACATGGATAGACCTGGAGAGTATTAATGAAATAAGTTATAAAGGATAGATAAATACTGTATGGCATCACTTACACGGGAAGTCTAAAAAACAAAACAAAGTAGTGAATACAACAAAAAAGAGACAGACTCACAGATATAGAGAACAAACTAGTGGTAACCAGTGGGGAAAGGAAAGGAGGGAGGGGCAATATAGGGGTAAGTGATTAAGTGGTACGAACTACTATGTATAAAATAAACAAGCAACAAGAATACATCATATAGCACAGGGAATTTAGCCAATATTTTATAACTGTAACTGGAGTATAATCTATAAAAATATTGAATCACTATGTTGTACATTTGAAACTAATGCAATATTGTATATCAACTATACCTCAGTTTTAAAAAACTCGATTAATGTCGACAGAGACCACCTTGCCCAAGTGACCAAGGTTAAAATTGCTAATAATAAGAGATATTATGTATTCCTTGATGCGATGCATTGGGAAGAGTTGATCATCTCTGTAGTGCATGTCTCAAAAATGCAAAACCTCAATCTAATCATAAGAAGACAGCAGAAAAACACAGATTAAAGGATATGATACTAGTGATAAAGGACCCACCTGCCAACACGGGAGACATCGTAAGAGACATAGGTTCAATCTCTGGGTTGGGAAGGTCCCCCAGAAGAGGGCATGGCAACCCATTCCAGTATTCCTGCCTGGAGAATCCCATGGACAGAGGAGCCTGGCAGGCTACAGTTCAAAGACTTCATGATTGATAAAGTGTATTCTTATTTCACTTATTATTATCTCATTTAATCTTCATCACACACAATAATGGTAATGCTATTATTTTCACCTTAAAAATAAGGACATTTTGGTTGTCACATCGCTTCTGTGCAGTGGAATCTGCCACCAGCTTTGCTGCCCTGTCCCCGGCTCCCCGACACTCCACTCTCCCAGGGTTGATCTGGGGTGAGCGCCAGGCCACCTGCACACTGTCACATCACCCTATTGCACTGCACCTGTACACACAGAGCTTCTTGCTTTCTTGCGAGGATTTGCTCAGGTCCTCCCTATAAGAATAGTTGTCAGGGGACTTCCCTGGAGGGCTGGTGGTTAAGACTCCACTTCTGGTTTAGGGGGCACAGATTCAATCCCTGGTTGAGGAGCTAAAGATCCAGTATGCCACTTGGCACAGCCCAAAATAAAATAAAACTTAATAAAAAAAAAAAAAGAATAGTTGTTAGTTACTGACCAGGACCAAGAGTCTGAGTAGCCAAAACAATCAAGATTAGACCCAACAACCTCAGTCTTCTCCCTTGTGACTTTGGGAGACTGTATATTGACTCAGTTTGGAGGATGAACGCAAACAGACCTTCATCAGGGCTCTTGCCTCTGTTTACCCTATGCTCTTCACCTTTCAGAAGAAGAACAAAGAAGAAAGGGGGGATGGGGAGGAAGAACAGGTGGGTGAGGAAGATGGGAAGGAAGAAAAAGAGGAGGAGGAGGAAGGAACATATTCCATTTCCAATAATCTCCTGAATATAGGAACTCAAGCTTCAAGTCATATTTGTATTTCTGAGGTGCTGTTGGAGCACTGTATGGTCTTCTCGTCTCTGACTCAGGCCCCTCACACGGGCCCCGCTCCTGGCACTCCATGAAGATGGCCCCCAAAATAAGCCAGTAGCGAGATGGAACTGCAGAAAGCCAGATTTGCAGGGTGAGGGTGTGCTAGAGCCCAGAGGTGTGAAGTGACCCGTCCCAGGACACATAGCTGGCTAGTGGCCAAGCAGGACTAGGATCAGGTCTGGTTACTCTTGGTCTGGTCTTCCTTCTATTACCTTATGACCTCAGCATTCCTCTCTCAAGACCCTCACAGCGAAGGAAAGGGGTGCTGTGTGCCAAAACCACTTGTTTCAACTCTCCTTGTTGAAAGGAGAAAGTTGTGCTCCTCTCGGCCATAGTACAGGTGGACTCAGCGTGACTAATCGGTGTGTCACAGTGACTCTGGTGCATCACCCACAGAGCTCAGTCTACAGGTGAAGGACAAGCAGGTGCCGGAGATGACAGAGACAGATTCGGGCCGCCCAGGAATGCTGTGCGGAAGGACTACGTTGCCTTTTCAGGTCAACCTCAGAGAAGTGACTTACACAATCATTATAGGGTTGCCTCCAGAAACTCTTAAATTTTCCTAGAAAAATTATTTTTTTGTTTGGGCTATATCTAGGAGTTATGATACTCCATCAAGTAAGACAACCCAGTGGGGGATAATATTCCCCAACATTAACTCTTGCCTTAGCTTTGTAGTGCTTTTCTTTTTTTTAACTTATTTATTTCTGGCTGCTCTGGGTCTTTGTTGCTGTGAAGGGGCTACTCTCCAGTTGTGGTGCACAGGCTTCTCATTGTAGTGTCTCCTCTTGTTTCAGAGCATGTGGGCTTGTTTCAGAGCTCTAGGCTTGGGGGCTCAGTCACTGGGACTTGGGCCTAGTTGCTTCTCAGGATGCGGGATCTTCCTGGACCGGGAACTGAACGGGTGTCCTCTGCATTGCAAGGCAAAATCTTAACCATTGGACCACCAGAGAAGCCCTCTATAGTGTATTTGAAATAGCCTTTTGCAGAAGTGTCCTGAGACTCAGTGGCCACCCAGACAGGGTCTTTCTTAAGTTTTAGCTAATTTACTTACCACCCCTTGGTTTGGTCTCTCCCTAGAAAAATTTTCCTGTCTCTCTTCACACCATTCTCCTTGCCACTCATTTATCCTCTCTGTGCCTCTTCTGAATTTTCTCCCTCTCCACAGTTACTGCCTTAATTTGTGGAGCTCTGGCTTCCACCCAGCTTTTGTGCTTCGGAAATAAAATATCTCCTGATTTGTCTTCAACACTCTGAGAAATCGAGTATTTTTCTGGCCTGTTGGTGATTGAATCACCATCACTGTGTTGAATCAGCATCACTGATTCAAAGGGCATGAATTTAAGCAAACTCTGGGAGATAGTGAAGGACAGGGAAGCCTGGCGTGCTACAGTCCATGGGATTGCAAAGAGTCAGACGTGACTTAGTGACTCAACAACAACAAATCGAGCACAATAGTTCGAGTTCCACTCTCTCCTTTGCTGCAGCTAATTGGTAGTTTGAGCTTCTCACTCCATAAATATGTTTACAGTTTCTGCCTCTGCAGCTCCCCCCTTTCATAAGACTCTCCAACCTTTCCATGGCAGAGGCCATCTAATATTTTATGCTACTTTCACACACACACACACACACACACACGTACACACACAAAACACCACCTCAAATCAAAAACCAAACAAAAAGAAACTTCTTATTGCTCACTTTTGCTGGGTTGGTATTTTCATTTTTAGAAGAATTTAGTGTCACCTGTGAATGTGAACATTTACCATGAATTCTTTTCCTAATATTGTTTGCTAAAGAATTAATTAAGACCAATTCATTTTCTGTTTTTATGGTTCTCTCTCTTTAAATAATCTTCCACATATAGGCTACGTTTTTTACCTATTTCTGGCCTATCATTTAAAGAAAAGTATCCTCACTTTGCAGTGTTTGGTGTTGACTCTTATCAACATTATTTTGAAAGGCTGACTAAACTACATCCATTGTTTTTCCTTAAGTATGTTTTAAATTGCTAAGTGTTAACTGACAAGTTAAAGATGGATTAATCCTTTAAAAACTCTTCCTATTTCTTTTTTTTTCTTGCTATTTCTTTAACGTGTGAACAATTTCTGTAACAAGCCCGTCCTTTATTACAGATTGTTCTCCTTGTGGATGTGAGAATCAGCAGTGTATTGTTGTCATGCTTCCCTGGTGGTTCAGATGGTAAAGAACCTGCTTGCAATGCAGGAGACCTGGGTTCGATCCCTGGGTCCGGAAGATCCCCTGGAGGAGGGCACGGCAAGCTGCTTCAGTATTATTGCCTGGAGAATCCCATGGACAGAGGAGCCTGGTGGCTCCAGTCCATGAGATCACAGAGTCGGACATGACTGAAGCGGCTTAGCACCCATGCACGCACACACCTTTGCCCATGACCCTGATGCCTGCGCACCCTACTCTATTCCACTCCAACCTTGTACAGAGTCACAGTGGCCACACACTCAGTCTAAATGTGTAGGCTCAGATCCCATATTTTGACAAGTTATTTCCTAATTTTATCTTTGAGCTCCTTCAAAATCTGAGATAATATCATCCTGACTAAATGGTGGTATAAGTATGATGATGTAAGTCAAGTTGTGCAAATCAAGTAAGTCTAGTTAATGCTAACCCCCTAAAAACACGTCCATAAATCACATACCCATTGTCCAAGTGGTACAAATTCATTGAGGTTCAGCTGGACTGTCTTCTAATGATTCAGGGCTTGCACTAAATCCACCAAACTCTTACAGAGGAGTTCCATCATCAGAGCCAGGCCCCATTCCAGAGGAAAGTCTGATCAACCCTGATCTAACATCCAGGAACCCCAAGTCTGTGCCTGTGAGTCTTTCCATCCCATCTCCACCATTATTGCCCACCCAGACCATGAGCATCCTTGCCTCTTTATTCTGGAACATAGAATATATACAAATTTGCAACACTGATCATATTTATTTGGTGTATATCCACTTTGGAGCTTCCCAAGTGGCACTAGCGGCAAAGAATCTGCCTGTCCATGCAGGAGACAGACACAAGGGATGTGGGCTTGATCCCTGGGTCAGGAGACTCTTGTAGTGGAGAAAAGGCAACCTGCTCCAGTATTCTTGCTTAGGAAATCCCATGGACCAAGGAGCCTGGTGGGCTTCAGCCCATGGGGTTGTAAAGATTTGAGCACAACTGAGCAACTGAGCCCACACGCATATGTCCAGTTTGCCTGGATATATGGGATATATATAAAGGGAGAGGAAGTTACTTCAAGGTAACTGCTATGTCTCCCATCGCTTTGAAATCTTATGTCTTAGCAACTATTTCAAAAAATTTTGTTAAATGTCAAAATATTTATAGGACCTACTGTATTTCCCCCCACACTCTCCTACACTATAAAAGTTTGCCGTGTCTGCATTAGAGAATAATTTAGTCATTAGCAAATGTGAACAATGCCTCATTATAATCCTTGTGTTAGGAAACCCACGGTTGGAAGGGATTTCAGCACAGCTGCTTTACTTCTTCCCATGAAATCACATTTTCTCTCCTCTTATATTTATTTCACAGAACCTAAGAAATTTAAGGTAAGGCAGACAAAGACCACAGAGAACATCATGAGGATGTCAGTAACTCAGGCATAAGAGAAGTAGACTCTTTCCCATTCCGCTTGGTAATGAGGAAAATAGGAGCCCTCCTGTCGCTGAAGACAGACTCATTTCAGCAGCTGTAGGTCTGGCCACAGAGAAAACACTCAGCTTAGAAAAAAAAAAAAACAGCCAAAGGATGTCCCAAGTTGGCCACATAGCAGCAGTACAAGGTTGAGGACGCTTTAGCTCATCTAGGGAAACTCAGGGAAAACCACGTCGAGGAACAGAGAACAAAACTCTTATAGACTGTTGGGAAGTTGCCAGAGAAAATCAGATGACAGATGAAATGAGGTTTGTCAGCCACCCCGCAGGTTTCAGGGAACACAGTGCTTACTGCCGCCTCCATGAAATGAGTCACTCCTTGCAGAACCCATCACAGCCTTACAGAAGCCAAAGAAGAAACGGCACTTTGTCCTCCCACCAAAGGTGGGCCAGCCGAGGCATCAAAGCTTAGAGGGAGAGCTGTGAGTGACACAGGGGAGGAGAGACCTGGGGACAGCACCCATGGGAGTTGCAGAAAGGAGACACCAGGGGAGACAGAAGTGAAGCTTGTTGAACAGTCCGTGGTGATCTAGGTCCAGGAACAAAGTGGTCACTGAAGTCTGAGCCTCATGTGACAAGGTCCAGGGGTCGGTTTCTGCAGCTACTCCTCACAGCCAGGCTCCTCATCACTGTCCTCCCCCAGAGGAAACTGCCTTGTATGCTTCCCGGCTGCATACATCCGGGTCTCCATGGGGCAGTCCTGGCTCAGAAATGCCTGCAACAACAAGCAGGAAGAGAAATCACTGCCCATCTCTCATCAGCTTCCCCCTCCCAAACTAGCTCATCCAAGTCTAGGGCTGCTCAGAGAAGACTCAAGGAACCAGCAAAGGACCCTTGTTCTGCTTCATATTGGTGCACAGTCCACCCAAAGCACCAAGGTGGAGCCATGGAGGTCAAGACAATCATCTGACATGCTTTTCATTGAATCCTAATAGCAGTAGTACAGGCTGTCGCTGGGAGTCAGCTGAAATGGGCATCACCCCGCATCAGACTTTCCTATCTTATTTTGTTCCTTTAAGCAGCCTCCACATCCACACTCTTGGGCTTACCAGGTGGCACTAGTGATAAAGAACCCGCCTGCCAATGCAGGAGATGTAAGTAAGAGACGTGGGTTCAATCCCTGGGTCAGGAAGATCCCCTGGTGGAGGGGATGGCAATGCACTCCAGTATTCTTGCCTGGAGAATCCCATGGAAAGAGGAGCCTGGCAGGCTACAGTCCATGGGGTTGCAAAGAGTCGGACACAACTGAAGTGACTTAGCATGCAGCACACACATCTGCCCTCAACCCACCCAGACCCTCAAGGTGCTCCTGTTGCAGTAAGAAGAAAGTATCTATTAACTAAAATAATCTGTTGTGGTTCTCTCCCCTGGACTGCTGGTACTTTAGGAAAAGACCTGGTAAGGACAATGACAGGTGTGAGGGAATGAATGAATGCGTCAATGTGCCCAGTGGAATTCTGTCCATGTTGTGGGCATGATTTGGCAATTCACACTTTGCTAGTAAATACTGCAAGTACAGGATGCCTTTGGTGGTCCTTGACCCCAATGCATTACAAGTCTCCCATTTTCCTTCTGTACTTAGGACCCTTCCTAACTGACCAGTGTAAGAGAGAAAACAGTTGTGTAGGGAAGGAAAAAGTAAGCAAGGGGACAAAGGAAAGATAGAGATGAAAGGGGAATCAGAAAACATGGCCAGAGCAGAGAGCCTATCAAACAGGGAGGAAATAGAAGCACAAGATAGGGATTTCCCAGGTGGTCCAGTAGATAAGACTCGGCCACTCCCAAAGCAGGGGACCTGGGTTTAATCCATATGCCACAACTAAGCTCCCGCATGCCACAACTAAGACCTAGCACAGACAAATAAATAAATAAAAACAAATATATATTAAAAAAAAAAAAAAAAGAAGAAGAAGAAGCAGCACAGGATAAAAAGGAATGAGAGAGACATGAAAGAAACAAATTATTTTTTCAGCAGTAGTTACAGCCCCTTACGAGCTTCTCCTCCTTGGCAGGGGGGCTCCTCAAGTAGTAGCAGAGAGGGGCGTAGATGATGTTAGTGACTCCAATGATGACCATGAGCCAGGGGAAGCCAATGGCCCGCACAATGGCACCCCCGGTGGACGGACCTGTGAGGAAGAAAGCAAATCTGTAAGCATCTATTGATTCTTGATCGCTTGGAGGACACCATGCTAGGGGGCCAAAGGTGACCCAGAGGATGTCCCAGGGCCAAATATCTCAGAACCCTAGGAGGATCAGCCTCTTGGCTCCACTTCCAGCAGGTAAACAGTCCATAAAGGGAGATTTGGGTTACCAGGTCCTGGTACTCTCCTGTCTCTCTGCCAACATACCTATTGCAAAGCCCATGCAAAAAGCCACATCAGCGATGGCATAGACACTGCCATAGACCGGGGCATGGCGCAGGTCCACCAAGTGTCCCATGATGGGCATCATAGAGGAATCCACCATGCCTGTGGTCAAAGCAAGTAGGACGCCGCCGTCAGTCCTACCCACAGCCCTCCCTCCCTGTCTGTACCATCCCCTTCCTCCCCTCCCAGCTTTACTCCACTGTCTCTGCCTGCTGTCCGTCCTTCCTCATCACTGACACCCACTCCCACCAGGAGTCACGAGCCTGTCTCTCGACACCCCTGCCAGCTGCTCTCCTGTCCCCCCTGCCTTTCCATATACCTGCTCTGATCTGACCCCAAGCCAACATTCAGGGGTTTCCAGTCTCCTTAAGGGTACTTCTTACCTATGGAAATGCCAAGCCCTGCGTTGGGGCCAATGAGACCAAAAATATCATGAGCCAGAGGAACCTGCAGGAAGAAAGGAGGAAGATTTATCAGGAATCCGGTTGGGGGTGTGGTCAGGTGGGACAGCACAAAAACGAAGGGTTTTCCTACGAAACACATTCATCAACCACGTACTCTGTGCCACATGTGTTATCTCTCTGGATTCTTACACCATTACCTCCATTTACAGAGATGACATCTAAACTGGGGCCATTCGGGTTCAATGTCCCATCAAGAGTTTCAGAGCATAAGTAGTGAGATCAAGTGTGAACCTCAGATTTGACTCTGGAGTCACAGCAATGAACGACACATGGACTCTTCTTCCCCTTCCTCTATCCCCTTCACCCAGACACACACTTCTGTCCTCATTCTACCTAGAATGGAGTTTCCTCTCTTTTCTATCTGCAATATCATCCACAGGTGGCGTTGTTATTTTTTAATTTTTTATATCTTTTTTTAATTGGTGTATAATTGCTTTACAATGTTATGTTAGTTTTTTCTGTACAGTGAACTGAACCCACCATATGCATAGATACATTCTCTCTCTCTTGCACCTCCCTCCCCTCTCCTCCCCATCCCACTCCTCTAGATCATCACAGAGCACCAAGCTGAGCTCCCTGTGTGATACAGGAGCTTCTCACTAGCTAGTTATTTTACACACAGTATTGTATATATCTCCATTCCAATCTCCTAATTCATCCCACCTTCCCTTTACCCCATCCCCACCCCTGTCTGTGTCTACGTCTCTGGACCTAGAATCTGTTATACAGAGTGAAGCCAGAAAGAGAAAAACAAATACTGTATATTAACACATATATGTGGAATCTAGAAAAATGGTACAGATGAATCTACGCATACAGAGGTTTTAGTAAAACCCTGACTTGAAGCCAGTGGAACAGGAAGACAAACCAAGAGTCACCAACAACCAATTACCCACAAGCTAGAGGGGCAGAAGGCGTGGTTTATGTTGCTGCTTCAGTGGCTTGTGACATTCATCCTCCTACCCTTCCAATCCCCAACGGAAGCCTTGTTTTCCTCTTTTGCTGGGTCCTTACCTCCCTCCCTGGGCATTTGTCACCCACACCTGCTACACCAGCATACTCACCCCTGAGAGGTTTTACATACCATTTAGATGTCACTAGCTAAAAACAGGGCCTTAGGAATGAATTTAAATTTTTTTAATTATTTCATTTTAAATTTTATTTATTTATTGGTGTGCTAGGTCTTTGTTGCCACGTGGGCATGGTTTTTCCCTCTAGTTACAGTGAGCAGTAGCTATTCTTCATTGCAGTGTGTGGCTTCTCACTGTGGTGGCTGCTCTTGTTGTGGCGCACGGGCTCTAAGCACACAGGCTTCAGTAGCTGTGGCACATGGGCTTAGTTGCTCCGCAGCATATGGGATCTTCCCAGACCAGGGATCAGACCCATGTCTCCTGCATTAGCAAGAGGATTCTTTAACACTGAGCCACCAGGGAAGCCCATGGGGGATATTTCTGTTTTATTACCAGTACTGGTTAAGATTCACAGTGAGCTCCCTATGAGCTAGACACCACTGCAGTTTTGGTCTGGGTAATCCTTTGAGAGGGCATCAGAATCCTCTCTACACAGGTGTGGATGCTGAGTCAAGGGAGGTGATGTAATGAACTCAGAGTCACACGAGCAGCAAATGGCCAAGTTGAGACTGGACCCAGCCCTCAATCAGGACTCCCTGCCTTTCTTGAGCACTGTACTCAGGGCTTTGCAGCCATCTCATTCTCCCTCATGCCTAGGAGGCAAGGGTGCTTCTGATCTCCATGCTGGAGAGGAGAAAATGTAGGTTTAGAGAGCTTGGAGGGGACTCCTGAAAATGGAAAAGCCTTTCTTTCTTTCTTCCTCTACCAAACACTGTGGTGCTAGAGATGGAAGCACGGATAATGGTTCCTCTGGTAGCTTCTGGGATCCTGTCACTACAGGGTACTTAAGTGGAAGCATAAAATGCACCATTCTACAGACCCCCAAAATAGATGCTAACGTGTATTGCTTCATCTGTGTGCCTGCTAAGTCACGTCAGTCGTGTCCAACTCTGTGTGACCCTGTGGACTGTAGCCCACCAGGCTCCTCCATCCATGGGATTCTACAGGCAAGAATACTGGAATGGGTTGCCACTTCCTCCTCAGGAGATCTTCCTGACCCAGGGATCGAGCTCCCATCTCTCTCATCTCCTGCATTTGCAGGCAGGTTCTTTACCACTAGTGCCACCTGAGAAGCCCATTGCTTCATTTGGCCATCCATAAAGCCTCAGATTTCTGTCTTCAGCTGCCCCCACTGCCCTCTCCCTCTCCTTCCCCACCTCCTTTCAGTGGGATGCCGTAGCATCTCCCCCAAGGGTAAATTCCTACCTACACAGAAACAGTCTTTCTGACAGTCCTTGCCAAGTCAATCCTCTGCTCATTTCAAAGGCAAGTTGTCTTTGAGTGTCTGACACTCTCCCCACCCTTTGACTCTCCCCAAAAGACCTTATTATACTTACACAAAGCAAGCTGGTACCTACTACCAACATCCCAACCAGGGAGCATAGCCACCTAAAAAAAGAAAAAAAAAAAAAACAGCATTTTTCAAACAGTGCTAAAGGTTGAGATTCCTTCCACTTGTTACTACATCACCAACTCCTTGGCCAGTCCTACTATCCCTAATTCCAGGAACCCATTGGGATGTGAGAAAATAAACATATCTCTACAGGACCAGTTTGTACTCAGGTGAACCCTTCCCCAGTCCCTTATTCACCCCTCATCCCTGCCCTGGCTCCACATCTCTTCCCATAGTAGAAGCAAACAAGGAGCAAAGGGACATAGTCTTCCTTCCCTTAGAAGAGGAATTGGTTGACTCAGAAAGTCCTTTCCCCTTGGAAATAATGCTCTAACTTAATGTTGCTCTTGCTCAACTCAGCCTATACCTCTCATTGATACATATTCTATCTGGTTTTCAGCATCCATCTCAAAAACTACAAAACATATCAAACTTCCTTCCTTCTCTGATTTCCTATGGAAATGGTTTTTAAAATTACTTCTCAAATCATTATGTCACATTCCAAAGGTAAAATTAAAGCTGTTCTCACTGTAGTTGGAGGAATGAAATTCAGACTTATACCTCTTAGTCCCCAACCCTTTTCCCACTTGGTGGCCTCCTGGGGCTCCATGGAAAACAGTTTGACAACTAACTGCCTCTGGGTCCTGTTTTCTCCATACCTGTTCTCTGTGGAGTTATTTTATCTCTTCAACTGGACAACAAACATCTGGAAAGTAAAGGTTTCCCCTCGTATATTCACTGTATCTTCCATAGCAACAAGCTCAGAACCGGTCCTTTCTCTATACTTCCCTTACCACCTATCCATTCCCACCCTTAGAACAAGCATCTGTGGGTACTTGTTCTAAAATTTCAACCTCAGACAGGCTATCACCCATCATCCCAGGTGCAGGGACCACCTCAGAAGACTCTCCCATCTGACTTTTCCCAGATCCCCAGGCTACATACCGACCCATCTTGTTGGCCAGCACACCAAAGAGGCTGGTGCCAATGAGGTAGGACACACTGGCAGGCAAGAAGGCTAGACCTGCAGAAAGACACAGGTCCTCACCTTAGGCTACTCTGCAACACCTTGGGTCTTACAAGACAGTGACATCTCCCCATTACCTTCAAGGATCCCAAACCATGGTGTTGTGGGTTAGACATCCCTGTGCAAAGCCAAAGCAGATGACATAGGGCTCTCATGCCTCTGCTGTCCTCAAGAGGGGGGCTTTGTTTAGATTTTCTTGGGCTCCAACATCACTGCACACAGTGACTTCAGCCAGGATATTAACAGACCCTTGCTCTGTGGAAGTAAAGCTATGACAAACCTAGACAGCGTATTAAAGAGCAGAGACATAATTTTGCTGACTAAGGTCCACATAGACAAAGCTATGATTTTTTCAGTAGTCATGTACAGATATGAGAGCTGAACCATAAAGAAGGCTGAGCACTGAAGAATTGATGCTATCAAACTGTGATACTGGAGAAGACTCTTGAGAGTCCCTTGGACTGTAGGGAGATCAAACCAATCAACCCTAAATGAAATCAACCCCCTGAATATTTATTGGAAGTACTGATGCTG
This sequence comes from Antilocapra americana, assembly GCA_007570785.1. Classification (NCBI taxonomy): domain Eukaryota; kingdom Metazoa; phylum Chordata; class Mammalia; order Artiodactyla; family Antilocapridae; genus Antilocapra; species Antilocapra americana. Next base: position 31,902,686 of record ML661897.1, on the reverse strand, counting down.
AAGCTCCAATACTTTGACCACCTGATGTGAAGAACTGACTCATTGGAAAAAAGAAAACCCTGATGCTGGGAAAGATAGAGGGCAGAAGGAGAAGGGGATGACAGAGGATGAGATGGTTGGATGGCACCACCAACTCAATGGAGATGAGTTTGAGCAAACTCCGGGAAACAGTGAAGGACAGGGAAGCCTGGCATGCTGCATTCCATAGGGTCACAAAGAGTCAAATCAACTTAGCGACTGAACAAACACATTTAACGTCACGCCCCCCTCCAACTCCCCTCTTAGACTTCCTGATGAATGACTTTGCTCAGCCATTCTCATGTATAAAATACCCATGATTATCAGCATAAGAGCAGGAGCTTTAGAGAAAGACATACAGTACATACTTCCTGGGAAATAAAATTTCTGCCTTACTATTAACCTGCTCTTCTATTGCTCTGATGGTACCTTTTATTTTTGGCCACAACACACAGCTTGCAGAAACTTAGCTGCCCAACCAGGGATTGAACCCATGTCCTCTGCAGTGGAAGCATGGAGTCCTGGTCGACCACTGGACGACCAGGGAATTCCCTCTGATGGTGACTTGGAATAAGTTACTAAACCTTTCTGATCTTTGGTTTCCCCATCCAGTAAACACAAAGCTTTGATTCTATCACATCAGATTACATGAAGAAGCAAATTAGATAATAATAAATGTATGTAAAAGAATATTGTAAACTGAAGCCCTTGGCCCATTGTTTTTTGTGAGAATAGAGTCAAGTACCCTGGAGCATGGGCTTTGCTGCTGGGTTCAAACTGTAGCTTAACCACTCTGTGACCATGGGAAAATCTACCCTTCCTGAGTCTTATTATTTTCTTTCATTTTTTCAGTATTTTTAATGGGCTTTTACTATGTAGCAGGTATTCCAAGAACCAGGATTAGAAGAGTGAATAAAATGAGACAAAATCTTAGCCTCCAGGGAGCTTACATTCCAAGGGAGGGAGATAGACAATAAACAAGTAAATAAATGAAAAATGATGACTTTGACAGTGATAAGTTCTGTGAAGGAAGTTTAATGTGGTAATATGGAAGAGTGCCCAGGAATAAGGGCTAACTTAGATTCAGGGAGTTAGGGAAGCCTCCTTTGAGGAGGTAGTATTTAAACTGAGAATTGAACAACCAAAACAGAAGGTTTTTTTAGCAAGAAAAACAAACAAAAACACCTAATGCAAATAGGAAGGCTTATTGAAAGGACAAGTCTAGAGTTCTGAAGAGAGATCCTAAAGAAAAATAAAAGGGTTCAACTAATTAGTTTATGAGTTAGTTTTCTTTTTTTTCATATTTTCATATTGTTTATTTACTTGCCTGTGTTGCATCTTAGTTTTGCCAAGGGAAGTCTTCGCTGCGGGATGCACGGTCTTGTTGCAGCTTGTGGGGTCTAGTTCCCTGTGTTTGTGTGTGTCCACCCAGTTGTGTTGGACCCTTTGCACCCCCACGGATGGTAGCCCTTCAGGGTCCTCTGTCCATGGGATTTTCCAGGCAAGAATACTGGAGTGGGTTGCTATACCCTTCTTCGGGGGATCTACCCAACCCAGGAATCTAACCCGAGTCTCTGACATCTCTTGCACTGGCAGGCGAATTCTTTACCACCAGCGCCACCTGGGAAGCCACCTGACCAGGGATCAAACCTGGGCCGCCTGCATTGGCAGGGTGGAGCCTTGGCCACTGGACCACCAAGGAAGTGCCTACCAATTCAATTCTTAAAGCCAGGGGAATGGCTGGGATGACCCATGGAAGATAAGAGAGAGAACACATACCTATGGTCTGAGCCTTCAGGGACTCCTTCTTTTAAAAGTTAACAAAAGAGGAGGTGATAGCAAAGGTGATACATAACCAATTAAGTAGATGAGAGGAGATGGAAACCAGAAGGGAAAGGAAAAGAAAAGGAAAGAAAATAAAAAAGAAGTTTGGCCTCTGAAGGACTTGGAACATTTCAACCACACCGAGAAGGCCCTAGATGTGCACGCAGGTCCAGGAAAGTAAGTATATCTAGTGATGAGAACACACAAGGTCCCTTTTTGCTGCTTCTGTTTCCTCAGTGAATGACTGGGAGTTGAGAATGATGAAGGCGAAGGGTCGGGAATGTGAAGGAGGTTTGAATAGTGTAAGCCAATCCTTTCAGAAAGTAGGAAGAATGAAACTTAAAAGAAAGATTGTTTAAGTGTGATAGTGTGAAAGTCCGCTTTAGATTCATGGCCGTTTTGTTTTTTTAATCTTTTTTTTTCTTTTTCTTGTCCTTTTAAAAAATTTTTCATTTCTTTTTTTAATTTTTTTTTTAATTTTAGATTTATGACCATTGATATAAGGTGAGACCAATAGCCAAGTATGTGTTTTCCTATAGCCCCATTCCATTGCTCAGGTGCAGGCAAGGAGTGGGCAACCAGACAGGCTTAACCAGACTTAAAGCTTCTCATGTGACAATCCCAGAGCGGGAGGGGATGGGGCACAGGCATTAACAATGCTTTCAAAGGAGTGACATTAATGATGGACGTGGATTCATCATATGAACTCCAAGCTGAGTAAAGAAAGACGTGCAGAGACTTCTCTGGTGATCTGGAGATTAAGACTCTGTGTTTCTGATGCCAAGGATATGAGTTTGATCCCTGGCTGGAGAACTAAGATTCCCGCATGCCTCACAGCCAATCAATAAATAAGAAAGAAGTGAACACACAAGTAGTGATGTAAACAGAGAAAGAACTGAATGAACTGCTGATCTCAGTGTAGCCAAAATGTGTTAATATAAGGGTATTAGAAGACCTAATACCCTGATGGTGTTGGAGAAGACTCTTGAGAGTCCCTTGGACTGAAAAGAGATCCAACCAGTCCATCCTAAAGGAGATCAGTCCTGAATATTCATTGGAAGGACTGGTGTTGAACTTGAAATGCCAATACTTTAGCCACCTGATGCGAAGAGCTGACTCATTGGAAAAGACCCTGATGTTAGGAAAGATTGAAGGCAGGAGGAGAAGGGGACCACAGAGGATGAGATGGTTGGATGGCATCACCGACTCAATGGACATGAGTTTGAGTAAACTCTGGGAGTTGGTGATGGACAGGGAGGCCTGGTGTGCTGCAGTCCATGAGGTCACAAAGAGTCGGACACGACTGAGTGACTGAACTGATACTGATTAGAAGACCTGAGCAGAGAATATGGAAGGTGATAACCTGGAGTTGACATTTCAGAGCTGTTTCAATTAATGTTGATTTCAAGGTCCATATTACAGAAATGTTTGATTGGTTATGGTGGAAAGGAGAAGATCATTGCAAGAAAGTAGATTAAGGAATAGGCCAAGATATTGGTAGAGTTACCCACCTGGATACTGAAGTCACCAAAAGTGGTGACAGGAGTAAAGGTGAAAAGAATATGAACCAGGTGTTGGTGGATTTAGTGAACGAGAAGGGTTACCTCAGGGATCAGTAGATAATTGCAACGAAGAGGGGTGGGGTGGTACAATCTGATGATATGATCTTCAATGGAATCAGGGTCTTTTTTTCCTCGAGGCTGTACCAGGCAGCATGAACCAGTGGGATCTTGGTTCCCTGACCAGGGATCTATCTAACCTCTGCCTCATGGCTTTAGAAGCACAAAGTCTTAACCATTGGACCACCAGGGAAGTCCTTGGGAACCAGGGTTCAAGGAAAATGAGAAAGAAATGACTTAGAAGCAGTAAAAGGAAGTCAAGTCTGAAGGAATGTATGTGTGTGTGCTTAGTCGCTCAGTCGTGTCTGATGATTTGAGACCCCATGGACTGTAACCCACCAGTCTCCTCTGTCATGGGATTCTCCAGGCAAGAATATTGAAGTGGGTTTGCCATTCCCTTCTCCAGGGGATCTTCCTGGGTTTCCTGCATTTCAGGTGGATTCCTTACCATCTAAACCACCAGGGAGAATTGCCAGCCCAGGTTCGATGCATGATACAGGGTGCTCAGGGCTGGTGCACCAGGATGACCCAGAGGGATGGAGTTGGGAGGGAGGTGAGAGGGGGGTTCTGGAAGAGGAACACATGTATACCCATGGCAGACTCATGTCAATGTATGGCAAAACCAACACAATAATGTAAAGAGAAAAATAAATAAATAGATAAAAGGGGGGGGATAAACCACCAGGGAAGCCCCAGAACTTCCATCAGTGGAAGTGTGGGAAAATGGTGTTCTCAGAAAATATTCAGGTCTTAGGGCAAGAAGATGAAAGAAGTGTTCAGAGAAGAGGCTGAGGGTATAGGGACACTTGCATATGGCAGAGACTTCCACAGGGCTCAGGATTTGGGAGGGCAGTGGGAAATTGTTTCAGATAAAGAAATGTCTGAAATATGGGAATAATAATTCCTACCAGACAGGCATAAATGACCATTAATGTAAAACAAACATTTGGCAAGGCTCTTGGCACAGAGTAAGTACCCCCCTTGAGTATCATCCTTAACTAGCAGCAGCATAGCCAGTGGGTAGCACACTCAAGACTTGAACCCAGACCCTCTCCCTCTGACGGCAGGTGCCTCCACCACCCACAGATGGCAGCACAGATGGCTCTGGCATAAAGAGCTGCATGGAATCAGCAAGATGAGTTTCCTTCAGTCTTACTAGCTTCCCTCTGTCTCTCTGTATGAAGAGGAAACAGTGCTGTCTAATAGAAACTGTTGTGACAATTACAAATAAACCGAAAGTCAATAATTCACCAGTTACTGGCTGATGGCTTGTTTGCTTTTAATATCCTCTTCTATGGGCTGGAGGTGAAACACACCTTTAATATGTTTGTCTAGTCTATCTGTGCAGGTGGCAATATGCCTCAAACTGTAACCATGTAACCATATATTTATGTTTCATTGCTTTAAAAAAAAATTAATGGTATAGCTACTCAATTGTTTGAGGCTTCCCAGGTAGCTCAGTGGTAAAGAATCTGTCTGCCAATCCAGGAGATTCAGGTTTGATCCCTGGATCAGGGAGATCCCCTGGAGAAGGAAACAGCAACCCACTCCAATATTCTTGCCTGAGAAATTCCATAGACAGAGAAGCCTGGCGGGTTACAGTCAGGGGTCACAAAAGAGTCAGACACGACTTAGCGACTAAACAACAACCATTCAATTGTTTACCTCATATCTGGAAATGGGCACCAACAGGAAGACCACAGACCTGCTAGATCCATCTCCTTGACATTGTTTCAAGTAATGTGGGATTTCCTGAATGAGATTTTCCTCAGTTGACGTGGCTTGTTCTTTAGGATCTGAGTGTAACTTGCAATTCAGCAACATTTTTTGCAAGTGAGGTGTTCCATACACACATATATACATATACATAATATAGACATATATTTCACAGCATATCTTCAAGGGTTGGGGATTACACATAGCTATGACTGCTAAAGTGATTTCAACAAAAACAATGATAAAAACAGAAATGGGTTTTATTTCCTGAGTATATACTGTATCCCAAGTGCTATGCTAATGCCTTTAGAATATGTGTGTGTGAGCGCTAAGTCGTGTCCGACTCTTTGTGGCCCCATGAACTGTAGCCTTCCAGGCTCCTCTGTCTATGGGATTTTCAAGGCAATAATACTGGAGCGGGTTGCTGTTTCCTACTCCAGGGGGTTTTCCCGACCCAGGGATCAAACTCAAATCTCTTGTGTCTCCTACATTGGCAGGCAGATTCTTTACCACTAGCACCACCTGGGAAGCCCTTAGAATACATAAGTCTATTTAACCCTGAAAACAACCCAGAAAAGTGCCTCCATTTTTACAAATAAAAAAAAAAAGTGGAGTTTGAAGACGTTAAGTAACTTATCCAAGGACACACCCAGAAAGTGGTCGAGTCAGGATTTCAACACAGGTGGGCATATTTCCAAAGCCTGAGCTTTTTCCTCCACCGGGTGAGAGTAGTGGGCACACAGTGGGCCACTTGGAGAGTGTTCAGCCACAGGCTACAAATTGCTCCTCCCAACAACTTGGAGAGGGGTCTGCATGGAGAACAGTCTTTCTCTGTGTGGTCACTGGCGCCATATCAGCATCACCAGGAAACTTACCAGGAATGCAACTTGTTTCTACTGAATTGTTGGAAGGGAATTGCAGTCTGAATTTTAATACACTCTCCAGGTGAGAACCTCTGTATTTAGACTTAGAGATGCAGAGGGCAATGAAGAAAGTTGTAAGGAACAGTGGAGGACAGAACCTCATCAGCCTCTCACTCAGTCTCCTGAGGGCTTTCTACTGCAGCCTTGCCTGCATGAGGCACTGTCTGACATCAAGCCTGTGCACTTCACTGGGTCTCACTAGCCTCTCTCTCTGTTCCTCTGTACCCTGAGCGGAAACAGTGCAGCCTAACAGAAACTGTCAGGGTGATTACAAGTAAACCCAAAGTCAGCAGTTCACCAGTTACTGATTGATGGCTAGTTTGCTTTTAATATTCCTGTGGGGTGAAGAAGGGCTGGGGAGGGCCCATTCTGAGCTATGGTTGGTGGCCTGTCAGCCCAAGAGCCCAAGAGTCTTGGGGCGGGGGATGTTTATTTGCATTGAGCATTCAATAAACCGTCATGGCCAGAGGAAGCTGTAGCTTGGAAAAACCCAATTTGGCGCTAGGAGTGCAGCTGGGAGCCTTGCTTAGCATGGTCCCCTAAAAAATTAGATTTAGTGCTTGTCATTGCACATTAAGCTATATCAAGTCCTTATCAGTTCCCCCTCTGGCCTCATAAGCTCTCCTCCCAGCAGTGACTGAGTGATTTGCACATAACCTTCCCTGCTGCCTTTCCTTAGCCTTCCTGGAAAGATCCAGGGCCTCCTCCCTCTGATGAGTCATGAGGACATCTGTTCATGGAGCAGAAGAGGCTGGAGGCCCCCCTCACAGTACAGTGTACTCCATTAGCACCTTTCTAGCAAAAGGGTAATCTGGGGGACAGTGAGTGGGAAAGACAAAACTGTAAGATAGGTCAAAAAGTCCGTTTGGGTTTTTCTATAACACAGAAAAACCCAAACGAGCTTTTTGGCAAGCTCAATATCAATGATAGTGATGGTGGTACTTGCTAATATTTTACAGGTAAAAAGCATTTTCACAGATCATGTCACTTATTCCTCAAATGCTCAGTTGCTAAGTCGTGTCCAACTCTTTGCAACCCCATGGACTGCAGCATGCCAAGCCTCCTTGTCCCTTACTATCTCCTGGAGTTTGCCCAAGTTCATGGCCATTAAGTCAGTGATGCCATCCAACCATCACATCCTCTGCCACCCTCTTCTCCTTTTGCCTTCAATCTTTCCCAGCATCAGGGTCAGATTTACCCTCTGAACTCCTAATACTCTGATAGCCATTTTAGTGATAGGGAAGTGATGCTCAGAAAGCTGATGTGATTTGCACAAGTTTGCATAGCAAATTAATGGAGCAGAAAGGAAAAGCCAAGGTCATTTGACAAGCAGTCATTCATCCACACAGCTAGGTGAGTTGCCCCTCCATCACCCCTGTCAAGCCCTCCCACTCTGTGTACTGGGGACTACTTCTTGAAGGAACTGCCCACCCAATCAGGATAAATTCATAGGTGCAGACAGGAGAGGTAATTTGATGAATGAAGAACGCTGTCCCTCTATAACTCTCAAGATCTGGCCCTGATGATGCTTACTGATGACCTGAGAAAGGGTTCCTGGCCCATACCTCTGCTTAAATTCATGCTGAGGACCGAGGTCACTTACCTAGCTGCCACTCAGGGGCACACATGGTCTGCAGCATCCAGATAGGCAGTGTGGGCTCCAGCATGGCCACCCCCATGTTGGCAAAGCAGATGGAGCCTAGGGAGACAGTCCAGTGAACCCCCAAGGCAGTCCTGAAGCTCAGACCCTCCCTCCCAAAGGGAGGTAATGTCAGCTTACCTGCAGCCACCAGGATATAAGGGTCTTTGAGGAGCGTGAGGAGTGGAGTCCCCTTGGCACTCTGAGAACAGGACAACAAAAACCTTCATCTATACAGTGTATATGCCTCTCCTGTTTAGTCATCTACCTAAATTCATCAGCTCAATTTAATCATCTACCTTCCTTCCAAGCATACCAGCAAGCCCTTCATCATCATGGTTACCTTTCCCTAAACTCCTTTCCTTCTTTTTCCAATAGGTCCAAACCTCAGGCATTCATCAAAGTCAAGCTTCAATGGCCCCTTCTTATCCACAGTGTTCCCTAACTCAGTAACTGGAACTTTTCTCTCTTAAACTTCCTAAGCACTATGTCCTAATCCATGGTATTTACTACTTTCCATCTTGACTTAGTAGTTTATTTACTCCAGTGTTCATCGCAGCACTATTTACAATGGCCAGGACATGGAATCAACCTACATGTCCATCAGCTGAGGAATGGATAAAGAAGATGTGGTATATATATATATATATACAATGGAATATTACTCAGCCATAAAAAGGGAAGGAAAAGATGTCATTTGTGGCAATATGGATGGATCTAGAGATTGTCAGACTAAGTGAAGTCAGAAAGAGAAAGACAAATACCATATGATACCGCTTACATGTAGAATATAAAACAGGGTACAAATGAAGCTATCTACAAAACAGAAATGCAGCTACAGATGTAGAAAACAAACTTACAGTTACCAGGATATAAGGGGTAGGGGAGAAATAAACTAGGAGATTGAGATTAACACATATATACTACTATATATAAAATAGATAAGTAATAAGGACCTACTGTATACCACAGGGAAGTCTACTCAATACTCTGTAATGACCTGTATGTTGACTTGATTAATAGGTTTAATAGTTTTGATATGATAACCCTCTCTGCATATACACAGGGATGGATTATAATATTCAGAGATACTACAACTAAAAAGATCATGCCCTCTCCCATATATAATTCAAAGTAAAGAGGCAGATCTAAATCATAAAATGTAACTAAACAAGTTCAATAAACCTTTTGACTCAACAATCTTACTTTTTGAAATTTACTCTAAAGATTACCTCCAATTTTAGAAAAATGTGTATATACAAGATTATTGGGCTTCCCTATAGCTCAATTGGTAAAGAATCCTCCTGCAATGCAGGAGATCCCAGTTTGATTCCTAGGTTGGGAAGATCTGCTGGAGAAGGGATAGGCTACTCACTCCAGTATTGTTGGCTTCCCTTATGGCTCAGCTGGTAAAAAATCTGCCTGCAATGCGGGAGACATGGGTTCAGTCCCTGGGTTGGAAAGATCTCCTGGAGGAGGGAAAGGCTATCCACTCCAGTATTCTAGCCTGGAGAATTCCATGGACTGTATAGTCCACAAAGAGTCAGACACGACTGAATGACTTTAACTTTCACAAGATTATTAATTGCAGCACTATTCATATCTGCAAAATACTGGAAATTACTGAAATGCTCAAACATAGAAGGTAGCATAAAACATGGTATGCATACAATGGTATGCAAGCCAGAAAAGGAACCACTTTTTTTAATATGTAGAATATTACCATTCAAAAATTAAAATTATTCAAAAAAGTACTAAAAAGAAGTCATTTCTCTAGTCGCACTTTTGATACCACAGGGGTGGGGCTGTCACACCAAGGAATTCTCCAGTTCTCTGGACCAACTGAGTGTCCTGACAATTCAATTCAATTCCGACACTAATTACTTGCCTGCAATGCAGGAAACCCAGGTTCAAACCATGGGTCAAGAAGGTCCCTGGAGAAAGGAATGGAAACCCATTCCAGTATTCTTGCCTGGGGAATTCCATGGATAAAGGACTCCAGCAGTCTACAGTCTAGGGTGTTGCAAAGAGTTGGACATGACTGAGCAACTAACACTTTCACTTTCACGATGTAGACCCCACAGACTGATCCCCACTTCAGACACAAGTAGCGTGCCCAAAGGATACCAACCGTACTTACTTGGCTACAAAATTAAGATCTTTGGATCAGACTTTCCCATATTGTCTGTACTTTCTTATCTCTCTTCATGGTCTGATATGAATCTCTCAGAGCCATCTCTGTCTTGGAGTCAGATAAAGACCAACTCTGATATAGAAGGACAGTCGGTAAGGCTGCTCTGGGGGTAAATGTTGTTTGGATGGCCTCCAAGGTCTTCTTTAGCTCTGAGATGTTAAGATGTTACAATTATGAATACTCAGATCCCAATGTCATTGTCATCCTGGTTCTGAATTACTATATATGACTCAATAAGCTTTCTTTGACTCTTTATAAAGCCCTTCCTCCATCTTGGTCCAACATCAAGCCAGACTTCCTCCCCCTCCTCGACACGATCCTAAGCATGACCCTCTTGGGAATCCAGGACAGTTCTAGCTTTCTCCTTGTGGCTTGATAGGGATGGTCCAGGCAAGCCTGGGTCACTGCACTCAGCCACTCTCTCTCTGTCAGTGATGGAGCTTGGTATTCACTCACCTCCGGAGAGACTTTAGAAGGCTGTAGGATGCAGAGTTGGAGCGCTAAGAAAGGAAGAGGGAGAGAAAACTAGTTCAGTGTGCCCACTTACTAGCTGGAAGATCCAATGATGGCCACCTTGTCAGCACTCTGCTCCTTACAGAGTCCCTGAGCTGCTGCCCTCTTTCTTACAATGAGGCAGCCCCCGATCCACCCAGACATGTCTATCTGGACACCACAGCATAATTCATTTCCAACCTGACTGGGACTCTCACCTGTCCGGTGCTCTATGGTGACTCACCTCCATCCAGAAGAGCCAAGAAGGCCAAGATGAGGAAGGGTACGGTCTTCCCCAGAAACACGTACGTCACACTTCCAAAGGGAGCCCCTACTGCAAAGGAAAACAGCCATGGATTCCCAGAGGTGAGGACCAGTTCCCAGGGAGCATGACTCACTCATATTCATCCAGTGAGCACTTCATGAGGGCCTGCAAGGGCTGAGCGCTGCAGGAGAACTTAAGCCTCTGAGGATTCAGAGATGGAAGAAGATCTGCATCCAAGGGGTTCAGTTTCTAGTGGAAGAAATGTGTGAGTAGTCACTGGAGGGGGGAATCCAAATAATCAGAACATGATGAAAAGTAAAGGTTCCATATAAAGAAATTATACTCCAATAATAAAAATAATAATAACAATAATTAAAAACTTTAAAAAGAGGGAAAAGAAAAGTAAAGTTTCCATCTGCAAAGTGCTAAGTAGTCACAGTGCATGTCCACTCAGTTGCTTCAGTCATGTCCAACTCTTTGTGACTCTATGGACTGAAGCCCAAAAGGCTCCTCTGTCCATGGGATTCTCCAGGCAAGAACACTGGAATGGGTTGTATTTCCTTCTCCAGGGGATCTTCCCAACCCAGGGATCAAATCCACATCTCCTGCATTGGCAGGTGGGTGGTTTACCACTACCACCACCCGGGAAGCCCATGTAATCACAGTAGAGTGAGTTCAAGTGGCCACAGGGGCTTTGTTAAGTGGTTAATACAGGTGGGCATAAAGCACATGTGAAGAACACAGAGGTGTCAAAAAAAAAAAAAAAGAAGTGTGGATCAAGAAGCAATAAAAGGAAGTCCCTGTCACTAGAATAGGAGTATTTGGGAGAAAAGGAGAGTGGGAACTTCTAGTGGCTCAGTGGTAAAGAATCCACCTGCCAATGCAGGAGATGTGGGTTCAATACTTGAGTCAGGAAGATCCCCTGGAGAAGGAAATGCAACCCATTCTAGTATACTTGCCTGGAGAATCCCATGGACAGAGGAGCCTTGTGGGCTACAGTCCACAGGGTCACAAAGCGTCAGACACAACTTAGCAACTAAACAACAACCCTGTTACTAAAATAGGAATGTTTGGGAGACAGGAGAGTGGGGAAGGTTGAAGCTGAATAGCCAAGGGCTCTGTGTATGTAGATAAAACATGTATTTGGTCTTATGGGCAAGAGAGAAGCATCAGTGCTTTTCTTGTGGGGGAGGACCACAAGCTCTGGGCATAGGAAGCTTCTTCTGGGGGCAGCTTGGAGGAAGGAGGCAAGATACAGATCAGGCAGGCAGCCGGTGCCATGTTCTAAGTGAAATGTGATGAGGAACTGGCCTTGAGCAAGTGGCTGTGGAGGATATAGTGGGCTTATTCATTTGTGAGTGAAAGGTGATAAAGGAGACAAGGAGGCACCCAAGTGTGAGCTTGGGTGTTTGAGGAAGTGGATGCCACCGCAAAGTAGAACTTTGGTTCCCTGTCCTCACCATGGGGTTAGAGAGTAGGGCCAGGGGAGAGATGCTTGGTGTCTTCTTCTCAATTAGCTTGTAACCTCTTAGAGGGCAGGAACCACCTCTGAGACTTCTGAGCTATATGCCCTTTGTGCTAGCATTGTGCTTGTCGGGTACATAATGCCCTAGGAAAGACTGAGGGCAAGAAAAGGGGTGACAGATGATGAGAAGTTTGGATGGTATCTCTGACTCAATGGACATGAGTTTGGGTAAACTCAGGGAGATAGCAAAGGACAGGGAAGCCTGACATGCTGCAGTCCATGGGGTCACAGAGTTGGACACAACTTGGAGACTGAGCAACAACACGGTGTATATAATATGTACTCAGTAAAAGTGTGTGTCTTGTTGGACTAATCGATTAAACTAGATTTCGAATGAACCTCAAAGAAAGTATAACCTTCAGATTTGGAGCTTGGGATTCGAGCCTAGAAAATCTAAGTCTGTATTCTGGTTCTGGCATTTCTTGGTCATGTGATCTTGGATGGCTGTGAATCTTTTTAATCCTTATCTGTGTAATGGGGACACCACACTGTGGTGGTGAGGAAAAAAAGATTCTGTATATATTTAGCACAAAATCTGGCAAATAGCATGGTCCCCAGTTGAAAGCACTAGCCATGTATGGAAGCAGAGATGAGGCAGCAGCTGCTAACACATGAAGATTCACTTCCTTGAGTAGACTAGGTGTCTGGATCATTCCCAGCCGCTCATGGGCTATTCAACTTCTTAAAGGGGAAGAGATTCTGCTTTTCCTAGGCAGAATTTCAGAAGGAATCAAAACATGGTTGGACAAAGAAGGAAGAAAAATACTGTTTTCCAAGACCTTAGAAATACCTGCCTCCTGGAGATATCTCCCAGGTGCCACTCACCCAGCACTCCCAAGGCCAGGCCCCCCAAAGCAATCCCCATGGCCCGCCCTCTCTCATGGTCATCAGTGTAGACACAGGCCAGCATCCCAAGACCTGAAAGGGGAAAGGCAGGCAGAATTAGCATACTGTCTCTGCCACTCTCACTGAGTCCTTGGTCTCAGCCCTATTGTATCTCCAGGAGTCATCTTAACTAGAGTTTCAATTGGAAGGGTTTTATAGAACCTAACTCAAAGTATTTTATACATGCTATCCCCAAGGGTCCCCCAAATGCCCACATGACTCACCCCTTCTGCTCTGAATATTATTGGAAGTGCAAAAGTCTTTGAAAGCAGAATACCATTCTCCAATGATCCTGTATTTCATATCACTGTATCATTTCCCTGAATCCATAGATAGGGAGTAGGTCAAGGGAAGGAAAACCCATGGACACAGAACACTGCTCTATTCGATGAAGATGAAGATGCCCATGGAAGAGTCTCAAAGCACCAGGGAGAGAGCGTGGGCTGGGCTCTTACTTCCATTTACTTATATGTAAAATGGCATAAAATCTCTACTTCCTAGGATTACATGAAGTCATGTATTTGATAATACTTTGCAAACTGGGATGTTGTTACCAATAGTATCAATATTACTGTTTCTATAAAACATTAAGAGGGGAACAGAGAAAAGATCACAGAGTGGCATTAAATCAAAACCTTGCCTACTGCACCTTTTTGCTTGGGCTTGGTCTGACCTGAGCTAACTCCACCTAAATATTACCAGAGAAAGTTACATCAGGCTTAGGGATTTACAGGCCCTGCCAGCAACTCTATAATTATCTTGTTTTCAAACTACAATTTCTGCATTTTCTGATGATAGTTTCCTTAATTTCTTCATATACATTTTATAGAATCTGAGGGTAATAATAGTAAGAGATGGTAAGAAATGTGTGTGTGTGTAAGATGTCAGCATTACCTGCAACAGATGAAAATGAAGATCCAATGCCTTGAAGAGTTCGGGCCACAAAAAGCAGAGTATAGGTACCAGAAAAGGCAAACACTGAGCAAAGAGAATAGCAAGAATTCCCCAGTTAGCAAACGGCCTTTGATGGTCTGGCCACCAGTAGATGGGCTCATGATGTTACAGACATGAGCCATTATGCTCGTGTTTTAATAAAGAGTGATCACTGCTCCCTGTTTTCAGAGCTGCTTTTCTAATCTTCTCCCTTAACTAGGATCGCATTATGATTGACATGAAGACTGAGAAGCGTAAACTGATGCACCACATGGTGGACAGGAGGCTGAGTGCCCACATTTCCTGCTTAAACCCCAACATCCTGCCCACTGAAGTCAGGGCTGAGCATGTAACCCAATGCCCTGGACTGAGAACTGGTTCCTAGACCCTACTTTTGGATTCTCCATATGCAACAACCTGATTTGATCTTTGCCATAGCTGGGTCCTATTGGGTCATCTGGAGTGGGAGACAAAAGCTATGTGTACTTGAAGGTCCATGGGTATTGGGTAGACAAGGATATCTTGTGATTCAATCGAATCCTTCCCCTCATATTGAAAAATCTTTTAGCCAAGTCAGATCAGTGAGTATTAAGTGATACTGATCATGCAGCTGTGCTGGACTCTGCAGCAATGTGAAACAAAGAGACCACCCAGTTCATGCCCTTGAAGAGATGCAGTCTACTAGAGACTAACAAGCATGCATGAAGCTGAGGGCCAAACAAGAGTATGTTATCAGAGACTAAATTACAGAGTGTTGGAGGTAAGGTTGGTGAGTCCAGACATGTCTCATCTCAGATTCTAAGACAACACCACAGAAAGGGAGAAGATTTGCTCCCAAAGTGTCTGCATCAGCAATGTTGAACCTTTTTGCCCATTCATTACAATGGCTGTGCTTATAATCTTCCCCCATTACTTCCCCACATGATCACACCATCTCCCAAGCATGCAAATGATTGGCCTCTCCCTGCCAGACTTCCAGTGATCTCTCCCAGGCTTTCTGATTTCAATTTGTTCAAGGTCTGCTACCCCTATGTCCTCTGAGAATAGTTAGACCAGCTCATCCCTGTTTGCCCAGGACCTTCATGATTTTATTTTATTTTTATTTATTTTATTGGTGTATAGTTGCTGCTTTACAATGTTGTGCTAGTTCCTACTGTACAACGAAGTCAATCAGCTATATATATATATATATACATACACATTTATTTCCTCCTTCTTGGACCTCCTTCACACCTACCCATTCCACCCATCTAGGTTAAGAGGCATGTGAAAAGATGATCAATAATCACTAATTATTAAAGAAATGAAGATCAAAACTTCGATGAGGTATCACCTCACACTGGTTAGAATGATCATCATCAAAAAATCTACAAACAATAAAGGCTGGAGAGGGAGTGGAGAAAAGGGAATCCTCTTGCACTGTAGGTGGGAATGTAAATTGATGCAGCCACTATGGAGATCAGTATGGAGGTTCTTTAAAAAACCGAAAATAAAACTACTTTATCTTATTTTATTTGTTTGGCCATACCTCGCAATATGTGGGATCTTAGTTCCCCAACCAGGGAATTGAACCTGTGTCCCTTGCAGTGGCAGCATGGGGTCCTAACCACCGGACCACCAGGGAAGCCTCTAGGACCTGTGACGTTTTAAAATAAAAAGTCTCACATCCTGGGAAGCCCCTCAATCCCAGGCAAACTGGGTGGTTGGTCCCCCTTGTTTAGGAAGACCAAAGTAATTTTGCACCCCTAACACAGGCCACCATTTAACTCCTAATTACATTAAGTTCGTTTTCCCGCTAGGGGCCCTTAGGGAGAGTGATGGGCATCAGCAACCTCATTTAGTATTTAAAACCCCGAAGGGGCCTTCCCTGGTAACACAGTGGATAAGAATCTGCCTGCCTATGCAGGGAACATGGGTTCAGTCCCTAGTCCAGGGAAATTCCACTTGCTGTGGGGCAACTAAGCCGGAGTGCCACAACTATTGAGCCTGTGCTTTAGAGCCCAGGAGCCGAAACTACTGCCTGCACGCCTAGAGGCTGGGCTGCACAGCAGGAGAAGCCACAGCAGTAAGAATCCTGAGCACTGCAACGAAGGATAGCTCCCCCCACTGCAGCTGGAGAAAAGCCAGCGCAGCAACGAAGACCCAGTCCAACCAAAAATAAAACAAATAAATAAATAATTTTTTTAAAAAAAAGACAAAACCCTGAAGGAACGCTACATAGGATCCTCTAAACACCAAATGTATGCTAGAGTTAGGCCAGCTCAGTATAGCAACACTGGTTATGGCATGGAAATAATAATTATTACTTAATACACACAGTTTAGTAGATAAGAAAGCTTTCAAAGCATGAGTTCTTGGCAGAGAATCAGGCAAGGGCCTTATGCTAAAAAGTATGGGATCCACTAGGATACCGCACTATCTTATTTTGCAGTGTGTTTGTCGTGTCTCCTAGGCAAGCATCAAGTGCCCAGGGAAGCCCCTGGGGTCCAGTGGTCAAGAATCACTTGCCAATGCAGGGGGCATGGATAGGATACCTAGTCCAGAAAGTTCCCACCTGCTGTGGGGCAACTAAGCCTCATGCGCCACAACTACTGAAGCCCGTATGCCTAGAGCCTGTGCTCTGCAACAAGAGAAGCCACCACAACGATGAGACTGAGAGAACAGCCCCTGCCCACCACAACCAGAAAAAGCCTGTGCACAGCAAGGAAGACGCAGTGCAGCCAAAAATAAAGCAAATAAATAAATAAATCTTTTTTAATGGAGTTTATTTAAAAAAAAAAAAAGAATCTGTCTTCCAATGAAGGGGACATGGATTCAATCCTTGGTCAGAGAACTAAGATTCCATATGCCATGGGGCAACTAAACTCATGTGTGGCAATGACTGAAGCCATGCTCCGCAACTAGAGAGCCCATGTGTTGCAAACTACAGAGCCCATGCAGTCTGAAGCTTGTCCACCACAGCTAGAGAGAAGCCCACACAACACAACGAAAGATTCTGCTTGCCACAGTGAAGACTCAGCGTAGCCAAAAATAAATAAGAACGCTTAGAACTCCAAGAACCACAAGAACTCCAAGACGTGTAGAACCACATCTTTTCATTCTTTACATTCCCTCAGTGACTTTTCACCATCAAGGCATCATACATATGCACCATAGTAATGAATTATATCTTTCTCATTTGATGAAACAGAGCACCTTATTACTTTTTAAGTTACCACTGAGCATAGCTTGGGGTTTCCCTGATAGTTCAGTTGGTAAAGAATCCCCCTGCAATGCAGGAGACCCCAGTTCAATTCTGGGGTCAGGAAGATTTGCTGGAGAAGGAATAGGCTACCCACTCCAGTATTCTTGGGCTTCCCTTGTGACTCAGCTGGTGAAGAATCTGCCTGCAATGCAGGAAACCTGGGTTCAGTCCCTATGGTTGAGGAGATCCCCTGGAGAAGGGAAAGGATACCCACTCCAGTATTCTGGCCTGGAGAATGCTATGGACTATAAAGTCCATGCGATCACAAAGAGTCGGATACAACTGAGCAACTTTCATTTTCATCACTTTCAGCATAAGTTGAGCTCCTAAAAGTTCAATAAAGATTTTCAACTTAAAGTTCTTCATTTTCTGTGATTCAGCTAGAATGTCACAAGTAGGCTGACGTTCTCAGAACTTCACACACGGAGCTCCTGCACTTTGTACCTTCCAGCCCTGAATGAAACAAGTTCCTGTTAAGCACTGGTAGAAAAGAGTCAAGTTCTATGCTGGAAGGGATGGAAGCTTCAGGAGGAACAACAGGAAAAGTAGAAAAGCAACAGAAAGGTAATAAGAAAAACAAGACGGAGGGACTTCTGTGGTGGTCCAGTGGTTAAAAATCCACCTGGCAATGCAGGGGACATGAGTTCCATCCCTGGGCCAGGAGGCTCCTACATGCCTCAGGGCAGCTAAGCCCCTGCACCAAAAGTACTGAAACTAGTCATTTTTTACAGAAACCACCAAAACTACCCATGCACTCTAGAGCCTGTGCTCTGAAACAACAGAAGCCACCACAACGAGAAGCCCTCACACTGCAACTAGAGAGTAGCCCCCACTCACCATAACTAGAGAAACCCCACACGCATCACCAAAGACCCAGCACAGCCACAAATAAACAAATAATTTGGAAAAGAGAAACAAGAGGGAGAATGGATGTGTTTCTTGGAGGAGAGGCAGCAGAGGCACCAGGCTGCCTTCCCCTTTATTAACCTCTCCCCACCCCCTCCCCCTCGCCCCATATTCATTCTTTCTTATTTTTTCAGGGTCAATTTCCAGGTGTATTTTATTTTACTTAATATTCTCATTTTATCTCCATTTTATTGGGAACATTTATCTGATGCTGGGTAGACTATTTGTCTTTCTCTTTCTTGTTTCCTTAGCACATTTATTTTCTAAATCTATAACCTTTAATGGCCTTCTTTGAAGGCAGTAAACTTTTTGGAATTTTCCAGTTGCTATTGACCAATTTAGATTTTTTGCTAGTTGCCCTTTACCCTTGTAAATCAAAATACTACGACCTATTCTCAAAGATGGGAGGTTTTTACTAAACTCATTCAAGGGATTACTCACACACACACACACACACACACACACACACACTATATTTCACAATTTTCCCCAGCTGAATGAAGTGAACTATCTGTTCTTTTACAGTGTAATATACAAATGCCGGGCTTGCCAGCTGGCTCAGTGGTAAAGAATCCACCTGCCAATGGAAGGAGATGCAGGAGATTCAGGTTTGATCCCTGGGTTGTGAAGATCCCCTAGAGGAGGAAATGGCAACCCACTCCAGTATTCTTGCCGGGATAATCCCAAGGGGTCACAAAGAGTCAGATACAATTGAGCAACTGAGCACAGATATAAATGCCACATAGTCTAAGTTGTCTCCATTGCTCTGGTCCCCATAACAAAACTGTAAAGCATTTAAATCAGTGTCGTAGGCCACTTAGTCAAATGGCTAATTAGCTAACTTGACTCTGCTACCTTCCCTGTAATGCATGTGATAAAATCAAAGTTAATCAACAAAGGGAAGAATAACGGGAACAAATTACTTACTAACTGTGGAGATAAACATGATAACAAAGCCAGCAAACATGGGGATGTGATATCCGATCCTAAAAGGGAATTAAATAAAATAAGATACAAGTCCAGTAGCCATCCATATACGTGCACTATATTGTTTCATGTAATTGGGAACAGAAATGTGGTTATTTGAGTGTCTCTGAATGCAGGTATAGAGGTGGAATATGACACATGAATATACACAAGTAAACAGGCAGATTTCCCTGTCAGCCAGGACCCAAATCCTCTTTTCCAGGAAAGATCATCTAAGCAGAATGCATATCTTTTTGAAACATCAGAATAATCCCAACCATGAAATACTAAGAGGCCAGCACTCTAGACTGCAATAGGCTTGTCCTATTTCTACCCTTTCCCCACTTAACCCATGTTCCAGGGCACTGAAATAACACCATAGAATACTTCTGTTCACTGGTTCTCTTCTTGGTACTCAACAGTTATGACGTTACAAAGAAAACCTGAAACCCATGGCATTATGCCAATATTGTGTTATCCTTCTCAAACAGCTGACTGCCTGGGATGCAGACAAGTAATCACCTTTATCCCTTCTAATCACCTTTATGATATCTTAGCCTGTCCTCCTATTTCTGAGCCCCTGCGTTCCCTGTAGGGCACTGCACCCATCAAAATACCTGTTGGTAAGAGGTCCCACAAAGGGGTTGACCAGAAGTTGCATCAGAGCCTTGGAAGCAAATAGAAACCCGACCCATATGTTCTCTTCCTTCAGGAATTCAGTAGCTTGAAAGCAGTTGTTTCCATGTGCTGGGATGGCTTCAGTGACTGGAGGGGAGATGGTGCCAGAAATGCCACTTGTCCTTGCTATGCCACTGGGCACACTTTCTTCAATATCCACGGTGTTGTTTTCAAAGAAGGAGAAGATGGTGGAAAAGGCAGGAGTGAGGGCAGGCTGGGAAGTTGTGGTGGAGCCGAGGTACAGAGAACCGTTGATGTCTTTGAATTCTATGGCATAGAGGTAGGTGGGCACAATGGGCACTGAAAGTGAAGTACAAGTCATGAGGGCTGAGGCCAGACTGTCTTGTGGCTGTTAGTCAGTTCAGGGACATTACCACGCAATCCAGATGCATGCTCATGGAGACGTCTAAGTGGCATGATCTAAAGCCTACTCAAAGGCTGTGCCAGGACTTCTCTGGTGGTCCAGTGGTTAAGGACCCACCTTTCAACTGAGGACACAGGTTGGATCCCCTGGTCCAGGAACTTAGATCCCACATGTCGTGGGACAACTAAACATGTGTGCCACAACTACGGAGGTCCATGTGCCCTAGAGCCTGTGCTCTGCAACAAGAGAACCCGCCACAATGAGACATTCAGATACTGCAACTGTAGAGTAGCCCCTACTCACCACAACTAGAATCAAAGAAGAACCCGTGGGCCACAACAAGACCCCAGAACACCCCAAATCATCCTATTAGCTCAAGGGCCTGAATTCCAGTCATCATACAACTGGTCCTCAGTATTCATGGATTCCATATTGGCTCATTCACTCACTGGCTAACATTTATTTGTAATCACCAAACTCAATGCTCACAGAGCCAGCATGGTTTTTCTCAGACATACATGCAGAAAACAGAGTCATCAGATGCTCAGTTTTGCAGCTGGGGCTGAACAAGGCCGACTCTGCCTTCTTGTTTCACTCTCCCACAGACAGGCGGAGCATGAGGTGGGCAGGGGCAGTGCAGGGCAAGAAAGTGCAGCTCTGGAGTCAGTGGGCAGAGTTTGAATCCACTCAGCACCTGTTAGTGGGGCCGCCTCAGGCAAGTCACTTAACACTTCTGAACCTAGCCATCTCTTTTGTAAAAAAAAAAAAAAAATACAATCTATCAGGACAGATAACATTTTTTTTTTGGATTTAAGATTAAAATTTATATGGGGTATGCATGTATATGTGTGTATTTTCCCAAGGAGCAATTATTTAATTGCTATTAAAATATTAATTGACTAAATGCACGCATGCATGTGTGTGCACCAAGTCGATTCTGTTGTGCCCAACTCTATGGACTATAGCCCACCAGACTCCTCCATCCATAGGATTCTCCAGGCAAGAATACTGGAGTGGGTTGTCATGCCCTCCTTCAGGGGTTCTTCTCAACCCAGGGATCGAAACTGAGTCTCCTATGGCACCTGCATTGCAGGCCACTGACTAAATATTAATTGACTAATAAATCCAGTCCTCAGGGACTTCCCTGGTGGTCCAGTGGCTAGGACTCCATGCTTTCACTGCAGGGTCATGGGTTCGATCCCTGGTCAGGAAACTAAGACCCAGCATGCCCCAAGTGAGGCCATAAATAAATGTGAATATAGATAAATAAACCAAATGTTCACAGAAACTTTATAGAGCATAACTACCACAAATAAGAACTGGCTGTACTGGATTTACAATCTGTCTAGATAAGATTCTTGTTGAGAAGCATGTATTTTAACCAAGGGATTTCCCAGTTGGTGTTAGTGGTAAAGAACCTCCTGCCAATGCAAGACACATGGCTTCGGATCCCTGGGTGGGGAAGATCCCCTGGAGGAGGGCATGGCAACCTACTCCAGTATTCTTGCCTGGAAAATATCAAGGACAGAGGAGCCTAGCAGGCTGCAGTCCAGAGGGCCTCAAAGAGTCGGACACAACTAAAGCAACACAGCATGCGTGCATGCATATTACCTGAGGGGAAATATATTGGCACCCATTTATATACCAGCATGACTAAATGTAAAAATTAATATCCTACCAACTAAAAAAGAAGAACTGGGAGGGAATGAGCCACAGGAAAGTAAAATTTGGATAAGGAGTTGGAAATCCACATAGAATGTGTTGGGCTTCCCTGGGAGCTCAGCTGGTGAAGAATCCGCCTGCAATTCTACAATGCAGGAGATCTGGGTTCGATTCTTGGATCAGGAGGATCCCCTGGAGGAGGGCATGGCAACTCACTCCAGTATTCTTGCCTGGAGAATCCCCATGGACAGAGGAGCCTGGCGGACTACAGTCCAAGGCATAGCAAAGAATCAGACACGACTGAGCAACTAAGCACAGCATAGAGTGTGTTATTTTGACAGAACAGACAAAAGCAACACAGTGAGAAGATACTCACTATCCCAGAGGCCTTTGGAATCATTAAAACCCTGGAAAGGAGTAGGGGGAGGAAGAAAAGGATTTCCAGTTCTGGCTCAGGTAAGCCTCTTTGATTTGGTCAAGACACTCTCTGAACCACCTTCTCTTTGAACCCCTGTAGTCTTTCAGCAAAGGTTGGCAAGTTTCAGGTTCTATTTCCTGCTGTTTCCTCCAATCCCTAGCAATCTTGGTGTCTTCAAGCACAAAAGGAAAAAGTCTCCAGTCCATTCACTGCAGAGGTCTAACAGGGTACATGCTGCCCCCTGGGGCCCAGAGCGAATTAACCCCCAGCACCAAGACCCCCAAACGTACCCACCACAGTGAGCAGCATGTTGTCCAGGAGCAGAGCAACAAACACCACCAGCAGCACCAGCTCCCGGGACTCTCTCCCCTTCTTCAGTAACCGCTGAGGAGCATCCCAGACCGTCCTGAGCATGCTGAGGGCTGGGCCAGGGCAGCTTCTCCACCAGGTTCTCAGGGAGGAGCCTGCTATCGTTACAGGTCTTTGCAGAAAGAAGGGAGAAACTCCGTTCAGAAAAGTGCAACTCATGATTAAAATGAGAAGCACAAAGAGTTGCAAGTGATAGGATGGTATTTGTTTTGTTTGTGTTTGTTTTTAATATTTTCTTGAAGTATAGTTGATTTACAATGTTGGGTTAATTTCTGCTGTACAGCAAGGTGATTCAGTTATACCTATGTATATACTGTTTTTCATATTTTCCATTATGGTTTATCACAGGATACTGAATATAGCTCCCTGGCCTTGCTGTTTATCTATCCTCTATATAATAGTTTGCATCGGCTAAACCCAAACTCCCAAAGATCGGATGGTATTTGAAATTTTCCATGCTCGCATCTCTGTTCACTTTTTATACGTCTCCTAATGCTATCCCATTTCCGGAATGCCTTCCAAGAAAGCACTGCTTATCAGCTTTTTATATCTGGAACTTTACCCTGCACATTAAGCAGGCTTTATAGAGTATCATGGAGTTCTGTATTTCTCAAACATCAGACATTTGTCCACCACCTTGGTAGTTTATGGCATATCTGAGGACTACTTGTATTGTTATTTATTTAATCTTTTCTTCCAAAGCCACTCTTTTTAAAAGCTGAAACACTATTGTTTAAAAACATAACTTTATGTGCTATGTCAAAAAAATAATATTCTACATCTATGTACCACCCCAAAATAGCCCTTGTGCCACAGTATTATTAAAACTTTTGCTGCCAGTGAGAAACACTGACCTTGACTGGACTTTTCATCTCACAGATGAGAAATCTGAGATTCAAGAAGCTAAGAGGTTTGTCTCAGGTCACATAATTAGTGACAAACTAGAACAAAATGCCAATTTTTTTTTTCTAACTTGCAGGAAAGGACCCCACCACCTTTCCTTGTTCTGCGGTACTAGAAACACACCTAATTTTTTGTTTAAGCTTACAAACTCCTGCTCAGAAATGTGTGCTACTCTGTGTAAGTAAAATTCTAGCTTTCATGATTCATTTCCTACTTAGGACTTCACCTCATTAGTCAGCAAGAAGTCACAGTACTTTGTCAAACTTCAGGTAATAACAGTTGCTGGGAAGAATTCCATTTTCTTTTATGCTGTTTCTGTTGTAGCCTCAACAATTCCAATTTCACAATGCTTGAAATAGATTACTGTCAAGAAACGTATCAGGCTCAAAAAATTGTGTTCCCCTTAATTTAAAACCTATCTTAAGAAAATAATCAGAAACATAGTCAAATATTTTAAAGTAAATATTTAGATGTTTAAAATACATAATCTTATTTATGTTAGTGAAGAAATGATACATTTTGATGGTAGAATATAAATAGCTCTCAAAAATAATGTTTTCAAATAATTTTGATGTTTTAGAAAATACCGTTAATATGTTAAGAAAAAAAGGATATTAGACAGGCATTTATAGCCTGACCTCAATTATATAAAAAATACAGATGCACCATTTTAAAAGAATAGAAAGATTCACACACAAGAGCCATACAAGAGTTATTATAATCAGTGACAAATTATCTTCTTTTTGAGTTATTCTATAACTTAATTATTTCACAATTAATTAATTCCATAATGTAAGAAATAAATCATTTTAAATGATTATCATTGGGGTTCAATAGTCAACTTCACATGTTGGAAATATCCAAGCAGTGAGCTACTCTATTCTAAGGCAAGGGCTGGGGGAAAAATACCATCCACACTACAGATCCAAGTGACTGGGGCATGCCCATGGAACCAAATTTTCAGATCAGAAATTAAGAAATAACCAGAAAATGCCTGTAAATCATTTAAGAACCTTCATCTCTCTGAATATAAAGAAAAGCTATTTCTAAATACAAATTGACTTAGGATATTATAAGAAATGCATACATAAGAAAATAAAAAAAGACTAAAAGAAAAGTAATGGAAAACTAAAAGATGTAAAATGGAATAAAATAAGTACTCTGAGAACAGACCAAAAATACACAAATGATCAAAACCAAACAGAACAACAAGCCAAACAAAACCAGGAATTTGTCAACAAATCAGTAGTAAATTTTAAAGTCATAATTCTCTATTCAGAGACACAAATTATAAAGAAGGATTAACTGTGGCCAGAAAGAGAAACACCTTACCTTAGAGTTCGCTTGGTGTGAGGTCCTCAGTGAGGTATTGCCAGCTGTTAACAGTTCAGCACGGACTTTTCTCATAAAGTGGGCCTGCTGGTGGATTTATTGCCACAGGTTATCTGAGGAGGCCATGTGTGCCCTTTGTCCACAAAGATTTAATTGGAACCTTAGCTCCCTGCGTCACAGAGAGGAAAGCAGCGCTGAAGAGCACAAAGAGAGGGGAGAAATTATCTTAAACAAAGATGCACTGAGCTACACTGTTTTCCATCCATGCTTATCTATCATCAAATACATTTACTTTGTCTGGGTCTGAATACAAATTGGAAGACACAGCGGAACCAGGGTACAGATCCTGTCCCTTGTTACTTAGCCAAAGAGCTCCATGTATCCAGTTGCTTTCTGGAAATAGACAAATATTAGAACACCCACAGGACCAATTTAAAAAAAGACATAAATAGACAAAAAAAACCCTGCAAATTGTTCTCAAGTAGAAAAATCCAACTCCCATGGCCTCTTTGAAGGCATCGATTATGCACTTCAATTTTTATATCCCAATGCTAGCTCAATGCCTAGCACATAGTAGCTTCCAGTAAATATTTCTTGTATTGATGACTGGATGGATGGGTTACCTAAGAGGGTATGGCTCATTATGGAAGCCTGGAGTGGCCCTATAGGTCTATACTTTTATGACATTAAAGAGTCATCGGTAGGGCAGAGAACATGCATGCTAAGTCACTTCAGTCATGTCTGACTTTGCAACTCCATAGATTGTAGCCTGCCAGGCTTCTCTGTCCATGGGATTCTGTAGGCAAGAATAATAGAGTGGATTGCCATTTCCTACTCCAGGGGATCTTCCTGACTCAGGTATTGAACTCTTGTGACTCTTACTTTGACAGGCAGGTTTTTTACCACTAGCACCACCTGGGAAGCCCATGCAAAGAATATAAATAATTTATAAAAGAGCAAAAACAACTTTTGAGAGGAGTAGCAGCAGAGTTTTCCTAATTGTGCAAGTTGAAGCCCATCCTAATTGTCTTAATTAACTGAGGAACTTTCAAGTTAGCACTTAAAAAAAAAGAGATTTAAAGAAAAACTGGAAAAAGAAATAGGAAGGAAGCAATACACACAGGAGGAGGGGAGTATATGAGTTTGCTATTGCTGATAGAACAAATTACCACACACTTAATGGCTTGTAACAACACAAAAATATTATCTTAGAGTTCTGGAAGTCAGAATTCCAATATAGGTCTTATAGGGCTAAAACTCAAGGAGTTGGTAAGGTTACAATTCTATATTTTCACTCAACTGTAGCCATACTAGTACTTACAGACTAGCCAAGTGTGGAGTGTTCTCATAAATACTCATCACTGTTAATAATCAGAGCGTTGTCCATCAAACAGAGGTGAGTTCTTATCTTCCTCCTGTTTAAATTTCTAAAGTTAGGGGAAAAAAAGCTAGTGTGAGTATATGCTCAGTCGCGTCCAACTCTTTGAGAACCCATGGACTGTAGCCTGCCAGACTCCTCTGTCTATTGAATTTTCCAGGCAAAAATACTGGAGTGGGTTGTCATTTCCTACTCCAGGGGATCTTCCCAACCCAGGGATCAAACCCTTGACTCCTGCACTGGCAGGAGGATTCTTTACCACTGAACCATGTGGGACACTTAGTATGAATATAGGGAAATATAAATTCATATACACTATTAGTGTACAAATAGATACAGTTCTTTTAATAAGCAATTTGGCTTTCTCTTGTCTTTTTTCATTTGCTGCTTTGGAATAATTTTTTAAATTGATATATAGTTAATTTATAATGTTGTGTTAGTTCCAAGTTTTGAATGACTCAGTCACATATTAATATGTATATATAATTTTTTTCAGATTCTTTTTCATTATAGATTATTGTTGAGTACAGTTCCCTGTACCATACAGTAGGTCCTAACTGTTTACCTATTTTATATACAGTAGTGTGTATTTATTAATCCCAAACTCCTAATTTATCTCCCCCATCTCTTGTCTTTCAAATCATAAAATATCCATATCTTTTAAGCTAGTAATTTCACTTTTTAAGAATCTATTCTAAGAAAATAAGCTAAAATATAGGGGAAATGTCACAAATACAAAATTTTTCTCAGCAACGAGGGAAAAGTTAGAAACATCTCAATGTCCAACTGTAGAAAAAGATTTAAGTGGATGGATTTTAAGGACTGACATGCTGATGCTAAAACAAGGAGAAAAGGTTTATCATGAAGGCTATATGTCAACCTGGGAAAAAAATATGTGTTTATACCTAAATATTAGAGTGGGAAATAAGAAAGTAGAGTATAAAACTTCATTTAAATTCACAACAGTATTGTGCACAATTGCCAAAAGGTGAAAGCAAACCAAGTGTTCACTGATGAATGAACAGATAAACAAAATGTGATATTTGCATACAGTGGAATATTATTCAGCCTTAAAGCTGAAGAACATTCTGACACATGCCACATGGATAAACCTTGAAGACATTAGCCCAAGTTTAATAAGCCAGTCACAAGAGGACAAGTACTGTTTGATTTCACTTATTTGAGCTAACTAGAGTAGTGAAATTCATAGAATCAGAAATTAAAAAGGTTTCAGGGATCTAGAGGGAGGAGGAAGTAAGTTTTTGCTTTGCAAGCTGAAAAACTTCCAGAGATTGATTGGTTGTACAAAAATATGAATATTCTTAAAGCTCCTGAACTGTCACTTTAAAATGGCTAAAATGATAATTTTTATTATGTGAATTTTATTATGTAAATATTAAATTTTATGTGCATTGCAGTTTTTTAATCTATAAAAATTCCATACACACAAGGCAAATGCATGCATGTGTGCTCAGTTACTTCAGTCATGTGCAACCCCATGGCCTGTAGCCCACCAGGCTTCTCTGTTCATGGGATTCTCCAGGCAAGAATACTGGAGTAGGTTACCATGCCCTTCTCCAACATAAGACAAATACACTTAACTTATATTAGTGGTTATGCTAAATGGCATAATAGTCCCATCATCTAAATGCTAAATGGAATCTGGTCCCATCACTTCATGGCAAATAGATGAGGAAACAATGGAAACAGTGAGAGACTTTATTTTGAGAGGCTCCAAAATCACTGCAGATGGTGACTGCAGCCATGAAATCAAAAGATGCTTGCTCTTTGGAAGAAAGGTTATGACAAACCTAGACAGCCTATTAAAAAGCAGAGACATCACTTTACCTACAAAGGTCCATCTAGTCAAAGCTATGGTTTTTCCAGTAGTTATGTATGGATGTGAGAGTTGGACTATAAAGAAAGCTGAGCACCAAAGAATTGATGCTTTTGAACTGTGGTGTTGGAAAAGACTCTTGAGAGTCCCTTGGGCTGCAAGGAGATCCAAACAGTCCATCCTAAAGGAAATAAGTCCTGAATAGTCATTGGAAGGACTAATGTTGAAGCTGAAGCTCCAATAATTTGGCCACCTGACGGAAAGAACTGACTCATTGGAAAAAACCCTTATGCTGGGAAAGACTGAAGGCAAGAGGAGAAGGGGACAACAAAGGATGAGATAGTTGGATGGCATCACTGATGTGATGGACATGAGTTTGAGTAGGCTCCGGGAGTTGGTGATAGACAGGGAAGCCTGGCATACTGCAGTCCATGGGGTTGCAAAGAGTTGGACACTACCGAGCAACTGAACTGAACTGACTGATGCTAAATGGCAAAAACTATAGATTTTTTGTTTATTATGCAAGTTATGTTGAAAACATTTAAAAATAAAAAGTCACCAGTTAAACTAAGAGCTCAGTCTGTATGTCATTAGACTTATAGATGCTGAGTCCCCAGGACAAATCCATTTCCAGCCAGAGCAGCCCGTTGAGAATAATCTAGAACTGAAACAGAACTTAGAGGCTCTTTGACAGTGGTTCTGTTGTCACTCCAGTTAAAGTAGCTGGAACACAGCATCATCAGACAGACAGCTTTTTTCTTCAAACCAAAGAACACATATAACCCAATTATACTTACATTTGGCTGCAATCAATGTGGCCTGCCAGAGTAGATGGTCCTGTGACTGTGACACAGAGGGTGCTTTTGTTTCTCATTGCTTCCTCTTTCTCTTGCTGTTTAGATATTTAACAATCAGTCCAACTTCCTCTTCTATCAAGTATAGGTCAGCGTTCCAGCCTCAAACTGGAGAGGTTTGGTTCTTGTCAGAGGCTTCTGAAAAGGCAGCCATGGGATTATTGCGTTAATGGCTGTGATTGCATACATGGCATTGTGTATGCATGCTCAGTCGCTCAGTCATGTCCAACTCTTTTTGGCCGCACCTCTAGGCCACCAGGCTCCTCTGCCCATGCAATTTTCCAGGCAAGCATACTGGAGTGGGTTACCACTTCTTCCTCCTGGGGATATTCCCGATTCAGGGATCAAACCTGTGTCTCCCACATCTCCTGCATTGGCAGGCAGATTCTTTACCACTGTGCCACCTTTGGGCCCTGCAAATGGGATCCGTGTTCCCAAACCTGGGAATGTCTTTGTCTTGTAAACTGGGGGAAGGGCCTGTTTCAGATAAACGGAAAAAAGGGTGTTTAAAAAACCAAACTCAAAATAAGCTGGAACCTCATTGAATGTAAAATAGAGAACTGGTGGTAAACAGCAATAAATAAGTAGACTGAGGCACCTCCCCAAGTGCCCACTAGCATCTTTTCTCCCTCAGTGCTCTTAAGGAGAAAGCCTTGCCTATGGAGGCAGCAGACTCTGAGAAACTAGCTCCCTCATCCCTGCAGCCAGGTCCCTTCAGACTCAGTATGGATTTCCTTTGGCCAGTGCCACCAAGGGGACCCTGCAGCTGTCCTATTACAGTGGAGAACATGGTAGGAGAATGCCCTGGTAGCACTTGTCCAAGGTGGGTGCTTCTGCCTATTGCTTCTCATCTGCTTGTTGCTGTTGCCCAGTCAGTAAGTCGTGTCTGACTCTATGCGACCCCATGAACTACAGCCCACCAGGCTTCCTTGTCCTTCACTACCTCCCAGAGGTTGCTCAGACTCATGTCCATTGACTCAGTGATGCCATCCAACCATCTCATCCTCTGTCACCCTCTTCTTCTCCTGTCCTCAATCTTTCCCAGCATTGGGATCTTTTCCTATGAGTTGGCTATCCCACTCTTTTTTCTTTGATTCTTCAGTACAGTCCTAAGCCTCATGTCTGCACACTTGGCTATCCAGAACTCTCTGCCTACTATCAACACCCCTTCATCTTCTCTTCCCTGGTCAGGGTCCTCCTTTATTATTCTTTACTGCCTCTCATTATGTTATTTCAAAGTCCTCTCTTAACCTGGCATCTTCTCCTGGTCATCAGGGGGCACCACCTTTGCCTAATTTAACTCAGGCCTGCTCTGCTCAGGACACACATCCCCGGCTATACCTTACCAGTCAGTGTTCCCACCTCCTTTCCTCTAGTACCCATTGCAGGAGTTGGTTAAGAACAAAACTGGCCAATATAGGCAGGGGCAAGGATTATCATGAGATCATATGAAATTATCTGTGCACAACTTTTAAAAATTGTAAGAAAGAAAGCAAGCAAAGTGCTCAGTTGTGTCCGACTCTTTGCAACCCTATGGACTGGAGCCGGCACCAGACTTCTCCATCCATGGGACTTTTTTGGCAAGAATACTGGAGTGGGTTGCCATTTCCTCCTCCAGGGGATCTTCCTGACCCAGAGATAGAACCCAGGCCTCCTGCATTGCAGTCAGATGCTTTACCCTCTGAGCCATCAGGGAAGCTATCCCCCAAATTGAAAAGCACTATATAATTTTAATTATTTTATTTTCTTGGGCTCCAAAATCACCGCCAACAGTGACTGCAGCCATGAGATTAAAAGATACTTGCTCCTTGGAAGAAAAGCTATGACAAAACTAGACAGCATATTAAAAAGCAGACATCACTTTGATGACAAAGGCTGGGATAGTCAAAGCTACAGTCTTTCCAGTAGTCATGTACAGATATGAGAGTTGGACTCTAAAGAAGGCTGAGAGCCAAAGAGTTGATGCTTTTGAACTGCAGTGCTGGAGAAGACTCTTGGACAGCAAGGGGATCAAGTCAGTGAATCCTAAAGGAGACCAACCCTGAATATTCATTGGAAGGTCTAATGCTGAAATTGAAGCTCCAATACTTTGGCCACCTGATGCAAAGTGCTGACTCATTAGAAGAGACCCTGTTGCTGGGAAAGACTGAAGGCAGGAGGAGAAGGGGGCAACAGAGGATGAGATGGTTGGATGATATCACTGACTTGATGGAGATGAGTTTGAGCAAACTTGGGAAGATTGTGAAGGACAGGAAATCCTGGCATGCTGCATTCCATGGGATTGTAAAGAGTTGGACATGACTTACCTACTGAACAACAACAATAGAATTTAAATAATCTGGGACTTCCCTGGTGGCCCAACAGTAAAGAGTCCACTTTACAATATAGGGGAAGTAGGTTCAATCTGTGATGAGGGAACTAAGACCCCACATGCCCTAAGCGTGCATGCCACAGCTAGAGAGCCTGTGCCCCACAACTACTAACCCTGTGTGCTCTAGAGCCTGTGCACCACAACCAGAGAAGCCCATGGGGCACAACTAGAGAAAGCCTGAGCATACAATGAAGAACCCAAAGGCCACAGTAAAGACCCAGCAGAACAAAAATTTAAAATAAAAATTAATATTTCTTCCAATAAATAAAAATAAAATGTAAAAAAACCTCCAAACAAAACAAACAAAAAAGAATAAAGCTGACCAAAAGCCAGATGCAGAGATACAATATTTTATTACACTTGTGACATTTTTCCTTGAATTAAGATATCTGTTTCTAGACTACAAGCTACTTAAGCACAGTTTCTTTTCTTTTTAATCTTAGTCAACTTTGTATTCCACACAGCACCTGACATCTTGCCCAGTAGAGATGCTCTGTAACTATTTATTACTATCGTCCATGATGTCTATGAACATTCTTGCCTCTCTGAGCATAAGACTGGCTGAGATATTGGAAGCCCTGAAGGAGTTTTGTTGTTTCCCAGAGCCTCATTGCTTAAGAATGAGAATGAGGAAATTCAACCTTTCACTCAGAATTCAGCTACCAAATGTACCCATCCTTGACAATGTGAGCAGAATTCCATAACCAGGACTGAGGGTTTTAAAGTCCACTGCTAACCCTTAGAATCAGAGCCTCAGTCACGGCCCCTTATTAACTTTATTTTTTTTTAAATTTTTTTAACCTCACTGCAAGGTACGTGGAATCCCCAATCAGAAATCGAACCCATGCCCCCTGCTTTGGAAGCATGGAGTCTTAACCACTGGACCACCAAGGAAGCCCCTCCTTATTAACTTTAATTTGTAGAGCAGAGTTGGAAGAGCTACCATCCTACAAACCATTGATCAGAGGCCTGTGGATATGTCCATGACTTCAGTGTGGGTGTGAAAGGCTAGTGGTAATTTCTCATAGGAACAAAAGCCATGCTTTCTATAAATATCTTTCTACAAATACCAGGAAACAGAGAAGAAGCACCTAGATTAGCAGAGTTTGGGTCTTACTTATGCCATTTATTAGCTGTGAGACTTTGGAAAAACTATCTACTTTTTCTGTGCCTCAACTTAGAGAGTTTTTGCTAACTTTGCTAATTTATAGTGCTTTGTTAATTTATTGAGTTCCTGTGAAGATTCAGTGAGTAAATTAACAGCAAGCACTTAGAAGAACACCTGTCATATGGAAGGTACATGTTAGCTACGCACTTATCAGAAAAATAATAACACATTGACTCTGCTCTGACTGAATTCCTCTATTTGTTGGGGGAATTTCCAAACTCTAAGTTCCCTAAAATCAATTCCTCTTCAAAATGCACTACCCGCCATGAACTGCTTCAGAGCTATTACGTCTTACTAATCATGAGAATTTATGTGACCTTACTCAACAATCACATGGGACACGAAATATTGCTCCCTAATTCAAGTTAGCCCCCAATTCTGTCTAACCAAAAGATCTGCCTTTCTGTGGAGACTAATCTGACCTCACAAAGTCCTAGATGAACTTTCTGTTGCCCGTTAGGCAATCCAGCAAGTCATCCCATGCTCTTTTACATGTTCTCTCTATCAAATCATATGTGTTAATCTTGTCTCTACAATTTAGCCTTTAGCTCCTCAGAAACAGGGCTTCCCTTGTGGCTCAGCTGGTAAAGAATCTGCCTGCAATGCAGAAGACCTGGGTTTGATCCCTGGGTTGAGAAGATCCCCTGGAGAAGGGAAAGGATACCCTCTCTAGTATTCTTGCCTGGAGAATTCCATGGACTGCATGGTCCATGGGGTCACAAAGAGTCGGACATGACCGAGCGACTTTCACTTCACTTCCTTAGAAACATTCTTTATGGTAAGGTTTGTTATTGTTTAGTCGCTAAGTTGTGTCTGTCTCTTTGTGATCCTGTGGACTATAGTCTGCCAGGCTACTCTGTCCATGAGATTTCCCAAGCAAGAATACTGGAGTGAGTTGCCATTTTCTCTTCCAAGGGATCTTCCCAACCCAGAGACTGAACCCAGGTCTCCTGTACTGGCAGGCAGATTCTTTACCACTGAGCCACCAGGGAAGCCCCATAGTAAGGTTACCTTCACTTTAAAGATGGGACACAGTGTAGAGCAGAAACTAATGTTAACATTGTGAAGCAATTGCACTTCAATTTAAAAAAAAAAAAAATGATGTGACACAGGGTTAGAGATTCTTTCTGCCTGAGGTCGCCGGGCTTAGCCCAGTGTTCTCTAGTCCCTTGGAGGCTTTCCAGTGCCTAGCACGATGCTGAGTGCATTATCAGTGCTCACTCAATATGCATGCATGTATGCTCAATCATTTCAGTTGCGTCCAACTCTATACAACCCTATGGACTGTAGCCCACCAGGCCCCTCTGTCCATGGAATTTTCCAGGCAAGAATATTGGGGTGGGTTGTCATGCCCTCCTCCAGGGGATCTTCCCAATCCAGGGATTGAACCTGCATCTCCTACAGCTCCAGCATTGCAGGCAGGTTCTTTACGTACTGAGACACTTGGGAAGCCCCATCTGATATGCATTGTTTGCTAAAAAATGTCACTCAAGCTCTCAGCCTTAGCTCCATCTTTTGAGAAACCTCTGTGATATGAGAGCAAAGTGGAGGAAGAAGCGAATGTGCAGGCTGAAGCACCACAGAAGAAAGATGAGCAGAGGTCCAAGTGAACTTGTACACCAAAGGAAGCAACAGAAACAAGGGGAGCCAGAGGCCAGGGACACTGGTACTAATTGTTGGACTGCATCCCTACAGTCTAGAACTTGTCTTAGTGGATCTGGAATATCTATGGCCATTCTGATTACCTCAACCACCTTTGCGAGACTCACCTTGCTCATATCAAAGTGGTCCCTTCTGGTCCTTTTCCCTGGACCTGTGATATTATGGACTAGTTCTCTTCTCAGTTGTGGATGAATGTAAAATGTGTACAATAAATCATCTCTTGTACTGTCTTAGCTAGATATAAAAATGTCACTCAAGCTTTCATTGCACCTCCCATCACACCTCCCTTACAGCACAGGTAAGCCAGGAAATAAGGCCTTTTTCTGGCAATGGTCAGACTCTGATGTTGAGACAGTACATGCACACTGCCATGACCACTGATAGAAAAGTGACAATGATCCAAATTAGAATAAACTCTAGAATTTTTCTTGAGAATCCCAGATGTTCCAAGTCTAGCTTGTCCCCACGTCATGTTTACAAGCAAAGAAGGGGCTTCAGACAGACACCAGGTCAGAGCTTGATCTGGAATTCTAATTTCAGATCATCAGAAGCCCCCACCTGTCTTGGAGATAATTTGGCCTTCCAAAGTTCCTCTACATGGAAACAGAGCAGCCCATCTAGAATTAACTTACATCAGGGGGAATCTTCCAAATTTATCCAAAAGCATAATAGAGGACAGAGAAAGAACTGGGCAGCTATAGACGTTATAGAGCAAAAAAAAAAAGCATGGTCTAAAGTCTAGGAAGGTTAGGACTTCCTTGGTGGTCCAGTGGTTAACAGTCTTCCTGCCAATGCTGGGAACATGAATTCAATTCCTGGTCCCAGAAGATCCCACATACTATAGAGCAACTGAGCCCATGTGCCACAATTATTGAGCCCTGTGCTGCCGCTACTGAAGTCCATGAACCCTACAGCCTGTGCTCCAAACCGAGAGATGCCACTGCAATGAAAAGCCTGAGCACCACAATGAAGAGTAGCCCCCGCTCTTTGAAACTAGAGGAAGCCTGTGCACATCAACAAAGACCCAGCACAACCATAAATAAATAAATAGATAAAATAAATAATTAAAAAATTAAAAATAAAATCTAGGAAAGTTAGATTGTCTTCATAGCCTGCCACTACCTTGCTTTTGGAACTTGGGAAATCACCTTTCTTCCCTGAACTTCAGATTTCTCATTTATAAATTGGAGAGGTTAGGTCTAGTTGATCCCCAAGCAGGAGATGCAAGAGACATGGGTTCGATCCCTGGGTCAGGAAGATCCCCTGCAGTAGGAAATGGCATCCCACTCCAATATTCTTGCCTGGAAAATTCCATGGGGAGAGGAGCCTGGTGGGCTACAGTCCATGGGGCTGCAAAGAATTGGACATGACTGAGCAACCAAACACATACACACACAAGGTCTACAGTTCTAACAATCGAATTAGTCTCAGAGGTAAAACAAGCTCCCATCAAATATCGAGTCTATGTTGCCCTTCACCACTTTATTTGTCCCAAATTCCTTCCAGATCTCTGCAATACAGAACTTTTAATTTGCTTGATCACATGCTTATTTTACCACTAGTTGAAACTGCTGCCTACTAAAATGAAAACTGTAATATTCTAAACAGGTGTATCTTAATATTCCTAATTTTATTTCTGATTAAAAAGTATAATGTAAGATTACATCAATAAAATGACAATTATAAAGAATGTAAATATCCCATAACTCAGAGATAGTCACTGTTAACATCTATCCATCAATCTATATATATATGTAAATATATATATATTTCTTTTCAATATTTTCTCAAAGAGTGCATGTACATCTATAGATAATAGAGATTTTACTGTGCATGACATTTTCTATAGAATTTCTACTTACTACTGACTTGTGAAGAATTTTCCCATGTTTAAGATATTTTTCTATCTGTCCAAGAGTCTGAATAATATTTTATTAAATAGATACATCAGCATTTACCCAAATGATTCATGTTGTTTGAAACATTTGGGGTGAGAAAAGGCTGTCTTTGGTCTGGCAATAAGAGGAAGTCTTTGATACAGGGCCCCTTGAGTTTCAAGTACACTTTTTCCCATGACCATGGCATGATAAGGCCAACATCTTATTGCATAAACCTTGGTGCAATGTGTTTAAACACTGCTCACTCTTTTTTTTTAATTAACTTATTTTTTATTGTTTTTGCCATACAATACCCTGATATCACCATGGGTTTACATATGCTCCCCCTCCAGAACCCCCCTCCCTCCTCCCTCCCCCCAGGAAATCTCGATGCACCAGCCCCCAGCATCACTCCTTGGTGCGATATGTTAAACACTGCTCACTCTCAAGTAGCCATGTTCTTATCATAGGGGCCCCCTGCTGTCTCCATCCTTTCCACAACACAACAGTGACCCTAGTGACAATGAAGGTCGCATGAAGTAGAACCAGAGATCTCAGTTTTCAGAAGGCCAAAGTACAGTTTCCAGCCTATAAAGCTCACTCTGCATCTGATAATCAGAATTAGAAAATACCCAACATAGAAAGAAGATATATATATATATATACACAGTATATAAATATCTATCAGTTCAGTTCAGTTCAGCCACTCAGTCGTGTCTGACTCTTTGGGACCCCATGGACTACAGGATATCAGGCCTCCCTGTCCATCACCAACTCCTGGAGCCTACTCAAACTCATGTCCATTGAGTCAGTGATGCCATCCAACCATCTCATCCTCTGGTGTCCCCTTCTCCTCCTGCCTTCAATCTTTCCTAGAATCAGGGTCTTTTCTGATGAGTTAATAACTGATAACTGATTCACTTTGTTGTACAGCAGAAACACACAACATTTTATATCAACAATACTCCAATGAAAATTAATTTTTTAAAAAAAAAGGTCAGGCTCATGCCTCTGACTGTGTACAGAATATCCTAAGTGAGCAGTTCAGGCAGATATGACCTCCCTGAGATAAATAGCACTTAAACTTCCATCCATTGCTGCCAGGAGAACAGGCAGCTAGAGGGCTGCTTTGCCCTCTAGAACACTAGAGCCAAAAGTACTTAAAAGACTCTAAGCTTGTTGAGGTTTGAAACCTACAGAATATATTATTGGCTTCAAAATATACTGAGAAAGTAAAAAACTCAAAATGCAAAAATATTTAATAAAATGTTCACAAATACATGTTAACTACATCAAATGCTAAATTTAGTTGTTTTTCAGTCACTCAGTTGTGTCTGACTCTTTGCAACCCCATGGACTTCAGCACGCCAGGTTCCCTGTCCTTCTCCATCTCCCAGAGTTTGCTCAAACTCATGTCCATTGAATCAGTGATGCCATCCAACCATCAAATCCTCTGTCATCCCTTATTCCTATTGCCCTCAGTCTTGCCCAGCATCAGAGTCTTTTCTAATGAGTCTGCTCTTCGAATCAGGTGGCCAAAGTATTGGAGCACCAGCTTCAGCATCAGTTCAGTTCAGTCACTCGGTTGTGTCCGACTCTTTGTGACCTCATGGACTGCAGCATGCCAGGCCTCCCTGTCCATCACCTTGTCCCAGAGTTTGCTCAAACTCATGTCCATTGAGTTGGTGATGCCATCCAACCATCTCATCCTCTGTCATCCCCTCTCCTCCTGCCTTCAATCATTCTCAGCATCAGGGTCTTTTCCAATGAGTCAGTTCTTCCCATCAGGTGGCCAAAGTATTGGATTTCCAGCTCCAACATCGGTTCTTCCAGTGAACACTTGGGACCAATCTCCTTTAGGATGGACTGGTTGGATCTCCTTGTAGTCCAAGGGACTCTCAAGAGTTTTCTCCAACACCACAATTCAAAAGCATCAATTCTTCAGCGCTCAGCTTTTTTTTACAGTCCTACTCTCACATCCATACATGACTACTAGAAAATCCATAGCCTTGACTATACAGACCTTTATTGGCAAAGCAATGTTTCTGCTTTTTAATAATGCTGTCTAGGTTGGTCACAACTTTTCTTTCAAGGAGCAAGCGTCTTTTAATTTCATGGCTGCAGTCACCATCTGCAGTGATTTTGGAGCCCCCAAAATAAAGTCTATCACTGTTTCCTCATCCATTTGCCATGAATATATATATATATATATATATAAACATATGTAAATATATATTAGTTAGCTTCTTCTCCCATCTCAGACTGAAAATTTCATATTGATGATCTTACTCTTGTTTATGCCTTGTTACGTGGAAATGTACAGACCTAGTGATTTGATTTGCTGTGATTTGTCTTCATAATGTTTTCCTTGACCTGGATTTTCCATCTAAGAGAGACACATATTATATGGGAAAAATTAGGTCACTGGCATGAGCTTTTCTTCCACTGCCCTTCTATTAATATAATTTTCTTCCTCTTAATTGTTTGTGAAAAAGAGTAAGTTACACTTACATTTACAGTAAATTTATATTTCTGTTTGCAATGTTGATTTCTGGAAGACTTCTTTTAAATCCTTGAAAACAATGACATGAAATCTTCCCAATTGATATAAGGAAACTCAGAGACAAAAGGAATCGAGGACTGATCCAGGGTCACACTATTCATAAGGGGACAGTCAGCACTGAGACAGGAGCTGGTGACTCTGAGTCCCATGTTCCAACCACATTCCCTGCTGCTGAGTTCCACTGGTCTTGCCTTCCTTGGGGTGACAAAAAGGATAGGATTTCAACAAACAACAAGAGGATAGTAACCAGAATATAATCTGACAGGGTGAGTGTTCCTTAGGAAAAACCCTTCATTTAGAAGTATAATGTTAGTGGGGAACTGTTCATTCTTAGGAAAGGAGAAACTCATTTGCATTCATTTACTAGATATTTTGGAGAAGGAAATGGCAACCCACTCCAGTATTCTTGCCAAGGGTAATCCCATGGACAGAGAAGCCTGGTGGGCTACGGTCCAAAGAGTCAGACATGACTGAAGCAATGTGGCATGCACACACCAGATATTTATGTTTATGTGCAAGCTACCTTGCACTAGGTACTACAGATAACTACTATATATAATACCTACAGATATCTAGGTACTACAGATGGAATACACAAGATATTTATAAGATGTGTGAGTGTGTGTGTGCGTGCGCGCGCATGCTAAACCACTTCAGTTGTGCCTGACCCTTTGCAACCCTATGATTGTATAACCCACCAGGCTTCTCTGTCCTTGGGATTCTCCAGGCAAGAATACTGGAGTGGGTAGCCATGCCCTACTTCAAGGGATCTTCCCAACCCAGGGACTGAATGAATCCATGTCTCTTAAGTCTCCTGCATTGGCAAGCAGGTTCTTTACCACTAGAGCCACCTGGGAAGCCCAATTATAAGATATAGTCCCTGCTTAATACAAACTTGTTGGGGAGATGGGCCATTTATCAAGCTGTGAGAAAAGAGCTTGAGACAAAGTAATTAACATGTACATGATTGATCAAAGTATACAATAATAATGCTACTTATAACATATTTAGCATTTGCTATTTGCCAAACACTTTGCAGTAATCTCTTTTAAGGCTTACAAGTTTATGAAGATGGTAGCATTGTGATCTTCAGTTTGCAAATGAGACCTAGAGACAATAAGTAAGCTAATGAATTTTTGTTCAAGATCATAGAACTAAGGAAATTAGGACTTCAACTAAGCTGTCTGGGTTCAGAACTAGACATAATACTGTATTCCACCCCCTCCCCCAGGTGATGCTCTGTGTGTGAGTGTATGTGAGTTTGAACATTTAGAACAGAAAAATAGACCTCTGCAATTATCAATTATTTATATCACTGCACTATGTCTTCTGACTTTTAGCAGTGTACAAAAGTGTTTTACACTATTGCAGTTTGTCAATATCTGTGTTTAGCTCACTATTATTTTATATAAATAGTTCCATATACTTAAATTCCACTAGCTTATACATCATATGCATGCCACTAAATATATAATCCTTGTCTAGATCACTATTGCTATTTAGGTTACTACTTCATTTTCTCTCTGGATATTCATTTTGCCATAATAAGCTATAAACATATTCCTTTGGTTAATAATCCCATTACTGAGATTGCTAAAACAAATGATTGGATCAAACACTATGAACAGTTTTATGATCCTCAACCCATACCAGGTTGCTCTCCAGAAGGACTGGCCAATTCACAAAGCCAGGAGTAATGTGCCAGTGCCCTTCGTATCCCCTAATCCTGCCAGTGTTTAAAAAAGAATCACTAGGTTAGTTTTGCTACTTTAACAAATGTGGTAAAAACTCATGATATTCCAGCTTGAGCTTCATTATTAGGAAAGCTAAGATTTTTCCCATGATTTCCTATCTATATTTTTCTATGTGTAAAATATTTGTTTCACCCTTTCTCTTCCTTATATGTTAAGGAAATACTTTTTAAAAAATGAGGAACAGTGTTCAAATATTAATGCTCTAATAACTGGGAAATTCTCATATTCATTTGACTAAGATTTTCTAATTGTACTACACAGATACCATCATAAGATTGTAAGAAATTGCAAAATAAAAATAATTGTAATTGTTTAAAAGTTGGAGATGGGACTTCCCTGGTGGTCCAGTAGGGAAGACTCCATGCTCCCAATGCAAGTTTGACCCCTGGTCAGGGAACTAGATCCCACATGCCACAAAGACCCAGTGCAGCCAAATAAATAAATGAATACTTATTATTTTTAATTTTATTTAAAATCATTTATTTTATTTTAAAATAAATTTTAAAAGTTGGAGATGGTGCCAAGTAATGCCAGATATCTGATACTGCCATTCAGAAATATGAATCTATAAACGGAATTGCCACTTTTTAATTAATGATACTTAGTTATTTTGTTTTCTTTAAGAGTTTCTGGCTTCTGTGAGATTTTGACAAAAACCTATGCACCATTTCCATGAAAGATATCCATATGCATACATTTTGTACAAGGTTTCATAGATTTCCATGGGTCCCCAGTTAATGATTCCTGTTTCAGCAGTATTATTTGTATCATTTTTTTTCTTCAAAATGTTTCTCCTAACTACCCTCTTCACTGTATCCCATTGCTGATGCCCCTGGTTTGTATCTGGGATTACAGAGAGGAACAGCATGGGAGAAAAGTATAAATGGACACTAACCCTAATGCTGTCATGACAGCGATGAGTCCTGTACTGGAGGTAAGGCCAGCATGCAGTGGAGGTGTGCTGAAGAGAGCCATCAGTCTAGTTTAACTCATCACTGTGCACTCCGGACAATTTAATAGCTTCCTAACTGGTCTTGATTTCTTCTTTGCCTTCTGCTCCAATTCACATTTTGCTTACTAGAACAAAATGTCTTCTTAAAGCCTAACCAGATCACATTATCCCTTTGTAAAATTCTCTAATCACACTATGAATAAAATTCAAACCCTTATCCGTAGCTTCCAAGGCTCTACCTCATCTGGCCCAGTCCTCTCTTTTACTACTCTCTGCTAAGCTGAACCTATCCTAGTGGCACTTCCCTTTCGCCTAAGGACTTTTGTACTTCTTTCCCTACCTGAATCCCACATCTCCTAGAGCTTCCATGACTTTCTTTCTCTCTTCATTTAGACCTCAGGTGGCTGAGAGGTGCAGTCCCTGACCACACTGTCTAAAATCTTCTCACAGGACTTCCTTGGTGGTCCAGTGGTCAAGACTGCACATTTCCAATGCAAGGGCTGCAGGTTCAACCCCTAGTCAGAGAACTAGATCCCACATGCAGCAACCAAGACCCAGAACAGCCAAAGAAAGAAAGAAATATTTTTAAAAATGAAAATAAAATCTTCTCTCCACCCTGATCATTCTTTTACTGTTCACTCTGTTTTATAATTTTTCATCACACTTGTCATTACCAGGCACTATATTCATACGTGGTTTGGTTTCTGATTTTTCCACTCATAAATGCCATGAGTACAGAGACTTTGTTTAGGTACTGGTGTAACTGTACCTAACAGTGCCTGCCCAGTACATCTAGTAAGTTGTTCCAATATTTGCTAAATAAATGTTGGAATTCATAATT
The DNA here is from genome assembly GCA_007570785.1 of Antilocapra americana. Classification (NCBI taxonomy): domain Eukaryota; kingdom Metazoa; phylum Chordata; class Mammalia; order Artiodactyla; family Antilocapridae; genus Antilocapra; species Antilocapra americana. Next base: position 31,860,554 of record ML661897.1, on the reverse strand, counting down.
TGCTTATGTACTACAGATCATAACTATTTTCTGTTTGCAGAATAAAAAGTTAAAGAAAACTTTTTAAAAGTTAAAATTTTTTTTAATTTAAAATTTTAACTTTTTAAAAGTTAAAAAAAATTTTAAAAAGTTAAAAAGTCAACTACTACAAAAGGGTAAAAGGTGTAATGACAGTTAGCAGTCTAAATGTACCTACTATTGTGAAAAATTAGCATGAGAAGACCAGATTTGTAATTTTTATAAAAAACAAAGCTGTCTATAAAAAGGAACGCATTTCAGTTCTAATGAGATGGATGAACCTAAAGCCTATTATACAGAGTGAAGTAAGTCAGAAAGAGAAAGACAAATATTATATTAATGCATATACATGGGATCTAGAAGGATGGTACTGACGATCCTATATGCATGGCAGCAAAGGAGACACAGATATAAAGAACAGACTTTTGGACACAGTGGGGGAAGGAAAGGGTGGGATGATTTGAGAGAATAGCATTGAAACATACCATTACCAAATGTAAAACAGATAGCCAGTGGGAGTTTGGAGTATGACACAGGAAACCCAAAGCCAGTGCACTCTTACTACCTAGAGGATGTGATGGGGAGGGAGACAGGACCGGGGTTCAAGAGGGAGGAGACACATGTATGCCTGTGGCTGATTCATGTTGATATATGGCAAAAGCCATCACAGTATTGCAAAGTAATTATCCTCCAATTAAAAACAAACAAATAATAAAGCTGTCATACACTGTATTTGAAAAAATTCAGTGTAAACACATATTAAAGGGTTGAAACTACATAGAATGTCTATTTAATTAAAAGTAGAATTCTCTCCTATTCATATTCAAATATCTGTGTGTGCACCAAGTCGCTTTAGTCCTGTCCAACTCTTTGTGACCCTATGGACTGTTGCCTGCCAGTCTCCTCTGTCCAAGAGATTCTCTAGGCAAGAATACTGGAGCAGGTTGCCATAACATCCTCCAGGTGATCTTCCTGACCCAGTGATGCAACTCACATCTCTTACATCTCCTGCACTGGCAGGTGGGTTCTTTACCACTAGTGCCACCTGGGAAGCCTTCATACACACACACACACACACACACACACACACACACACACACACACACATATATACTTAAAATGTATACAAATTAATCTACTCTACATACCATTTTTCAGTTTCTTTTAAAAGTCCTGGAGGATTTTTAAGATTTCAACACTTAGGGCTACACTAAGGACTTCCTTGATGGTCCATTGTCTAAGACTCCATGTTCCCAATGCAGGGGTCCTGGGTTTGATCCCTGGTCAGGGAACTAGATCCCCTGTGCTACAACTAAGAGTCTGCGTGTCTCTAAGAGCGCATATGCCACAATTAAATACTCCACATGCTGCAAGTAGAGATCCCACATGCCGAAACCAAGACCCTGGGGCTGCCAAATGAATAAATAAATAAAAAATATTAAAGCAAAAAAAAAGCTACTCTAATTCTTCAAAGGCTGGGGAATACATTTGACTAAACAGGTCATATCTTATGAATGGGCATTTAATTTAGATTAATTCTACAATTTTGCTATTTCTAAAATTGTTCAATAGATATCTCTGTATGCACGCTCAGTCACTCAGTCTGACTCTTTGTGACTCCATGGACTATAGCTCACCAGGCTCCTCTGTCCATTAGATTCTCCAGGCAAGAATACTGGAGTGGGTTGCCATTTCCTTCTCCAGTCTCTGTATAGATACATGTAATAAATACAGATTAATATGGATCATATATAATAGGTGATATTTAATATATCATATATAATTGAAAACATTTGTCATATATTATATAATTTTACTGAGGATAAAAAAAGATCCTGAAAATAAAATATTTGAATTTGATACCATCAAATTGCTCTTCTAGATATCAATTATTCTTTAAGAAATAAAATGCGAAAATTCTTGTTTTCTTATACTCTTCTTGACAACCTCGGACATTAATTAAAAATTACAGTCAGTTCCATGAATTAAAACAAAATGGTGCCTCATATTGTTTTGCCTCTTTTTAAAAATTATAAGACATACTAAATGATGCTCTATCTGACTCAAAATTATTGAGTACTTGCTTCAGTGATTGGGTTCAAAAAGGTTATGAGTGTTTATGCCAAAAGGAAAATAGACTTTAAATAACTTAAGTAATGATCACTTCATTTGTAATATAACACCATCACATTCAGTTCAACTCCTACAATTTCCACCTATTTTTAAAAGTCTATTATTATCCATTAAGCATCTATCTTTCCATTATACTACTATGGTCTTCAAAGGTTAAATCAAGGGGTACTAGTACTACTCTTATTATTTGCCTTGTCTTCAGTTTTTGGCATTAATAGTACAATAACCCCTCAAAATTTTCTCTTCTTTTTTGCTTCTAGGACATACGCTCTGGGTCCTCTCTAACTCCAATATCATTCCAGGTTTGATTACAGCATACTCTTCCTTGGTACATCCCCTAATCTTAGGGATCTCTTAAAAGTTGGTCTTTAGCATCTTCCAATACACACACAAGCTGGTTTACCTCTTATATTCTCATATTACCAACATGGTGATAAGTTATAAATTTTGAGCTCGTTCAGCCCACATATCTTCTCCTGGGATATTCACCTATTTAGTCCAATAGGAATCTCATTTTTAACATTCCACAAGAAGCTTAAAAATGAACAGACCCCCAGACAATTAGCTTTTCTTTTTTCTTTCTCCATTACCAGCAACGTTCCTTGCTTCCTTCTCTCTGTCCCACCCATAAATAGCACCACAATCAACCAATCACTCAGGCAGCAAGCCTTCACAGATACTTTCCACAGCCAACTACTCATTCTTGCATTAGCCCTATTGTTACTGAGTCCAGGTTTGCTCTGCTCGTCCATAGGATAAGCCAATGAACCCAAGAGAGGAAGTGTTGAGACAAGGAAGAAACTTTAATTGGGAAGCTGGCAGACCAAGAAGATGGCAGGCTAGCGCCTCAAAATAACCATCTAATTGGGGTCTGGATGCCAGGTTCTTTAATAGATCAGAGAGAAAGAAGCAGTGAGTAGCTAAAGTCAAAAGGCAGAAGAGAGAGAGAGATACAGTGATGAAGTAAAGTGAAAGAGTCTTCAGTCTTGCAAAACATCTTAAAGGGAATGGCCAGCCTTTGGAAGAGGTGTGTTAATCTTTTCTATTCACAGGTGGGCAGGGACAAACTCTCTGCACGCTGAACAAATGCACTTCAGTTTACAGTCAAGCAGAGGGGCAGGGTCCTCCAGGCTATCCACTGAATATGATAATAATAATAAAAGCAAATCAAAGCAACAGTTTGCAACATGGAGTTAGAATTGGCTTCCTCCCTGCAACACTATCCTTTATTTTTTTTATCTTTAAAAAGTATTTTATTGTCCTCTATCAGATATTTTGTTTTTTTGTTTTTTTTTTTAACTTGTTTTTGCCATACAATGTCATGATATCACCATGGGTTTACATATGCTTCCCCTCCGGATCCCCCCTCCCCCCCCCCCCCCCCGGGAAATCTCGCTGCACCAGTCCCGAGCATCAATCCTGGGCTGGCGATTAATTAGACACATGACAATTAACATGCTTCAATGCCCTTCTCCCATATCATCCCACCCTTACCCTCATCCACAAAGTCCACGAGTCTATTCTATACATCTGCGTTCCTTTTGTTGTCTCCCATGTTGGGTTCTCGTTACTGTCTTTCTAAATTCCATATATATGCGTTAATATACTGTATTGTTGTTTTTGCTTCTGGCTTACTTCACTTTGGATAATGGGCTCCAGTTTCGTCCATCTGAGTAGAATTGCTTCAAATGAATTTTTTTTTAATGCTGAGTAATATTCCATTGTGTATATGTACCACAGCTTTCTTATCCATTCATCAGTTGATGGGCATCTAGGTTGTTTCCATGTCTTAGCTATTGTAAACAATGCAGCGATGAACATTGGGGTACACGTGGCTCTTTCAATTCTGGTTTCCTCGGTGTATATGCCCAGCAGTGGGATTGCCGGGTCATATGGCAGGTCTATTTGCAGCTTTTTAAGGAATCCTTTAAATAGTTCCCAAATACATGACAGCTTGTCTTTCACACCCTGCAACCGTCCAATATGCTTTCTGAATGGTCAAATGAGTGAATACATTGGAAAGGAAGATAATAAAGGGAGAGAAATGATGGCACACAGGGCCCTCATTCAATGGAATAGGTTTTATATTGTTTATCAAAGTGTTTTTTTTTTAACTTAAGGTCTCTTCATTCAGCGTTATGAAATGCCTGTTGACGTTTTTCTTGTATGAAGTTGCCTTTCTTCCCTCTCCTTCCTTTCTTCTCTTTGTCCCTTAAACCTGCCTGGCTTTGGGTCCCTCGCCCTGTCCGGGAGCCCTCCTCCCAGCACGCTGGTCAGCTCCTCTCTCAACTCGCGGGTTTAGCCCCGCCCACGCGTAGCCCAAGTCACGAGGCCGCGGGCGGGGCGCAGCAAAGGGGGCGGGGGCTCCATAGCGCGCATGGGCGGAGCGGGGAGCTGGCCGCCCCAGCTATATCTGCGCCTGCGCGGCGCCGCTGCGGGGCCAGTCGGGACGGAGGAGACAAGATGGCGCTGCGGGCGATGCGGGGGATCGTGAACGGGGCCGCGCCTGAGCTACCAGTACCCACCAGCGGGCCCCTGGCGGGGTCTCGAGAGCAGGCGCTGGCAGTTAGCCGGAACTACCTGTCCCAGCCTCGTCTCAGTAAGTATCAGAGAGCAAGACGAGTCCTGTCTTTGCTCTTAGCCCCCTGCTCCCACTCACCTGTTTGACCAGAGGGGTGGGGTGGGGAGGGTTGTTTTTCGGTCTCGTGCCCCTCTACCCCGACCTCTGCCTCTCTCTCTAGAAGGAGATTTTCAGTGTCTCCCTAATTTCCGTGCCAGCGGTGAGCTAAGGGGAAGAGCACCATCGGGAACTTTTTCCTGGGTTGGTGGGCTCCGGGCTGTTGCCCTACCCTGTGCAGCAAGACTGGAGCGTGCTTGGGCGATTGCTTCCTGTCCTGGAGGCAAGGCCGCTCCTTGCAGCTCTCACCCTGATCTTCTGCTGGCCTCATTTGGATCTGCAAGGGTCGCGGGAACGCCCCTCCCCATCCCTCTGCCTCGGGTGTGGACCTCAGGGCAGGTTCTGAGCTCCTGCCGTAGGAGACGGTGTAGTGTCATCGCTGACGTGGTCAGGCTTTTCTCAGATGGAGGTCAGGCCCACAGCCAGAGGGAGATGTTGTTCGGTGGAGAGGCAGCCTCGCAGGAGGACACCTAGATACCAGCGAAAGCCAGAGCTGAAAAGTACCCCGCGGGTCATCCTAGTCTAACCCTCTCATTTTACAGTGAGAAGCCTAAGGTTCTGAGAGAGACAGGGCTTGCCAGGCTTTAGACACCTAATTACTGACAGAGCAGGAAGATTCCAGGTTTCTACATTCCTGCTGGGCCTTTTTCCTACCATTAACTTGGGTGCAAGGTTGTCTTAGGAAAGACAAGCAGTTTTGCCTGTATATGTAGAATATATGCAGAACATATGCAGAGGCATGTTTAAATGTTGTTATTGTGACAAAAATCCTGATACCCAGGCTTAAGTGAACTGCTCAGCAGTTCCAAAAGAAATGGTTCTTGATTACTAAACAGTACCATTGTGTAGCATCAGACCTTCTTTAGGCATTGGGGATGAGCCCTGAAAGGAGACTCTTTACAATTTAGGAAAGCACCTGATGTTTCCCAACACTAGTTAATTGCCAGAGTGCCTATTTGTGGGTAGCTCTTTGGTTAAAAAGAATTTCAGATGAAGGGTTTCAGTCTGGGCGCTCTCCTCCTGACTAATCCCATCCTGATCAGTCACTGGGTCATGTGACAGCACTGCAGTGTGAAGGAGGAGGAAAGACTTGATCATAGGGTTTGCTGAGATGTGCTCTTTTTTTCTTTTTTGAGATATAGTTGATCTGTACTGTTGTGTTAGTTTCAGGTGTGCAGCAAAGTGATTCAGTTATATGTGTATATATGTGTGTGTGTGTGTTTGTATCCTTTTTTAGATCCTTTCCCATTATAGGTTATTACAAGATTTATTATAGTTTCCTGTGCTGTACAGTATGTCCGATTGGCTAGTAGTGTATATCCTGTTCCCCCCACCCCCCACCAACCATGTGCTTTTTATAATGGGAGTTATTTGCATTAGAGGATGCCTGTTGGGAGTTTTATGAGCTGAAGTAAATATTTCAAGAAATTGACAGAAGTTGCATTCCTAAGAATACTTGTGCCTAACAATTACAGATACTCTCACGAATTGCATTTGCATGCTTTGATGCTCTTTGTGTAGAACAGATAGACATCAGTGATGCTTCTAGGAAAAGATTAGAAGAGGCAGTAGTAATTTCAGAGTATCAACTGAAACATAGTTGAAAGTACTCCATGAGTAAGGTTGTAAGCTCTTAAGGGAGGTGAGTATGATTTCTGGACATTCTGTGTGTGCTTAGCCCCTGTGGCTGAAGAACTTCAGGAGATGAGATTCCTCCTAACAAGACACAAGATTGCAACACAGTGCTTAAAACTGAAACTTTGTGGTTCAAGAATCCTTTTTGTATCCTCACTGCCTAGTCCAGTGCTCACACATAAGAGGCATTCTGTTTTGTCATTGTTGTGTAGCTTGCATTTAAAACCCTTATTCTAATAGTTTAGTGTTTGAATCCTTAATGTGGATGGAACTGGAGTAGGGAGCTGGGGTACTTAGTTGAAGTTTTCTTTCTGTGTCTGGATTGTTCTAAAAAGCACAAATGATACCATACTTATGCTAACAGCTAACAACATTTGAATGTCATCTTTTTCTTACATTGCCACATTCTTGGTTCTGGTTAACATTTTAATCACTTCTGAATAAATATTGATTAACCTTTTCTAGTTAAAGATTGACGTTACCATCCTAAGTGAAAAGTTATAGTTATTTAATGTGTGCTTTTTGAATAAAGGAATGGAACATTGGCAGTTCCACTGTACAGATAGGATGCTGGTTTTGAAAAATTTCGGGATTATGAAGCTGTTAACAAGGTCTGGAAAATGAGGTCTGCAGGCTTGAAATAATCTTGAGCACATTGGTTGAATTTCTAAAGTCACAAGGAAAGAAAACTTCATTGCCTTTTACACTTTGAGCAAGATTCAATAATACACTTAGAGCTTTTGGATGTTAAACATTTTGAATTAATCTGTTTCTTGAGATCCTAGGTCCGCCTGTCTTACAGTTCTTATGTCATAAAGCAGACCTAACCTCAGTGAAAAGTCCAATAAAGGAATCATTGGCCTGCCCTTTTTCTAGAACCTCTCTCTCCTTGCTTCCTGCAAGGTGTGGGTCCCTACTTGTCTTGCACAATAGAAGATGATTGTTCTGGTTTTGTTTTGCTAGTAAGGTAGAGGCTGAAGGACTAGATCTCTTATTGTGCAATAGTTGTTGGATTTTCTCTTTAAAAGTTTCACAATCATTAAGTAGTGTTAGCGACTACTGTTGAACAGTCTCGTATCCTGTAGGAGAAAGAGGATGTCATCTGACCAAGTACATGCTTCTTAAAACCTGTGTAGATTTGGGGTTTCAAATGTTGTTGTCTAAATATTTATCACCTCCCTAAATATTCAGGATCAAAAATATAACCATGTCTGCTTTGTTGTCAAAAGTTCTAATCATTTCCTGCAGACCCAAGTTCTTGTTTGTTTGGAATTTTCAAGAGAAGAGTGGTCATTATTATTGTCAGACAGGCTTATTTATGTAGTGTGTGAATGGGTTTTGGTATTTTGAAGAATAGCTTAATGTCTTTGGCAGCTTTACTCTGTAAACAATTGTCTCTGCTTTAGGCTGCTAATAGTGATGGTGAGGTAGGTGTGCTTGCGTAGTACTCTGTCACTAGTTTAAGTGTGGAATGTGTGTGTCAGCCTTGCCTACCTCCCAGTGTTGTGAACTGAAACAAGGTAACCTATCTGAAGATGCTCTGTCAACTGTGAAGCAGTTTGTTTTGGTAATATGTTTTGTTTAGTTTGGATTATATCACGTATTAGTTTCTTTTGTATCCTGATTTAATTTAAATCAAGCACGTTGCTTAAACTCTTATCTGAAGTAGTCTCATGGTACTTACCAGTGAGAGAAAACTGCTGAAGCGTTTCCATAAGTTTCTCCCTTTTCTGCTTTTACTTTTCTAATGCCTACACTCCATTGGAGAAAGATCATTTTTCAGTAATGACAAGAGTGTCCTAGACCACGGAAAAGGAATTTTAGAATTTGAGCTGTAGCACAGGGTTAAAGAAAAAGTGGCTGGAGGTGAACCGTTGTAGTTTCAGATCCTTAGGGAAGTCACTTAATTTCTGAAGAAAAAAAACTAAAAAACTTGGGCTAATATTCATTAACTCATAGACCTGTTATGGAAATTAAAAGAGAGTTCCTGACAAGTACTAATTAAATATTATTGGTGGTTTTGGTATTAATCAATTTGAATGGTTCTTGGCTTTTTTGAAGGCTACGTACATTGTTTTAAATTTCCAGACAGTGATGAAATAGAATCTTGTCTTCTATAGTAGCAATCAGCTTGATTCACTATTTCCAGGAAAAGCGATCACTCCTGGGTTTTTTTGTTGTTGTTGTTGTTTTCTTGGTCATGCTTTTGTCTTGTGACTGGCAAAACTTCATAGTTTTGAATTCGCTTGGATTTAAACATGAGATTCTAAAGGATCATTGTTGAAGAGGTTAAAAATTGAAAGAAGTTGCAAATCTTGTCCAGAAAGTAAACAGAGTTTCAGGACCTGAAGCGTTTTACTGATGTTACAGTCAGCAGTTGCCTATAAATCTCAAAACTGAATTCCCCTCCCCTCACTGGCCCACTCTCTCCTCCTGTTCCCAACTGTTAAGGTTTTTAAAAAGGTCTGTGTTTTAGAAGCTGGGTGCTAAGAAAACGTGTTTCTAATGTAGTTCACTTTGCATATCCACATAGCAATTTTAGAAAGTCATTGAAAATCAATATTTGGACTCTTAAAATGAGAACAATGAGGAAAAGAATCAGACAAGAGTAAATGCATGAGTGTGTGTGACTGATTCACTTTGCAGTACACCTGAAACTAACACACTGTAAATCAACTATACTGCAATAAAAATTTTTTTCAAAATGTATATACAGAAGTATTCTTAAAAAATGATAAAAATCAGGGAATTCCCTGATGGTCAAATGTTTAGGATTCTGCACTTCTAAGTCCCTGGTCTGTGTTCAGTCCCCAGTCAGGGAATTAAGATCCCTCAAGCCAGGTGACACTGCCAAAAATAAAATAAGAACAAGGAAGAAATTGTTTCAGGGGCAGGAATTATTTTTAAGAGTATTAGGTTGTTTTAAAACAGTAGGGAAGATGTATTAGTAGTATGTTAACTGTCTTTCAAGTTGGTGGCAGTCATTTATAACATGTGTAATATTCTCTTCCTGGTCTCTAGCTATAACTGTGATGTACAGGCAAAGCAAAAATTAAAAAAAAAGAACTTATGGAAACAAGTAATGCAGTGATATTAGGATATGCGCTTTTGTATTTTTATTCTTATATAAAGTTATTTGCTGGCTGTTGTTGGCCTCTAGTTCAGTCTGTGTTATTTAAATTTTAATATATGAATTAATTAAAAAAACACACAGTAGGGACGATTACCATAAAAGTAGTAGAAAATATAACAATTGAGATCTTTCTAATAATCTTGAATTGCTTGCTTGCATGGGTGCAAAGTCATATCCTACCTTCTCTTTGCGACCCCATGAATTGTAGCCCACCAGCCTCCTCTGTCCGTGGGACTTCCCAGGCAAGAATACCAGAGTGGATTGCTGTTTCCTCCTCCAGGGGATCTTCCTGACCCTGGAGGATCAAACCCATGTCTCCTGTATGTCTTGCATTGCAGGCATATTCTTGACTGCTTGAGCCATTGGGGGAAATCTTGGAGGCCTGATTAATTTGTTTACATGGCCATCCATTCAGGTTGTGACTTCCTTTTTTCTAAGGTTGAAAAAAAAGAAAAAAGATTACTTAGGGACCTCTATGGATCATTACAGTTATAAATGTATTCAAGCAAATATTTGGTGTCAGGAGGTAAATGTCCTCAGAATGAAAGACAAGGGTTCCTGACAGTGCTTGCCTGCTCTCTCTGTGTTTGTACCAGAGCACTTGCTCCCTGACTAGAGAAATTGTGTTTTTAGATTCTGAAGCTCCTGAGTGATCAGATTCGTTGTTTAAATAGTTTCCTCATTCTTGGGCATCTACATTCATGCACAAGTTTCTATCCAAGACCTCATAAGAAATCACACAAGTGAAAATTTCCCGACTGATTGACAACTTCTTATAAATTATTTAATTTGTTTTTTCAGCTTTTCTGATTATGAAATTTAGTTAATTGTGGCATTGTTGAAATTACTCTCCTGAGTGCTCTGATTTATACATGATTACTATTAATTATACTTGACATGTATGGAGTTGTGGTTCATCGATGGCTACATCTTTACTAAAATGAGGGATTTGGATAGCTTGTTGCTATGGCATAATTTGCAGTAGAAAATATAAGCTTCTGCAATGACATTGACGTTTGACCTTATTTTTTTTTAAAGGATACTTATGTTCTCCGGCCTTTTCTCCCCCTTCATAAACTTTTTCACAGTTTTTATGGTACCGTTTAATGATGGCTTTTTATCTTAGCAGACTATATTTTCTCAGATTTCTTTCATGAGTGTCACTTTTGCTTAAAAAGGGTTCCCTTCCTCTTCTCTGTCTACTTTGCTAAGTGCCACCTTTTCTGTAAAGCCGTTTTTCTCTTCTAAAAAAGAACAGCTGCACTGTCTTCCCCATGCTCCACAGATCTTCTGAACACCCCTGTTAGAACCCTTAACTCCCCTCCTCCTTATAAAATTGTGGACTCTTAGGAACTCTCTCTCTTTGCCTTTGTTTTTGTAGCCTGGGTCCTTGAAACAGTGTGATTTATAGTAAGAATTCAACATGATTTGGGTTGAATGAAGGGGAATTATGAAAAGTTGTATAGATGGAGGCATAGTTTATGAATTCAGTGAAAACTTCCATACTGTTTGAGTGCTCCATATAATAATGAGTGTGACAAAGTAGAGGAGTTTTGGTAATACCAGAGAGGTAATGGAAACGTCCTGTTGACTAGCACTGACTGTTTCTGTTTCTTTCCAGCATACAAGACAGTATCAGGAGTTAATGGTCCACTAGTGATCTTAGATCATGTTAAGGTAATACCACTGTCATTATTGTCTAACCATTTATACAGTTAAAAGCATGGTATTAAGAACTGTAACTTTTTGTAATTAAAAATGACATTTTAAGCTATTCTTGGTCTGAATGTCATTGCTACGTAGGAGATAAGAATTTTAGAGCAGCAGAAATCAGAAGAATGGATTCTAGTACTGGATCTATTGTGGATTCTGTTTGTGGCCTTGAGTCCCTTATCTGCAAAATTTTAATTTTTAATTTTTTTAAAAAATTAAATATTTAATAAAATTAAATTATTTTATTTAATTAAAATTTAAAATTTTTAATTAATTTTTTAATTTAAAATTTTTAATTCTATCTTACAGCTTTATTAGGGAAATAACTATAATATTTGTAAGTGTGTTTTATGACTTGTAGGATAATAGATATACAGTATCTTGTCATAGACTACCATGTATTATAACTACTTGTTACATATTTGTCTTGTCTACTAAATTTTAAGGTCTTTAAGTGAATAAACAGTGAACTTATCTTTGAGAACCTGACACTGGTATTCAATTAATGAATAAACAACAGGTTATATCAACAGTGGCTAAAACCATAAAGAATAGCTTTTATTTATTCAGTTTGTTGAAAATCTCTTTTGTTACATATTCCTTTGGGGTTTTTTTAGCCACACCTATATATAAGAATTATCTTAGAGAAAGAGGCACATAATATAGTCTGTAATTGAGTACCTTAGGTGAAGCCTCCTGAGTTCTGTGATTAAAATATCTTTAGAGAAGATAATTTGTGTAATATGCCCAGTAAGTCTGCTTTGGTTATTGTTGAGAGTGAGAGAAGTAATGATGAAAGTACGTTTGGCATGTGGCCCTTCTAGGTGCAGAAAGTAAACAAAAGACATTTCCTAAAAGAGTGCAAAGTGCATTGTCTGTTCAGCTTTATCACTAAGTTAATACTTTTATACATGACAGGGTACCTATACAAATCAGATTAAGCATGTAGCTTACTCCTAGCCATAGCTTCATACTAGTATGCAATTTGATTCAAAGCTTCAGTACTTAGCACTGAAGTTATACAACATATATGCAGATGCTCATTAATGTTCTGTGGAAGGATGGAGCATACACTTTTCTTTTTTGAGAAAGTTTTGAAAACCATTATTTGTTTCTTTGTCTTTTATTCTTTTTTACATACTTTTTATTAGATAAAATTGGGGGCTTGTATTTTAAAAATTTGAAGCATATTAGTAAATATACTTTCAAACAGTTTAAAAATATGCATGTTTCAACTATATTAAATGTTGAACTCAGCACAAAAATATACAATACAGATATGTAGATGTCTAGTTGGTAAGGATTGTGAAGGGTAAGTACAAGATACTGTGAGAGTCAGTAACGGGAAGGACTTAGAAAACATCTTGGAGGAAGTAATTTTAAGAAAGCTAAGAAAGTTTTATTGAATGTTTGGGGTATAACTCCAACTGAGGAAAAACTGGTAAATAAAACTTATGTAGTTATAAGAATTTATATGCCATAATACATATACATAGGATTAAGGAATAGATAATTTTATACAAATTGTATCAGAATAGATAATGATGGAGACTGCTATATTTAACTCATTTTCTGAAAGTAGCACATCTTTCATTCCCTAGTAATACAAAGATGATTTGATATTAGAAAATGTCAGTATAATTCAGGTCATTCATAGATTAAGCTAGAGAAAGCTTATGCCCTTTTCAGTAAATACCAAAAATATATCTAATAAAATTGTTTCTTTAAAAAAAAAGAAGAAGAAGAAGGTGATTTTAGAAATAAGGGATAGAACAAATGTTCAAAACCTCTTAAAGGCTATCCACTATAACCTACCGTAAACAGCATCCTTAAGGGGAGACTCTGGGGACATTCCCATTTAAGTTAGGAGCAAGATGAAGGGGCCTATTGTCACCACCACTCTCCATCTTTGTTTGTCCTTGCGCATGAATCCTAACCAGTGTTGTGGGAAAAAGAAATTGGAGGATGTAGGGATTAAAAAGGGAAAGGTACAACTATCCTCATTTCTTGGTACTATGATTAAACAGAAAATGAAAGTCATTCAGTGGACAAACTATTAGAAGCAGTGGTGTTAAACAGTGTTGGTGGTTACAGAAGATCGGTCTGTAGAAATCAGTAGTGTTTTGTATGCCAGGAGTAACTACTAGAATAACTAGTAACTTTTTACAGAAAACTGGGGAACTTTGTTGAAAGACATAAAAGAAGACTTCAAATAAGTAGAGGTTCCACACCCATGAATGAAGAGACTCAGAATTCTCCCCAGGTGACAAAATCAGTTAGAAGCCAAGAATAAAGATTTGGTGCAGGAGTGAACAGGTATTTCAGTGGAACAAAATTAAGATTCTTAAAACCAGCTCTTCTTACACCTAAGAATTTGACTTGGTAAATGATGAAGGCTACATTACAAGTCAATGGGGGTTATTTGTGTTACTCAATAAATAAGAGTTGGGGCATTTAGTTTTCTATATGGAAAAAAGAAAAATAAGAAAAATACAGTTACATACCAGAAATAAATCCAAATGGATTAAAGACCTAAACATGAAAAACCTGTCAGAAGACAATACAGAAGACCATTTTTGTTTATGACTTTAGATTGGAAGGTTTTCCTACAAAAAGGCAAATCATAGAGGAAAACAAGTCATTGCAAAAACTACTGTATGATTAAGATTACCATAAATAAAATTTAAAAAACAGATGGGGAGCAGATACTTGGAAAAGGATTAATATTCAGAATCTATAAAACTTATCTAAAAGTAAATTAGAAAATGCAGACTCAGTTGAAAAGTGAGGAATATATGTTAATAAGACAGTTACAGAAAGTAGAGTCAGAATTGTCAGTGAATATGAAAAGATGCATAGTATTAGTAGAATCAGAAAAATGCAAATTAAAAGATACTATATTTTATCAAAATGGTAAAAATTAAAGTTTGATAATATAAGATTGGCAAAGATGTAGAGAAAAGATACTTTTCTGTGCTGCTAGGAAATTGTAAAGATTACTCCTTTGCAGAGTAATTTCACAGAAAAATGGGCACAACCTGCAACCTGCTGCTAGGTCACTAAATACCTTAGGGAAACAGGCCCGCTTGCATGAGGAGCCGCGTGTGAGTGTCCATTGTAGCATGTTTGTACTGGTGTAAATCTGGAGCAGCCCTGAACACCAGTGGTAGAAGAACAGCTGGATGAAACGTAATATCACTTGATTTTATCGTAAATATTACCATGACAGACCCAAAACATTCGGGCAAGTGGGAAAAAATCAAATTGCAGAATGATATGTTTAGTATGTTACCATTTAGGTAAATGAAACATTAACAGTATATTTTTGGAAACATGCAATTTAAAATATTAAAATGGACTAGAGGAATACACTTCTGGTTAAGATAAGTATATATTGAGGGGGGTATATTAGCATTATTTATAATGAGTAACTATTTTATTGTTTAGTTGCATTTTATTCCTGTTCTCCCACAGCACAAGGTGATTAAACAGCCCAGAAGCAAACATCATTGCTGAGTAGAGAATATATAGTTATTTGTTAGTTTTATCATCTTTCTATAGTCTGAAAACTTAAAAATATACATGGAAGAAGAAAAACAAATTAACTGCTGTGTTTCCATAGAATCAAGATGCTTCTTTGTATACCTTTTGCTGTGTTTGCCAGAATGTGTGCCAGCAATGAGTGTTTTAAGGACTTAAACTACCTGAGGATATTTCAACCTCTTGATATATACCTGCATGTATAGGGGACGTGTAGGGATTGCACAGCATGTGTGCTGTGATAGAGCCTGTAGAGCATTTGAGCTTCTAAAACGTTGGTTTATTGAGCCTTTGTTTTTTTCCTATTTAGTTTCCCAGATATGCTGAGATTGTGCACTTAACACTTCCTGATGGGACGAAGAGGAGTGGACAAGTTCTAGAAGTTAGTGGTTCCAAAGCTGTGGTCCAGGTAAGCATTACTTTAAAAATTTGGCCAATTGAACATTTTTCTAGTCACAAAAAAGCATAAGAAACACCAGTATTTTCTGTGTTTTCTGGTGATTATCACATAAGTATACAGATCTTCTTTGACTGACTTGTGGGGTGACATCTTGATAAACCTATCAATAAGTTGAAAATACCATTTATGTTGAAAGTGCATTTAGTACACAGAACCTACTGAACATCACAGCTTAGCTTAACTTCCATTGAAGGTGCTCAGAACACTTGGATTAGCATGCAGTTGCACAAGACCGTCTAATGCAAAGCCTATTTTATAATAAAATGGTACATATCTAATGTATTTCTATCATATGACTCCTCTGTTTCTTTAGAGATTGATTACTGACTATGAGGGAAGAAAATTAATTGTTTTCTTGCCAAATTGGCTTTTTTTTTTTTAATTGGTAAAATGAAGCAGATAATCACACAGAAGGGAAGAGATAAGAAACAGAATTCACAGCTTATGGGTTGAAACCAAAACAAGATCTGAGTCTGTGTCTTTAAATTGTCTCTGATAAGATAAGTCTAGTTTTTAATGTTACTAACCATAGAAAGTGGCAGTTTTCTCGAATAACTTATTGCCCTAAAAAGTAATCTGGATGACATCACTGACTCAATGGACATGAGTTTGAGCAAGCTCTGGCAGATGATGAAGGACAGGGAAGCCTGGCATGCTGCAATCCATGGGGTTGCAGAGTCAGACACAACTGAACGACTGAACAACAACTAAAAAGTAATCAGCAAAATTTTTGTAAGGGGCCAGATAGTAGATTTTTTTTAGGCTTTGTGAGGTTTTATCTAAGGTCTCCTCTGTTGCATGATCTTTACACTTTCTTTCCCTTCTTTTTTTTTTAAAAAGAAAAGCCACCCTTTAAAACTGTAAAAAAAAAGAACCCCCCCCCAAAAAAAAAAGAACATTCTTAGCTTGTTTGATGGGTTTGGCCTGCAGGCATGACCCTGGTTAAGAGGTGGAAGTTTGGTTCATCACCCACCATGAACACTTCTTCATTAGTGATATTAAAAGTAGTATATACGTTTATGTATTTTACTTTATAAGGGCCATTTAAGAAGCAAATAAATTTTAAGCACTTATGATCAAATTCTTTTACTCTTCTGTTTACTTTTCTTTCTTGATAGGTATTTGAAGGGACTTCAGGTATAGATGCCAAGAAAACTTCCTGTGAGTTTACCGGGGATATTCTCCGAACGCCAGTGTCTGAAGATATGCTTGGTAAACAGATATTATTATTCATTCTGAGCAGAGATCTGTTTCCTTTTTAACATATTTCCATGTAGTTTTTTAAATGAATGTTTAAAAACACAGTTAAAAAAATGATTATTTGACTCATTGTACTCTGTGTACCGTCTTGTCATTGTTTAACAGGTCGGGTATTCAATGGATCAGGAAAACCCATTGATAGAGGTCCTGTTGTCCTGGCTGAAGATTTCCTTGACATCATGGGTAGGGACAGAAAATGGATTTTGTGTTTGGGGGAAATAGCATCTGTCTTATACCTTTGTCAGAGAAAGGGTGATTTTTATGATACTTAAGTAGATAACCAACATGCTTCATATTTAATTAGTTATTTTGTCAATTATTTAGTAATTTTATTTTTCCAAGAGCTTATCTTAATTTTTTATGTCAAACACTACAAGATATTGTAAAATATTACTAGGATATATATGAAATATAAGTAGTAGAGCCATAATGGCTTTGAAATTAGGATTTCTCTCTTGCTACACCATATAATTTATGAATCTACAAAAGATTAATGGAAAAAAGTATCAGATTTTAAAAATAACTCATTTTTTAGGAGTAGAAAGAAATGCTTTATATGATTGTAGTCTTAGTGTATAGATGTGTTAAAATGCTCTCTCTCGGAACTGCATTAGGCCAGCCAATCAACCCTCAGTGCCGAATCTATCCGGAGGAGATGATTCAGACGGGCATTTCAGCCATAGATGGCATGAACAGTATTGCTCGGGGGCAGAAGATTCCTATCTTCTCTGCTGCTGGCTTACCGCACAATGAGGTGAGAGCTAGGATCTGTTTGATCTGAAATTGAGAAGAAAGGATCTCCAGATGTTTCACTGTGAGTGAGAAGCCAAATAAAGGATTTTCAAGGTGAATACCCAATGTTACTGTTTATATAATCCAGTTCCACTGACTCTCTTATCCATGTGTATCTGACTTCTTCCTTACTCTTAGGAATCTTTGCAAAACTTGCAGAATAACTTTGTTAGGGAAAGACCTTTGAGACATACCAATTTCATTTATGATTTAATTCCCAAAAGTTTAGGATAAAGGTTATTTTGTTACAGAAAATATTATTTTAGATTTCAACTCGGTCCTTTTATACTCCCCATCAGATTGCTGCTCAAATCTGTCGCCAGGCTGGTTTGGTAAAAAAATCCAAAGATGTAGTGGACTACAGTGAGGAAAATTTTGCGATTGTATTTGCTGCTATGGGTGTAAGTATAATCTTTTCCTGTTTTAGAATGAAATGTAAAATTGCTTTTGTTCTTAAAACAGTGTAGAAAAGTACACATATATCATTCAGTTTATCTCTAGGTAGAGAAGTTTCAGCTTGGCATTTTGGGCAAACCATGGATTAGTATTTAACAGTTGATTGTGGAATATAAGAATAATTCTCTTTGTGCCCACAGCTGACTGTTCACTCTCTTGGCTTTTGTGAATGTTTTGGGAGTACCTGAAGCTTTAAAAGAAGGAGCAATGCATATCTATAGCTTGGCTTTCATTAGAAATAAATGCTGGGGGAAAAAAGAAATACTGAGAATTTTGTGTCTCTGAGCACTGATGAAGTCATTGCCATTTAGGTAAATATGGAAACTGCCCGGTTCTTCAAATCTGACTTTGAGGAAAATGGCTCCATGGACAATGTCTGCCTGTTTTTGAATTTGGCTAATGACCCAACGTAAGTAAACAAATATGCTGTTTCTCTCTGTTTACATAGGCTTCTGGTCAAAAATATTATAGACTAGGGAGGTAAAACATTATAATAAAAACTTCATGGGACTAGGAATGAGATAACATATGTAAATTCCAGCTCTGCTTTCTGCAAGTTACTTGGTTTTGGGAAAGTCATTTAAGCTCTGAAGCTCAATGTCTTCTTTCATAAAATGTGATATATAATACTTGTCTCACAGAGTTGTTGTGCATATTAAATGAGATAATAAGTTACTTAGCACACAGCGCATACTCAGTAAATGACCTTTTCCTCTTACCTGTAAAATCTGGACCCTGTTGTTTCCTCTTTTCTTCTCTCTCGCCTCCTTTCTTGCTAAATTTTGAGAACTATGTAGTTCTGAGAAATTATGGGGTGTTTATAAAATAATCAATTGAGCTGTGTAGCACTGAGTATAAATACATAAAAAGAACTCTGTCTTACTTAAGAATTTTAAAGTAGTAATTGCTTCACCTTTCTCAGTTTGTGTAGAACTTTAAAAGGGGGATTGTACTATTATTTCCAGAATCATTTTATTTTGCTTTTGGCCTTTTTGTTTGAGTGACATAGGACTTAATGTTTCATTTCAGTATTGAGCGAATTATCACTCCTCGACTGGCTCTAACCACGGCTGAGTTCCTGGCCTATCAGTGTGAGAAACATGTCTTGGTTATCCTAACAGACATGAGTTCTTATGCTGAAGCACTTCGAGAGGTAATTTTTCTCTTAATTACAGTAGGTTATCTTGTTAGGGTTATCTTGTTCTGCAAGTTTTCATTTTTTTTTTAAATCATTTTTTAAAATTCATTATTCATTTATTAGTGTAACACCTGAATCAGGAAAGAAAATACTATTTTTGTCAGCCTAGTTGAAATGATTGAAGATGAGATTTAAATTATTAGCCTATTTATCATACTGTCACTATTTCCATTGATTAAGACTGGATTCTCAGAACTTTTCCTGGTGGTCCAATGGTTAAGAATCCACCTTCTAGTGCAAGAGTTGCGAGTTTGATCTCAGATGAGAGAACTAGGTTCCCACATGCCACAGAGCAGCTAAGCCTGTGTGCTGCAACTAAGATGTGATACACCCAAATGAATGAATGAGTAAATAAATATTTAAAAAAAAACAAAAAAAGATTGGATTAAGAGAGTAAATCATGCAAGCTATTTAATCAGCTGCTCTACCAGGAAGTTCTTTCTCTGTCCAGACAGTCCATTTTTAGCCCTTTTCAAGAATTTCATTTTCAGTGATGTAAATTTTTATTTATTTATATAAATAAAGACTATACTCTGGCAGAACCCTCTTCAGAACTTTTTTCCCTTCAGAAAACTCAGTATTTAGAAACAATATAAGATTCTAGCAGTTACCATCCAGAAGTGTGGGGTGTGTTCTGATGCAAGTTATGAAACTTTGAGTGAGTTGCTCTTTTTAAGTATATAAAAAAGATAAAAAGACTTCTGAAGAGACATGCTATATAAATATCTAGCTTCTTAAAATTCCCTAAGATTTGTCATCATATATCACTCAGCTTTGGTGCTTTTCCACTGAAGGACCTTTTTTCTCCCATCCATGATAAATACTCACATAGAAGGCAGTAAAAAAAAGTATTAGTGAAAATTTTTAAGAAAGACAATTTAAAAGCCCTTTTTAAAGGATTGTTATTAGATTCAACAGACAGCTATTCTGTCAGATAGCCACTTAAGTTTTCTATATGTTATCTTGCTTTCTACATGATCTCCTTTGATGTTCAGTTGCTAAGTCATGTATGACTGTGACCTCATGGACTGCAGCATGCCACATTGATAAAAACTGGTCTGCAGGCCGCGGTTTGAGTAGCTCTGATGGAGCATACTCCTGGAGGTGTCAAAGTAGCACTTAGAAGTTGGGCTTCATGCTTTAGGGTTCTTAGTGGTTGTAGATTAATATGTATACATAATGTTCTAGTGTGGATGTCTCTGAGAGAAAGACCTTGTATTACTGTTCTTGTGTGGTGATCTAGGGAAATTATCTGGCCCTTGATTGCAGTTGTAAATTGGGGTTAATATTAACTTCCTCATTAGAGTTCTTGTGAGGATTAAATTAAATGATGTATGTAAAGTATATCTAGAGAAGGAAATGACAACTCACTCCATTCTTGCCTGGGAAATCCCCTGGACAGAGGAGCTGTACAGTCTGTGGGTTTGCAGAATCAGATGTGACTGAGCATACATGCAGAAGATGCATCAAATGATTTCTTATGTGTTGATATATTTTTTCCCTTTGGATTTTCTCAGAGTTGACGTATGTAACTCTGCAGGATACCTAACATGGAATAAATCTTGTGAACTGAGAATGTTCTCTTGGTTTTAAAATGGACTTCTTTTGATTTATAAAATTGCAAGCTGGATTTTCTTCTAGCAAGTTATTTAAAGGTTCATTATGGAAATAATGATTTTAACAAAAAGCCTCTGGTCCCCAGTTGTCAACATTTCTGTTGTAGAATAATCTGAAATTTTGTTGCTAGATTTTTCTAAATGAGACATTACTTAAAATGAACAAGGGATATTTCTGACTTTGTAATTTGGCCTATTCAAACAAACGTGTTCTAACCAAGCATCGTTCTCACAGTCTGGTATGTGATACTATTCTCCTTGACTTACTGTCAGGTTTCAGCAGCCAGGGAAGAGGTTCCTGGTCGACGAGGTTTCCCAGGTTACATGTATACAGATTTAGCCACAATATATGAACGCGCTGGTCGAGTGGAAGGTCGGAATGGCTCTATTACTCAAATTCCTATTCTTACCATGCCTAACGATGGTAAGTTTTGCGTCTTTGGATTATAGCAGGCCTGATCATTGTAAGGGCTTTAATTTCAAGAGAGAAGATCATCTAGCGTTTTGAGAGTATTCTCCAGGAGTTGAGTTTACCTAATGATTTGTTTCTAATAATTTTTTTTCATTTCAAAACTACCTATAATTATCCTTTAGTAGAAAAAATTTTCTTATAATTTTTATTAATTAGCTAGTATGTGTCTGCTGTTTGCAGGACAGTGGTCCAGATGTAAGGAAATTTTTTTAAACGTATGAGCTCTTCTTACTGTAAGCTACTCATTCTACTTGGATATTTTCTTTATGTATGTGCACCAGTAATTTAAGGTAGCTTAAGTGCCAGATGAAGAGCACAAGCAGTAAATGCCACAGGACTAGAGACAGAATGATTGACAAAGGCTTGTTAGAAATTGCTTGGCTTTATCATGTGTGTAAGTGCACAGTGCAGTGCCTGCCCGGTGTCTGCCCAGTAGCTCCTGGGTGAGACTTTCAGCATTCCCCTTATGTTAGTGTCTTTTAGTCTCTATCTCGGTTTTTTTTATTATTATTATTACTTTTACAGAACATTTTCAGAAACAGTAATCACTTTAACTGCACTGTTTCAAGTGTTTCGTAAATATTGACTCATTAGTTCTTCATGGTGACTTGGAGGTGTCCGCTCTCCTGTGAGGCACAGGGAGGTAAAGTGTCCCAAACAGGAAGTGGTGGCTTTAGAACCCAGGCAGTCTGAGTACTGCCTCAGACGCTACAGTGATTTGTTCCAAGGAAGTAGCTACACGGTTCCTCTCTGGAGTTGAACAGACTTAGGGACATCTTGCTCTGTAGGACCTGTTTGGTACTGCCTGTAGTGTTGCTTTACTTGTTTAAACGCCTCTTTGTATTTCCCATGTTGAAATGTTGGGTACCCATCTGGGATTATTTAGGGAAGAATGCTGTCTCAGCGAACTTTGTGTTTAAATGGAACTTTATTTATACTTGGGGGAGAGGTAGTGCATCTAGGAGAAATAGTACTTCTTATGAATGTAGCTAATTTAACTTCTGTCAACACGTATCTGACTGTTTTGCAACCAAGTAAGTTAAACTGGCCATTGTGGTAACCTCTAACCATTTTGGCTGTTTAAATTCTAAACTTTATTAAAATCAGATTAAGTTTTGAAATAAAGTGTTTCAGTCACAGTAGCCACATTTCATGTGTTCAGTCGCCACATTTGACCAGTGGCTGCCATATTGCACAGCACAAATAAAGAATTTTTCCATCATCACAGAAAATGATTTTACAGAACACTGTTTTAAGTAGTACAGATCGACTTCTGTGGTTTTGTTTCTATGAGATGGACAGTAACTAACATCAGGTGTCTTCCTCTGGTAGATATTACTCACCCGATCCCTGACCTGACTGGATATATTACAGAGGGGCAGATCTATGTGGACAGACAGCTGCACAACAGACAGGTATTGGACACGTGTGCAGTGCTAGAAGTTTGCACATCTGTTCTTCAGTTATTCTTTAGTGTCTCGGACTTTGCTCTTAGGAATTATTTATTTAGAAAATATCAACTTGAATTTGTTTCTAATGTGACTATGAAACTGTCTTTTCTGTAATTCTACAATCCAAGTGTGGAAAAGACTGCCAGAATTAAGAACTAAATTTCCACTTTCTTTATAAATGCCTTAAAGTAGAATCTGTTTGTCTCAAAAAACTTTTTTTGGGTTTTTATTCCAAAATAGTATGGTCCACCAATTTTGTTACTAATATAAAAGTAGATTTTTCAGATGTTTTTCCTTTTTATTGTTAATTATTTTAATTGAGGTATAATTGATATAACATTTCATTAGTCACAGGTGTACAGTGTAATGATTTATTTGTATTTGTTGCAAACTGATCACCACAATAAGCCCAGTTAACATCTGTCACCTTATGTAGTTATAGTTTTTTTTCTTACAGTGAGAATTTTGGAGATCCAGTCTTCTAGCTACCTTTAAATATGCAACACAGCATTATTATATAGTCACCATGCTGATCATTCCATCCATGTGACTTAACTGATTTTACCACTTACCTTTTGATCTCCCTCACCCATTTTTCCCACCCCCACTCCCTGCCTCAGGCAGCCACCAATCTGTTCTCTGTGAGCCCAACAATTTTTTTGTTTTTTAAGAGCCCATGGATGTGAGATTATACATATTCTCTTTTTTTATACATTATACATATTTCTCTTTTATCTTTTTCTCTGACTTATTTCACTTAGCATAGTGCCCTCAAGGTCCATCCATGTTGTCACAGACAGCAAGATATCACTCTTTTTTATGCTGAGTAATCAAAAATGGAATCTTTTAATTGTTCTTTAATAGATGCCAGCTTCTAATAATGAGCTTTTCAATGAAATTGTTAATCTTTTTATGTGTAATTTGATGAGAGTTCAGAACCATTTTGGATTTGATATTGCAGACAGATTTTTAAAATTCAGTTTTTTTAATATAGTCTTGTACTCTTTTGTAGATTTTACTTTTTGAATTTGATTTCTCAAAAGATGTCTTAAGCTTTAAAATATTTCTTCCTTATCAGGAAAAGATATTAGGACTCATCTAGGAAACAAATGCAGCAGCTTTATCCAATTTAAATAATAATAATGAGTTTCACAATCCTTTATCACCAGTAAAGCTTAAATTTTGTACTTAAATATAGTTATTTTCTCCCTTCCTATTTTACCCAAGATTTACCCACCCATTAATGTGCTGCCCTCCTTGTCGCGGTTGATGAAGTCTGCTATTGGAGAAGGCATGACCAGAAAGGATCACGCTGATGTGTCTAACCAGCTGGTACGTGTGTGCTCTCCAGGATGAATGCTTTCTTAGTTCATTCCTTCTGCTTTCTTAACACCTCTTGTCTTTTTTCCACATCACTTTTCTTCTCCATCAAAGCAGGAGTGTAATATAGAATAGTGGAATATCAGTGGAATTCATTAGAGCCAAGTAGTTTTTTCATAAAGATAAATAAATGCTCGTGACAAAGATAAAAATTCACATGCCTTGGAGAAGGAATTGGCAGACCACTCCAGTATTGTTGCCTGGGAAATCCTATGGACAGAGGAGCCTGGCAGGCTACAGTCCACAGGGTCACGGAGAGTCGGACATGACTGAGTGACTAAGCGCATAGCTACTTAGGTCTTAGAAACTGGCCCTCGGTGTGGAGCACTGCTTCCATCTGGCGTGGGCCCGGGTCTCCCCCTGAGTTGCCGGTTGTCAGCAGAGGAGACCTTCCCCTCTGCGCTCAGTGTGTCCACATGACAGCAGTGTAAGGACTCATGTCCTGAGCGAGACAGGCCTCCTGCCTGCTCCTCCCGCCCCATCCCCTCTCCAGTCTCAGATGTGAATAAAGTTTAAAGAAAAGAGAAAAAAAGAATCACATGCATGAGACCTGCCTTCTATAGTGTATGAAGTAGTTTTTAAATAAAAAAATCAAGGCCCAAAGCCTTTACATTTTTATTAGTAGTCTGAATAGTAATTATACAGTATTTATGAAAGGATATTCTGCCTTATTTTTTGTTGAACATAGTAGGCAATCACCAGAACACCAAGGAGTACATATATATTCTGTGAAATCCTCAGTTTCTATAGCCCTAAGATTGTATAGCAGGCATAATTAAAGGAAAATGCATTTGACCTTAAAATAGGCGTGATAAACCTACTAATATCACAAATATTTTTTTGAATAGAATTTAGAGATGGATTTCTCTGATAGTGGAAGTTATATGAAAATGCTCTGCAAAATGTAAGCTCATTGATATGTTGAGGGAGCTTTTTTTGTACATTGTTAGTAATGTTGATGTATTGTGTGCCTAAAGACTCCTTTCTGAGTGAGACTGTTGTATAATAAAGTCTTTCTGACTTGCATATGAACTTTGTGAATTACGTTTGGAAGTAGTATGGAACCCTGTGAAGATAGATGTAGCGATACGCTTCTATAGCCCAGATTATTGTTAACATTTATGAAACCTTATCTCTGCTTTTGTTTCTGTAGTATGCGTGCTATGCTATTGGTAAGGATGTACAAGCCATGAAAGCTGTTGTTGGAGAAGAAGCCCTTACCTCAGATGATCTTCTTTACTTGGAATTTCTGCAGAAGTTTGAGAGGAACTTTATTGCTCAGGGTAAGATGACTGTTTTCCCATGAATATAAACAACATCCTAGGTAGTTTTGAGGACTTTTTTCCTAGTCTGAGAGAATTTACATTGGTCTCCATGCAGTTTTCCTTCTGATCAGAGAAGTGGTTCTTCCAGCCACCTGCCATGTCTTTATGCTTAGCCCTTTGCCTTCAACTCCTTGATCCAGTTATTTGGCTCCTGTCTTATTCTTTCCCTTCTTACAACCAGCCTTCTGCTCTGCTGCCTCCCTTGTCACTTCTTCTTAACCTCTCTGCAATGCTCTCCTCCGCTTTGGGGGCTTTCAGAGTTTTCCAGTGCATCTATCTTCATCTTCCTGATTTCCTATCTTCTTGCTTCTTAATTGTTAATGTTTCCAAAGGCTTAATTACCTCTTCTTTCTGTGCTTTTCCCCCTACGCTGATGACTGACTTCCTGTTTATGAGCCTTTAGCCTCTTTCTGAAGCTCTAATCCCACCTCTCTAACTGGGATACCTTTGTTTATGCCACAATCTTCTCGGGCTTAGCATGGTGAGAACCAGAGGATTTTCCCAACTGACCACCTCCCTAGCAGTTAATTCCCTTTTCAGTTTCTGTCTGCCTCTGGCATGGCCATTGTCCCGGTTAGCCCAGGCTCAGGAATTAGGGATTCTCAACCTTTTTCATATATTTTCCACCATCAAATATTGACTAATTTGTATTATTCTTTAAAACATCCTGTTCTGTTTTTGTTGTTGTTGTTGTTGTTCCTATTATAACTTAGGCCAGTGTTTCTCAAAATTGAACATACTTTTGAATCTACTGGGGATCTTGTTGAAATGCAGATCTGATTCAATAAATAGATCTGGGTGAGGCCAGAGAGTCTGTTTTGACAAGTTCCTGGGTGATGTTGATGCCACACTCATCTCTGTCCACTCTGAGTCCAGAGACCTAGTCTAGCGCTTCGCTCATCATCCATGGCTGGTGTCTTCACCAGTCTCCCCAGTTCTGTATCATTGCAGGAGTAAATTTACTGTTAACTATATTGATTGTCCTGTTAAAAAGTCTGTAGTGGTTTTAATCACAGCATATTTAGGGCTTTTGAGCTGTGTTGTTTGGTCTCTCCCCTGCCACTCCTACTAACGCTGATGAACTCTATTTTTTACCTCAGTGGTACTTAGAAAAGATGTGTTTATTTTGGAATAATGCTTCAGCTACACACATTGGATTTGTGCACTTTTGAGTTTACTTGATACAGTTTTTATTAACATTAAAAATCCCCCAAATATGATTGCTGGGTTTTCTTTAAAATATATATATATTTCTTTAAAAAATATATATATATATATGTAGAACCTTAATATAAACGGTAACAATTATTCTGGTAGAGAAAAAGACTAAGAACTCTTAACTCCTTAGCCAAAATATGAGAATGATTTGCAAGATAAGGATGATTTTGCTACTAAAAATAATAATGGCAATAACAACTTTGAAAACCACTGCCGTATTCAAGAGCTTAATTGACATTTAAGGCCTTTTATGTGTCTGTACTAGACTCCTTCATGTTGGCCTCTTTTCTGGGGAACAGCTTTCCCATTACTCCCTGGGTTAAAGCTGACTCTAGTTTCCACTGTTCAGTGGAATGTATTTGGATCCCACCCAGTTATCAGAAGAAGGCATGTGTGCGCGTGCACACACTCATGGCTACCCGATGTCTCTCACCTGTGGCTTTCTCCCTTTTCTCTTATTCTCAGAGATACTTACTGTCTAAACCCTCATTTCTACATTCAGTCACATCCAGTCTGGGGAGAGCTAGCTATTTGTATCTCTTTTTTATACTTCACGCTCCCAGTGCTAGGCACATAACAGAGTAAATTTTAAATAACTCTGGTAAGTTGACAATAGTTGGCCTTTACTCCTCTGATCTCAATTTTTTGTAAGGTCCTTATGAAAACCGTACTGTGTATGAGACTTTGGACATTGGCTGGCAGCTGCTCCGAATCTTCCCCAAAGAAATGCTGAAGAGGATCCCTCAGAGCACCCTAAGCGAATTCTACCCTCGAGACTCTGCAAAGCATTAGCTGCTACTTCATCGCTGGCTCGATGCTCTTGTGAAGTACTGGTTCTGTTTTCTTTATTCCTTTTGCACTCCCCCATCCCCACATTTGTGTTGGAGTTTACTGTGTTACCCTGTAATTAAAAACAAAGACTAGGTAACATACTGTGCCAGTGTTGCAATGTTTTAAACTGCTAACAGACTTTAAAATATCCCGTTTAGAAAACCTGGATCCTTCCAACGCTTTCTTTAAAGCAGCTGAGAGTTGGAGGTGAAGTTTTTCATCGATGTGTGTATTTGTACATAGTGGTGTACCTAACTGCCTAGTGTCATTATTGGGGTCTCTTAGCCCTTCCCTCTCCACCCTGGCAAGAATATCACTATCTGAAGCTACAGTGCTTTGGTCTCCAAGCGAGGGACAAGAGAGGGGTCTGAAAGATACCTCTCAGAGCCAAGAGGCTTTCCTGAGCGCTGGTTTTAGATTTTGGTACGCCTCAGGGTCTGTGCTGCTGCTCTCAGCAGATGGTTTTTACTGCCCGCCTGCTTTTTCCTATCTAATGGATAGATTAGAAAAGGAGTTTCCTTTTCCTCTGGTACGGATTAGCTTCAACCCCCCGTGTCTTAACTGCTCTTCCTCCCTATGAGTAACACAGAATCATGCCACTTTTGCCCTGCTGGCATCACTCTGAGCAGTGAGATACCCTGTCCTAATGATCCTTACTGGGTTTCCATGCAGAAGAATCATCATTACAATAATTAATAGAACTGTTGCTGGAAAGAGTTGGGATACAATTTTTTAAGAGTAAAAAAAAAAGAAAAATATATCCTTTCTACATTTGGAGATGCTGACAGTGGCTTTAAGTTTCTAGAATGTTGACCAGATACTTAAAAAGGCAATTATGGAAGAGAAAGCATTTCTGTGTATGGATTTTTTTTAATTTAATGTATGGATATTTTAAACTCTGTTAGATAGTAACCTTTGAGAAATCCCCTATTCGGTCCTGCTTTTCCACCTCTTTGCCTTTTCAGGGTAATCTTGTGGCACAAGTGACAGCATTAAAAGCTTTGGCCTTTTAATTCCTCCTCCTTCCTGCTGCGAGCCCTGAGCTGTCTTCTATGCACTTCTGACATGTCTACTGTTGGGTCTCTCTGTGTTCCTTGTTCCTTGGGTGCAATTGCAGCTTCTCCGTGCATTCCATCTTTCTTTCAAGTTGTGTAAAGCTCTTCACTTTTTTCTCTGAAGGTGTAGAGGGTGGGGGTGGGGGAAGTCAGCATGATTATATTTTAATGTAGAAAATGTGACCCGGATATAAAATGAAAATAAATATTAAATTAAATGAAAGTTACCTTTAGTGACTCTGTATCTTCTCATCAAACAAGTAGTAGCAACCAGCAAGTATATAATAATAATGCACCTCTTTGATTCACAGTTTTGAGCATCATAACCAATATTGTGAACCAGGTCCACTTGCAGGGGAACCATGTTTTGTATACCCGTCTGCGTTGTAGGTTGCCCTTTCAAGCTCTTTTCTGTAATACCTGTCTCACTGTATTGTAGTCTGATTCAAGGTCGGGAGTCCCTGAGGTTATTGTAGCATTGTTCGTTGCAACCATTCTCCAAACTTTGAGAGCCTGTCTGCCACAAATGAAAGAGGGCAATAAATAGTGAAAGACATACTGAAGCAAACCTAAACTCATTTCCAATAAAATCTGAAAGCAGATGTCCAGTATATAAAGAAAGCAGAGTGGTTAAAGCACAAGAATGTGGCGTCATGGTAGCCTCCCACTTCTTTCCTGTTCTCAACTCAAAGCCACATTCAGATGTGGAAGAAGGGCTCGGTCATGGCAAGAATAGGGAGACCTGGGTTCTGAGTCTGGTGCTGCCGAACTAAGCATGTCATCTTGCTAAGTCACTTAACAGATCTGTGTTCCTTTGAGGGTCATTATATGGACTTGAGGTTTTGTATGTGAAACACTAAGACAGTGCCGGGTCCGTGGTAGGCACTCTTACAGTAGGCCACTTTTAATAGCAAAGCTTTATTAAGGCAGACTTAATTACTCTTAATTGATACTTGGGATTAGTTAGTTAAGTAGCGCTCTTGTTAGTTTGTTATCTTTTAGTGAAAACATTTTCCTAGTGTACCTCTTTGTGCCAGTGATAAGAATTAATTAAAAGACCAGTTAAAGTTATGCTTTAATGTGGACTCTCACTACGATTGAATTTTTTAAAGAGAAAGAGTTTCTTTGCAGTTGGCTTAGAGTATTTGGGAGGTCTCTTCAAAGTTCAGGCTAACTAAGCCAGTAAGCATTTATTGCTTGCAGTTGACTGTCACTTCAGTCTGTAAGGTTTCATGTAAGTGAAAAAATGTTTTCTGGCTAATAAATGCCTCACTGAGATGTTTTATTCTCTGCAGCTGTGGATGGTGTCCGATGTCTGGGGTGAACAAAGCATTGTCTGCTTTTGAAATTTTCTCTTATACCAGAAATGGAAAGTTAGCTTAGTCCAATATTAGGGAACAGCAGAAAATAGTTTCCTAGGCCTAACTGAAGATACACTTTAAAGATGACAAGAAAAACTCAGCAAGGCAATTCTTGAAGGACAGAGAACTTAGGTACAAAGAAATGGGTTTGGGAACTTCCCTAGTGGCTAAGACTCCGTGCTTCCAATGCCAGGGTTTGGTCCCTGGTCAGGGAACTAGATCCCACATGCTGCAGCAGATTCAGTGCAGTCAGATAAATAAAGATATATAATAATTTTTTTTTATGAAAATCATATTCCTTACTCAGCTACCAATTGTAGTTTTATTCCAAACTTTCTCCAGTCTGGAGTTGAATACCTGCCTAGAACTGAAGCAAATGATGTGGTGTCCTAGCCTGCCTTCACCCTGCAGTAGCAACAGGGAACTGATGTTGAGAAACAGAAATCTCATCAGTGACTCATCGATCACAGAACTTTGTATCTGCAAGAATGGCAAAACCTGCCCAGAAAATGTGCTAAATGTTTTCAGACATCTGGGTGACTTGGGCATTGTTAATCCCCCTCCTGATCAGTCTGTTGCAACTCCCTATTGAGGAAAGAACAGCCTCTGCCTGTGGCTGCCCTTGAGGCTGAAGATAGATGACCTTGTTCAGTTGCTCAGTCGTGTCTGACTCTTTGTAATGCCATGGACTGCAGCACACCAGGCTTCCCTGTCTTTCACCATCTCCCCAAGTCTGTTCATACTCATGTCCATTGAGTCAGTGATGCCATCCAACCATCTCATCCTCTGTCACCCCCTTCTCCTGCCCTCAATTTTTCCCAGCATCAGGGTCTTCCAGTGAGTCAGCATTTTGCATCAAGTGGCCAAAGTATTAGAGCTTCAGCTTCAGCATCCGTCCTTCCAATGAATATTCAAAATTGATTTCCTTTAGGATTTACTGGTTGTCTGCACTTGGTCAGTCCCCTGGCAGACCTAACCTTGAGTGGAACACAAGGCAATTTGCTATGATTAGTAGCAATAAGTAGTACACATATGACAGACCACTTTTCACACATTTAATACATTTGAGACTTGTTCAGGGTCCTGCAAGAACAGCAGAACATGAGCTAGACCCTGGATCTTTAAAACGAGTTTAGAGCACTCTTCCAGAGTGCTCCTTTAACGGTTAAGTCTCACTCCATAACTGAAACAGGTATCCACAAATCTGGCCGTTCTCTGGAAACTAGGACTTCATATAGTGGCTAAAGTTCCAGTATTTTATGGGATGTAAGGGTACTATGGATATAAATAAAAGCCTTGATGGGCTTGGGTCAAGAACCTTGGGGCTCACACCAGAGAGCTAAGCTCTTTGAGACAGCAGACTCAAAAGATTGAGAGGTTACTTTTCAGTTAAGTTCAGCCATGTCCGACTCTTTTCGACCCCATGGACTGCAGCACGCCAGCCTTCCCTGTCCATCACCAACTCGCAGAGTTTACTCAAACTCATGGCCATTGAGTCAGTGATGCCATCAAACCATCTGGTCCTCTGTCGTCCCCTTCTCTTGCCTTCAATCTTTCCCAGCATCAGGGTCTTTTAAAATGAGTCAGTTCTTTGCATCAGGTGGCCAAAGTATTGGAGTTTCAGCTTCAACATCAGTCCTTCGAATGACTTTCAAGACTGATCTCCCTGGACTCCTTGCAGTCCAAGGGAGTCTCAAGAATCTTCTCCAACACCACAGTTCAAAAGCATCAATTCTTCAGCTTTTCTTTATAGTCCAACTCTCACATCCATACATGACTACTGGAAATATTGTAGCTTTAACTAGACCTTTGTTGGCCAAGTAATGTCTGTCTCTTTAATATGCTAAGTTAGTCATAACTTTTCAAGCAGTTGTATTCTTCATTCCCACTAGAGGGCAGCAGCTCCTGAACAGTCAGGCCCATGCAGACACTCCTTGTAGCAGAAGGGCAGTCAGGGTTTACTGAATCACATGGTGTTTTTTTGGAGCCACACATTAGCCTGGGTGCCATAATGGAACACGCTCTAATAAAAATAAAACCAAAACTTGTACAAAGAGGCTTACACTGTAGAATCAGGAGATCTAGAAGGATCATAAGGGTTTTCTTGTCCAACCCTCCTGATATCTAAAAGCCTGCTTAATAAGCCTCTGCAGTGGTAAGACCCAGCTTCTGGTGAGTCTGGAACTGTCTCAGGAGGCAGTCCACTCCAGGGATGGACCTCTCTCATGGTTGAAATCTTCCTGACTCAAGGTAAAACTTGTCTCTCTGTAGGCCTTCCCAGATGGCACTAGTGATAAAGAACCCACCTGCCAGTGCAGGTAGATGTAAGAGACATGAGTATGATCCCTTGTTCGGGAGGATCCCCTGGAGGAGGACACGGCAACCCACTCCAGTACTCTTGCCTGGAGAATCCTCTGGATGGAGGAGCCTGGCAGGCTGCAGTCCATGAGGTTGCAAAGAGTCGGACATGACTGAAGCTACATAGCACACATGCATAAGGTCACATAGTGGTGTCCTTGACCTTCCTCCCAGGGGTCTTCCCTGTGAAAACACCACCACCACTCTGAACATAGGTGCCACATCTATATCTTCAGTCTAAGTATTTCTAGATCCCTCAACCATCTTTCACTTCATGGGTGATAGGATTACAAACCCATAAAGCATATTAAAAAAGCAGAGACATCACTTTGCCTGCCAAGGTCCATCTAGTCAAAGCTGTGGTTTTTCCAGTAGTCATGTATGGAGGTGAGAATTGGACCATAAGGAAGGCTGAGCAGTGAAGAACCGATGCTTTCGAACTGTGGTGTTGGAGAAGACTCTTGAGAGTCCCTTGGACAGCAAGATCAAACCAGTCAATCCTACAGGAACTCAACCCTGAGTATTCATTGGAAGGACTGATGCTGAAGCTGAGACTCCAACACTTTGGCCACCTGATTCAAAGAGCTGACTCACTGGAAAAGACCCTGATGCTGGTAAAGATTGAAGGTGGGAGAAGAGCTTGACAGGATGAACTGATTGGATGACATCATTGATTCAATGGACAGGAGTTTGAGCAAGCTTCGGGAGATAGTGAAGGAAAAGGAAACCCTGTTGTACTACAGTCCATGGGATCACACAGAGCCAGACATAACTGAGCAACTGAACAACAACAGTAAGGATTATTTATCCCTTCAGTAACTGACCAAGAACAGGGATCTTTGTACTTCAGTTTTAGCTTTATGTTGTAGCTTTATGTCTGTAGATGGTCTCCAAAATGTGGAGACTTAACCCATGGAAATCAAGTTCTCTCCTAAGCAAGGAGTTGGAGTTGATCTTCAGGACCAATTCTCACTGAGGCTAAGGTTCTTGGAAACTTCAGTATGCTCAAAGCTAAAACATTCTAACCTCTGGTTCTGTCATCCTTTCCCCCATGATCTACCACTCAGCAGCAATCAGTGTAACCCAAGCACAAAGGACATTTCTTTAACAGTTTACTTAATAAATACATTACTCACTGGACAGATAAGACTCAAGTACAGATAAGTACAAAGACTTAAGAATCCCATAAACCTATCACTCAGAAAAACTATGAACATTTTGTCCTACAGAATCCCTTAACAGTCATGCCTTTGCCAGCTGTGGCTTTGCCCACCCATCTTGCTAATCCAAAGCCCTTGGCAATTATAGCTTCTTTGTCCCACAGACTGAGTATACTGACTGTGGGACTTATGTCAAGAAGAGATGTGTTTAAGCTATAAATTCTCAATGTGCCATGCTCAGTCACTTCAGTCGTGTCCAACTCTTTGCGACCCTATGGGCTGTAGCCCACCAGGCTCCTCTGTCCTTGGGATTCTCCAGGCAAGAATACTGGAGTGGGTTGCTGTGCCCTCCTCCAGGGGATCTTCCCAACCAAGGGATTGAACCCTCATCTCTTGCTTCTCCAGAAGTGGCAGGCGGGTTCTTTACCACTAGCACCACCTGGGAAGCCCCTTAAATTTTCAGTACATACACTTACAAAACAGTGAGCCACATGGTTTAATCAGAGTGCCAGCAGAGTTAAAGCAACACAGATCATGGATTTCTCCAACCTCCATGAAGGGAATTATGGTCCCCTAGCACTACTTCTCTGGCTTCCTGAGGGCTTCAACAACCTGTGAAAACATCAGGCAGTTATTTGCATTTTTGCCAAGGATTCTGAAAGATAAGAACATGAGTGTGAAAGATATTTTAAGCCAGTAAGGGCTGGCATGAAGAGATGTAATCACAAGAGTTCTCTGGTGGCCTAGTGGTTAGGATTCTGGGCTTTCATTGCTTTCACCTGGGTTCCACCCCTGGTCAGGGAACTGAGATTCTGCAAGCCAAGTAGTGAAGCAAAAAAAAAAAAAAAGATGTAATTACAGCTTCCTTCTGCATACCATGGTTTCCAGGAGAATCTGTTTGACAAATCATTACCTGAAGCAGGAACGCTGAAGGTCTGACAGAAGAGTTGTTATGACTGCATTTTTCTAAAAATAGCAACTTTATTGAGCTATCATTCACATACCATACAATACATCCATTTAAAGTATGCCTTTTTTTTTTAGTATAGTTATGGAGTTGTGCAACTGGCCCTACAATCAATTTTAAAACATTTTGAAATTCACCCTCTCCCCCCAAAAAACAAATCCTGAACCCATCAGAAGTTATTCCCCATTTCCCCCAACCCTGTTAGTCCTAGACAACCACTAACTTCTCTGTCCTTGTGGTTTTGCCAATTCTGGGCTTTTCATATAGATGGAATCGTATAATATGTAGTCCTCTAATGACTGCTTCTTTCACTTAGCCTAATGTTTCCAAGGCTTATCCACATGGCAGTGTACATTTACCAGTGCTACTCTCTCAGTTCATCCCAACCTCTCCTTCCCCTCCCCCAACCCCCCATGTCCACAAGTCTGTTCTTTACATCTTCATCTCTATTCCTGCCTTGGAAATAGGTTAATCTGTACCACTGGACTTCCTAGGTGGCTCTAGTGGTAAAGAACCCATCTGCCAATGCAGGAAACATAAGACATGTGGGTTGGATCCCTGGATCAGGAAGATCCCCTGGAGAAGGGCACAACAACCCATTCCAGTATTGCCTGGAGAATCCCATGGACAGAGGATCCTTTTGGGCTTCAGTCCATAGTATCACACAGTGTAGGACACGACTGAAGCGACTTAGCATGCACACACATACCATTGTTAAATCAAATTATCACAAAATTCCTAACCTTCTCCACCATTTTTTTTTTTTTTTTTAATAATCTAGGGCCTATGCTTTGCAAAGGTAGGTTTATTTTCAGGTCCCCACCTGGTGGGAAAAGAGAACCACATGATATCTGATCCTAAGAGCTCAGACTTGACCTCAGCTGTGCGCTGTACTTGTGCCCAGCATCCCTGTTAATACTTCTTCCTTCCCATCTTGCTTATGTAATGATGGACATGTTTTGCCCTTCATAAATTATCAGACAAAACTCTAGAGTATGCCATTCTAGGATTCTATGATAGCAACAGATTTTTCACACAATGGGTGAACCATTTTACTCAAGGAAAGACCACTGTTAAACCCACAGTTCCGCTTCCAGATCAGTTTTTCTACTGGAATGATCTTTTCTAGAACAAGAGAGAGCAAGTACGTAGGAAGCCACTGCTCTTTCCCCCACACACCTGGCAGAAGCCTGGAATGAAGGAGCTCTTGTTTTTCCAGGGCTGGGAGCTACAGGACATTTTTCTTCAGCCTGCCTGGTCAGTGCTGTTCTCTGGTCTTCAGTTTACATCAAAACCTGAAAACTTACATAGAGGAAGAGATGGCACCATAGATTCAGGTGATGAGAGCTTTTGGGGAGCATGTGCTTCTCTGATGCTGCCACATGAAGAGAAGGGACGTGAAACAGGATTTTATTCAGAGTCTCTTGAAAGATTCCAGCTGTATTGCTATTCTCAGCCCTGCCCCTGGACCTCACCTCAACCCACCATATTATATTATTTACAACCATCCCAAGTTAGGCTGAGATAACATTGTTCCCCTTTACCAGAGAATCATGGCAGCCAAGCAATGGACCCGGATTTGATGGCAGAACTGGGATTGGAACTCTGGGAATCCTGAAGTCAAGTTGAGTGTCTTTCTGTCATTCTGTATCTGTTGTGGATAGAAGCCTTCAGACAGTGGCAGCCTAAGTGGAAAATCGTGTGCTTTGGAGCACAGCAGACCTAAGCTGAAATCTATGGTCTGGACTAAACTATGAGAATGTAGGTAGGTCATTTACCAACTCTGAATTTTATCATACAATGGACACAACACCTACTCTAAACTGTTACGGATTAAGTGAAAACACTACAAAATACCTAGTCAAATACATGGGTTTGACAAAAAAAGAAATCCTCCTTATTTTACTAATGGTAACTGATCACAGCTATGGAGAAGTTAAATGCCTGCTGTTTCTCAGTGATTAAGTCATTTAACCTTAGTTTCTTCAACTGCAAAACAAAACGAGCAAGAACCTTCCTTATACTTTAGGGTGGTGGTAGAAATCAGAAGTCATTTAGAGGACTTCCATTGTGGGCCAGTGGTTAAGAATCCGGTTGCCAATGCAGGGGACACAGGTTCGATCCACAGTCTGGAAAGATTCCACATGCCTCAGGGCAACTAAGCCCATTTGCCACAACTACTGAAGCCCACACACCCTAGAGATGTGCTCAGCAACAAGAAAAGCCACCGCGATGCGAAGCCTGAGCACCACAACTAGAAAAAGCCCACTTGCAGCAACAAAGACCCAGCACAGTCAAATTTTTTAAAAAGTCATTAAGAACCATTTAAAAACTCATGATCTCAAAACAAGGAGGAAATATTAAGGCTCCATGTTTCTTGAAAGAATTTCTGATCTTAAGATGCTTTAAGGGACTTCCTTGGTGGTCCAGTGGTTCAGTTCAGTTCAGTTCAGTCGCTCAGTCATGTCCGACTCTTTGCACCCCCATGGACTGCAGCATGCCAGGCCTCCCTGTCCATCACCAACTCCCAGAGCTTACTCAGACTCGTCCATTTGAGTTGGTAATGCCGTCCAACCATCTTATCCTCTGTTGTCCCCTTCTCCTGCCTTCAATCTTTCCCAGCATCAGTATCTTTTCAAATGAGTCAGCTTTTCGCATCAGGTGGCCAAAGTATTGGAGTTTTAACTTTAGCAACAGTCCTTCCAATGACTATTCAGGACTGATCTCCTTTAGGATGGACTGGTTGGATCTCCTTGCAGTCCAAGGGACTCTCAAAAGTCTTCTCCAAAGCCACTGTTCAAAACCATCAATTCTTTGGTGTTCAGCTTCCTTTATAGTCCAACTCTCACATCCATACATGACTACTGGAAAAACCGTAGCTTTGACTAGATGGACCTTTGTTGGCAAAGTAATGGCTCTGCTTTTAAATATGCAGTTTAGGTTGGTCATAACCTTTCTTCCAAGGAGCAAGTGTCTTTTAATTTCATGGCGGCAGTTACCATCTGCAGTGATTTTGGAGCCTGTAAAAATAAAGTCTGTCACTGTTTGCACTGTTTCCCCATCTATTTGCAACAAAGTGATGGAACCAGATGCCATGATCTTAGTTTTCTGAACGTTAAGTTTTAAGCCAACTTTTTCACTCTCCTCTTTTACTTTCATCAAAGAGGTTCTTTAGTTCTTTACTTTCTGCCATTTAAGGATGGACTCATCTGCATATCTGAGGTTATTATTGATATTTCTCCCAGCAATCTTGATTCCAGCTTGTGCTTCATCTAGCCCAGTGTTTCTCCTGATGTACTCTACATAGAAGTTAAATAAGGAGGGTGACAATATACAGCCTTGATGTATTCCTTTCCCGATTTGGAACCAGTCTGTTGTTCCATGTCTAGTTCTAATTGTTGCTACTTGACATACATACAGATTTCTCAGGAGGCAGGTCAGGTGGTTTGGTATTCCCATCCTCTAAAGGTCCAGTGGTTAAGACTCTGTAATCCCAATGCAGATCTGGGTTCAATCCCTGGTCAGGGAACTAGATCACACATGCAGAAAGTAAAGATCCTACAAGCCCTGATGAAGACCTAAGATCCTGTGTGCTGCAATTAAGACCTGGGGCAAAGTTTAAAAAAAAAAACAACTATTTAAAAAACAGGAAGTCTTAAAATACTTTGTGTATCCAGGGGAAGTTACACTGTACTGTGTCTGTTATGTGTCTATTGAGATACTTTCCATTTTGTTAAGGTCAGTACTGAGGCAAGATACCAAATAACCTGCCCTAAGTCACAGAGATGGTATGATTGACCTGGCTGTGACTCACAGCTTGTTCTTCAAAGACTGTTTTTTTCAGGATGTAAAGGTCATGACCAGGCCCTTGAGTCTTGTTATGGAAATGAGACCTCTGGCCCTAAAGATGGGTCACACAGAGACTTGGAAGAGCCCCACAGGGCTACTGGAAATATTTGTTGTTGCTCAGTTGCTCAGTCATGTTCAACTCTTTGCGACCCCATGGACTGCAGCATGCCAGGCTTCCCTGTCCTTCACTATCTCCTGGAGCTTATGCAAACTCATGTCTATTGAGTCAGTGATGCCATCCAGCTATCTTACCCTGTCGTCCCCTTCTCCTGCCCTCAGTCTTTCCCAGCATCAGGGTCTTTTTCAGTGAGTCAGCCCTTCACCTCAAGTAGCCAGTACTGGAGCTTCAGCTTCAGCATCAGTCCTTCCAATGAATATTCATGATTGAGTTCCTTTAGGATTGACTGGTTTGATCTCCTTGCAGTCCAAGGGGCTCTCAAGAGTCTTCTCCAACACCATAGTTCAAAAGCATCAATTCTTCAGTCCACCTCTCACATATCCATAAGCAAATCTGAGAGATGATTGGTTCAGGATTGACATTTTTTTCCAGAAAAGCAAAACAAAATGGCAAACCCTACTGACCCTGTACTGCCTTCTCTGCTTATCCACCGTCACTGCCCCCAAATGGATCAGGAGAGAAGCCTCCAGAGACCTGGTGCAAGGCTGGTCACCCAGCATCTGTGTGGTCCCATCCTTCTCGCCCACCGGGAGTATGTCTCATTTCTGCTGTGTGGTATCCACACAGGAGCAGATCTCAGAGGACAGGGTGGCAGGGATGAAGGAAACCCTGAAGCCTCAGGACAAGACAGGCTCCCAGAAGGCATTACCCTGCGGGCTGCGGAGTCTCAGTCCTCTCCAAGAGAGGTTCCCTTTCCCAAGGAGAAGCACAGGAAGACAGCATTGGCATCACCTCTAGGCAGCAGCTGAGTGCAGAGAGATGTCCTGAGATAGGCTCATCTGAGAGCTGAAGCACTCTTGCACTCAGTGCCCCAAAAGAGGAGAGGGCTTGCCTCTCCTCACCCCAGCCTGACCAGTTTATTGAGATGTAATTGACTTACAGGGCTTCCCTGGTGGCTCAGTGGTAAGGAATCCACCTGCCAGTATAGGAGATGTAGGTTTCTCCCTGTGTCAGGAGGATGCCCTAGAGAAGGGAATGGTAACCCACTCCAGTATTCTTGCCTGGAGAATCCCATAGACAAAGGAGACTGGCTAGCTACAGTTCTGTGGGGTGGCAAAAGAGACACCACTTAGCAACTATAACAACAATTGACATATAACATTGTATAAGTTTAACCTTTAACTTATAAGTTTAATCCTTAACAAAGTAAGGATTTATGTATCTATTGTAAAATCATTGCCACAATAAAAGATCCTTCACCTCACAGGGTTATAACTTTTCTTCCTTGTGATGAGAGTTTTGAGAGTTACTCTTTTAGCAACTTTTTTTTTTTAAGCAACTTTCAAATATGCTGCTGTTAACCACAGTCATTATGTTGCACATTACATCCCCAGGAGTTACCCAATAAGTGGAAATTTGGACCTTTGGATCACCTTCCCCAAATTCTCCCTCCCCCACTCCCTGCTTTTGACAACCACCTTCTGGTCTCTTGTTTGTACAAATTGAGTTGTTGTTTTTTTTTTTTTTCCGATTCATGTATAAGTGAGATCACACAATATTTGTCTTTCTTATTTCACTTAGCATAATGCCCTTCAAGTCCATCTGCACTATTGCCAAAAGGGCCTGGAATTTAATTCTGAGATAGCTGTCTGACAACATCATAGCATCCCCATGTATGTGCATGCTAAGTTGCTTCAGTTGTATCCGACTCATTGCGACCCCATGGACAGTAGCCTGCCAGGCCCTTCCATCCATGGACTTCTCCAGGCAAGAATATGGGAATGGGTTGTTATGCCCTCCTCCTGGGCGTCTTCCTAACCCAGGGATCAAACTGGCATCTCTTAAGTCTCTTGCACTGGTGGGCAGGTTCTTTACCACTAGTGCCACTTGGGAAGCCCATAGCACCCCAGGGAATACCAGTTCCTTCACTGGTTTTCTAGAAAGCATCAGATATATCCTTCTCAAGCTGTTCTCTCTTTTGTCCTCCTGTCTCCTCTCCAATCTACACACTCAAGTCCTCCAACAGTTGCAGTGAGAGGTCAGTTCTGACTCCACATTGGAACTGCTTCTTTGACTTGATTTTCATTGCTTTTGTTACTACAATCATACATAATGGCCTGCCTCAGAGAATCCTGCCCCTCTGCCTGTTAAAGTGCCTTTGTTCAGAAACCTGTCCACCAGTATGCACTTGGTGGAAGAAAGAAATTAACACATCTCTTGGCCTGAGGCTTCTCATTCTAGGAGATATTTGCAAGAATTAAATGATCTTTTTACTTTGTTTCCTCACCTCCCCCCATCTCTGATCTATAAAACAACATGGCATCCAGACCTTGACAAGATTTTTTTTTGCGACATTTTTGAGACATTTGCTTAAAATAGTCTGCAAGCTTCTCCGTCATCCCGCTTTCTGAATAAGGTCGTATTCTTTGCTGCAACACCTGGTCTCTCAGATTCACTGGTCTGTTGTGTGAGGCAAGCAGAGCAAACTTGGACCCAGTAACATAATTAACAGCCGTGACCCATACTGCAGGCTTGGGAATGCCCGTTCAGCCAGGGTTTCTTACGCTAGTTGGAGGGCATGAGGCAAGTAAAGTTCGTATCAGGCAGGCAACAGAAACTTGTACTTTAGAAAACTCTCCAGAAAGCACTGACTTTTTTTTCAAATATATACAGTATTATTATTTCTTAATCTTAGTTTGGCCACATTCCTTGGCATGTGGTATCTTAGTTTCCCAGCCAGGGATTGAACCCGCTGGCTCTGCAGTGGAAGCGAGGAGTCTTAACCACTGGACTGCCACAGAAGTCCCAGGAGGCACTGATTCTTTTCTGAAGCCTGCTCTGGGACTGGCCTGGCCTGAGATAGTGGGGAGAGGCTCCTCAGCTGCAAACCCCTCAAGAACCAGGACTTGAACTTCTTTGCACTTTGAGGTCCATGTCGGTCACTCAGCAAGTTAGCTGGGGAGACAGATTAGCCATATGCTATTAGACGAGGTGCCTGTGAAGCAGTAAATGTCCTCTAAATCCTGTTACAGGAAGAAAAGCAAACTGGGGAAAAAAACCAAAAACAAAACCCTAGTGATTCTTGGTGCGTTTCCAGTATCCGCCACAAGGTAGCAGTGGGCTACAGGAAAATAAAGGACTCTTAAGGGCAGGTGTGCTTCCCTTGTGGCTTAGCTGGAAAAGAATCTGCCTGCAATGCAGGAGACCTGGGTTCCATCCAAGGCAAGGAGCAGGATAAGGAAGGCCCCATTTCTAACAGCAAGTCAGGAGAACACTGGGCATGTTTCCCAAAGCAGCACCTCCCTGAGCAGCAAAATTGGGGAAGTTTTGCTTCCCTGGAGGCTCAGAAGGTAAAGAATCACATCTCCTGCAATGCAGGAGACCCAGTTTTGATCCCTGGGTCAGGAAGATCCCCCAGAGAAGGGAAAGGAGAATTCTCCAGTACTCTGGCCTGGAGAATTCCATGGAGTGTATAGTTTATGGGGTCGCAAAGAGGTGGACACGACTGAGCAACTTTCACCTTCACTTTAGGGGCAGATATGCTCTGAGCCCATCAGTCTGGATGTTACTGAAGAGCCCCACTGGGCACTCATATCCTGCTCCCCTCCCCTCATGTAGAAGTCATCCTAGGCACCTCCTTTGCCTACCCTCATTCAACCCCTGGGTCTCACCATAGTCCCAACAATCCTACACCCCAAGCTCCCTTCTGTGTGTGTGTGTTTTGTTTTTTTAGGGGTTCATCTCCTCCCCTAGGACTGAGTAGCAATGGCTGGAATTTATATATTTACTCTGTGCCAGGCAGAGATCTAAACATTTATCCAATTCATTTAATGATCACAACAGTATGAGGCTGGCATGAATCACCCTGTTAGACAGATGAAGTGGGTGAATGGAGATTTAGAGTGGCCTTTTTTTTAAATCTTGATTACATGGATTAAAAGCCCTGGGTGATTTCCCTGGTCGTCCAGTGACTAAGACCCCATGCTCCCAATGTAGCGGGCCCAGGTTCGATCCTTAGTCAGGGAACTAGATACTACATGTTGCAACAAAAGATTCTGCATACTGCAGATAAAATTGATGATCCTCATGCCACAACTAAAACCTGGAGCAGTCAAATAAATATATATTTTGTAAAAAGCCCTGAGCCCAGGCTTTACCAGAGGCCATTTCCCCAGAGATGGAGCCTCAGCCACAGAGTAATCCACACCTTCTTTCACAAACTCTTAAGTCGCTCACAGCAAAACTCCCAGGGGACTAACACAACATTGTAAACAACGATATGCTTGCATGCATGCTAAGTTGTTTCAGTCTTGTCCGGCTCTGTGCTACCCATGGACCATAACCTACAAGGCTCCTATGTCCATGGGATTCTCCAGCCAAGGATCCTGGAATGGGTTGCCATGCCCTCCTCCAGGAAATCTCCCTGACCCAGGGAACGAACCTACATTTCTTATGTCTCCTGCATTGGCAGGCAGGTTCCTTACCACTAGTGCCACCTGGGAAGCTGAAAAGCATCTATACTTCAATAAAAATTAATTTAAAAAAAAAAACCCTCCCAGGAATTCTCAGTTACCATGTAACAAAACCCCAACACAGGCTGGCTTTCCATCCCTCCTCAAGTGGCAGACAGTGGACTTGAGGCAGTGAATTTTCTGGAGGCAGCTCCTTCCCATCTCCTAGGCCCTGGGGCCCCAAGCATGCTTGCCTTTCCTTGCCTTTTCCCAAGTAGGATGCCTCCAGGCTCAGATCTTTATCTGGTCAAAATCCTATTCTACCCTCAAGTCCTATCATGGGATGAACAATGGCCTCTCAAGAATTTATACATTAAAATCCTATCTTCTAAAGCTTCAGAATGTGATCTTGTTTGGGAAATAGGTTCACTGCAGATATAATCAGTTAGATAAGGTCATAGCAGAATGGGATGGGGGTCAGGGAGGCTGGCCCTAATGTGATATGACTGGTTCTTACAAAAAGAAAGTAAAACTGTTAGTCCCTCAGTTGTGTCCCACTCTTTGCAACCTGGTAGACTGTAGCCTGCCAGGCTCTTCTGCCCATGGGATTCTCCAGGCAAGAATACTGGAGTGGGTTGCCATGCCCTTCTCCAAGGAATCTTCCTGAGCCAAGGATCTATCCCAGGTCTCCCACATTGCAAGCAGTTTTTTTTTTACCATTTGAACTACCTGGGAAACCCTTCTTACAAAATGCAGGCCATGTGAAAACAGTGATGTAAAGAGAATGTCCTGTAATGATTACGATGCTGCAACTACAAGCCAAGGGATAGTGAGATGGCCATCAAGCCCCCAGGATCCAGGAGAGATATACTAAACAGATGCTCCCATACAGCCCTCAGAAAGAACCTACCCTGCAAATACCTTGATTTGGGGCGCAACTTTAACATGTTGAATTTCAGACCCTCAGAAATGTGAGGCTGTACATATCTGTTCAGATGCACAGCTTGTGGTACTTTGTTATGGCAGCCTTAGGAAAGGAATACAAGATTCCAGTACTTCCTCTTCAGAGCCTGCAGGCATGTCCCCTGCTGTGGATCAGAATCAGGACTGTCCTCCTTATGGCCCGAAGGCAAGGGGCAGTTATCAGCTGTAGGAAGCCTTTAATCCGCAGGCTCCAGAGTCTTGGTGGCCCAGTCCTGTGCCCTCCCAGAAAGGTACCCTCCAAGGAGTTGCCTTGGTAGCCTTGGTATCACCCCCAGGTCACAGCTGGGCGTGCCCTTGAGGAGGAACCCCACATTCTGGCTCTGGCTGAGTTTTTAGACCACAGGCCAGCTGCCCCTGCTCATGGCTTGGTCACCAGTGATGTCAAATGTCCGAGGGCTGGTCTACCTTCAGGCTGAG
This sequence comes from Antilocapra americana, assembly GCA_007570785.1. Classification (NCBI taxonomy): domain Eukaryota; kingdom Metazoa; phylum Chordata; class Mammalia; order Artiodactyla; family Antilocapridae; genus Antilocapra; species Antilocapra americana. Next base: position 31,816,526 of record ML661897.1, on the reverse strand, counting down.
CACTGTGCAAGGACAGTGTCCTGTTAACCTCAGCCAAGATATATCCAAACTGGGAACCTGAATGAAGCAGGGGGCCCTGGAAAGTAACTGGGGCTGAGAAAAGGAGATCAATGGGATAGAAGGAGGAAGAAGGAAGGGATTCCATATATATGCATTAATATATGATATTTGTTTTTCTCTCTGACTTACTTCACTCTGTGTAATAAGCTCTAGGTTCATCCACCTCATTAGAACCAACTCAAATCCATTCTTTTTATGGCTGAGTAATATTCCATTGTATATATGTACCACAACTTCTTTATTCATTCATCTTTTGATGGACATCTGGGTTGATTCATGTTGATAAGTCAGAAACCAACACAACCTTGTGAAACAATTATCTTCCAATTAAAAATAAATAAAAATTTGTAAAAGCCATAAAAATGAAAAAAAGAAAAAAAGAAGGAAGGGAATGATCAGATTTTACTTGGTCTCAGCACCAAGGATGGCCCTGAGGCTGCTGGGTCTGCAGTTCCAAGTTCCACACTGACCTGCCTTCCCCAGGAATAGTGCTGTGACAACCTTTCTGAGGCCCCTCGGGTGCTAGTGAGGAAAGACCTTGTTAAAACACACACACACACACACACACTTAATATTTATCTAAAAAAAAACAACAACTCTTAGTATTTCTAGAAAGAAAGATGAGCAAAGAAGAACCGATGCTTTTGAACTGTGGTGTTGGTAAAGACTCTTTGAGAGTCTCTTCAATTGCAAGGAGATCCAACCAGTCCATCCTAAAGGTAATCAACCCTGAATAGTCATTGGAAGGACTGATTCTGAAGCTGAAACTCTAATACTTTGGCTACCTGATAGGAAGAACTGACTCATTGGAAAAGACTCTGATGCTGAGAAAGACTGACGGCAGGAGGAGAAGGGGACGATAGAGGATGAGGTGGTTGGATGGCATCACTGACTCAATGGACATGAGTTTGAGTTAGCTCCGGGAGTTAGTGAGGGACAGGGAAGCCTGGCATACTGCAGTCCATGGGGTTGAAAAGAGTCGGATATAACTGAGTGACTGAACTGAATATTTATTTGTTTTAAAACTTTATTTATTTTTTGCTGCTCTGAGTCTTTGTTGCTGAGCATGGACTTTCTCTAGATGCACAGAATGGGGGCTACTCTTCACTGCGGTGCGTGGGCTTCTCATTGCAGTGGCTTCTCTTGTCTCGGAGTATGGGCTCTAAGGCACACAGGTTCAAGAGTCGCAGAGCTCAGGCTTAGTCTCCCCACAGCATGTGGACTCTTCCCAGAGCAGGGATCAAAACCATGCCCCCTGCATTGCAAGGCAGATTCTTTACCATCAGACCACCAAGGAAATTCCCTGTTAAGTATTATTGATCTGAGTTCTGCATACACATTCTATGCCCAGTCCTAATGACGGATCTAGGGGGTATTGTGATTCCCATTTTACAGATGAGAAAACTGATACTTGAATTCCCTAACTTGACCACAGTCTCATGGAGGTTGGGTTGACAGCAGTTACCCCATCTGTTCTATGACTCTCAAGCCCTGGATTTTGGAGCAGAACCCTCCGTCCCCCCATGTTGGCTGTAGGCTGTGGCCTTGGTTTTCTTTTTAGCTGCACTGAGTTTTCATTGCTGCAGCAGGCTTCCTCTAGTTCAGTGCTCAGGCCTCTCATTGCAGTGGCTTCTCTTGATGTGCAACACAGGCTCTAGGCACTCTAGGCACTCGGGCTCCAGCAGTTGCAGCAAGCAAGTTCAGGAGTTGCTATTCCTAGGCTCTAGAGCATTCGGGCTTTAGTTGTTGAGGCACTTTGACTCCGTAGCTGTGGTTCCCAGGCTCTAAAGCACAGGCTCAGTAGTTGTGATGCACGGGCTTAGTCAATCCACAGCATGTGAGATCGTCCCGGATTGGGGATCAAACTGGTGTCTCCTGCGTTGGCAGGCAGATTCTTTACCACGGAGCCACCAGGGAAGCCCTGTGGCCCTGGGGTTTGAGGTGGAGTCACACAGTGTCACTGGACAGCCAGGTGGGACCCCCTTCTGCCACCCCAGTGTTCTGAACCTCCTTATCACCAAGCTTCCTCTCCGATTCTCATCAAAACCACCAAAGGCCTGTCTGCATTTTGTGACAGAGCCCAGGGGCGCCCAGGGCCGCCTGGAAGTCAGCTGCCTCGAAACAAAGGGCCGCCCCGTGCCCTCCCCCGTCACATACACGCAGTCCGGCGGGGGCAGCAGGTATCAAAGCAAATGGGTAACAGGACCGCAGCTGCCACCGAGCCCAGGCAACACTCGGTTTTCTTAATTCCCTTTCCTGCTAAGTGGTGATTACAAGACAGCCTGGGGCCTGATCCTTCCAGCCACCTGACTTCAGCCAGAGGGGCTGTGGGAGCGCGGGAGCAGCTGTCGGGGCACATTTCCGGCAGTGGGGAGAGTGGCAGCGGCAGATGCCAGGCCCCCATTATCCCGGGAGGGGCCACATTTGCACTTCAAAGAGGGTCAGGCCCCAGCGCCCCCCTTCTAGGGAGCCGGGTCTATTCTGGGGAAAATCCAGTTGCTTTGAGTGAGTTCCCCACCCGGATCCACCCCCTTCTTAACAGGAGGGCGGGTTTAAACAACCCAGGGAGTTACAGCCCACTCGCTGGGCCCTCCCAGGGACCCTCTGTCTGTCAGCTCTCCTTCTGGTGAGGTCTATTCCAGGCTGAACGGCTCTGGCGTTTAGCCCCCACCATTTCAACGGCCGTTCATCTCAGTCCTCCCAACATCCCTCCTTGGGGGATAAATCACTCTCTCCCTACCCCTCTTCTCCCCGCCCCGCAATGTTGACATCCTAACCCTCAGTACCTGGGAACATGAATTTATTTGGAAATAAGATCACAGCAGACATAATTAGTTAAGATGAGACAGGCCTCTAATCCAAGATGTCTGGAGTCCTTGCGTGAAGAGGGGTGAGACACAGATTGGGGTGGCAGGCAAAGACAGAGCGGCGCAGGGAGAACTCGGCCAGGGGGAGATGCAGGGGGAAATGGGAGTGATGCAGCCACCAGCCAGGGGGCACCTGGGGAGGCAGAAGCTGGGAGAGGTGGTGAGCAGGTCCCCTAGTGCCTTCAGAGAGAGCATGGTCTTGCCAACACCTCAATTTCAGACTTCTAGCTTCTAGAGACAGACAAGACATGAACTTGCCCAGTGCTATCCTCCACTAAAAAGCCACTTTCCTGGTTAGCCCCTGGGCAATGGGGCTACGACAGCCATGCCAAGCTGGGTGTGAGGGTCTTTGCATGCTGTAAATGCTGTTGTAAGCAGATAAGGGTGAGGGGGGTGGGGTCCCTGGAGAAAGAGAATTAGACATGGCTCTCTTGACATAAGAAAGGACATTTTGGGGCTGAGTCATTTTGTGATCCAAGCCTGGCCACAGTGAATGTTGAATCGTTTCAGTCGTGTCTGACTCTTTGTAATCCCATGGACTGTAGCCCATCAGTCTCCTCTGTCCATGGGATTTCCCAGGCAAGAAATCTGGGGTGGGTTGCCATTTCCTTCTCCGGGGGGATCTTTCTGACCCAGGGATTGAACCCGCATTTCTTACATCTCCTGGGCTCTTTACCACTAGTGCTACCTCGGAAACCCTTAGGTCTCAGTAGTTAGTTTTTTTAAGGGAAGTAAGGGAATGGCAGAACAAAGGGAAAGTAGTCAAAAAGCAATAGTCCAGTGATAAAGAAGAGTCCTAGTTCCTCCTCAAAGAACATATGTATTTTTGAGTTCTGCAGGGACTAAGACCCACACCCAGGTAGAGCATGGAATGATGCTGCTGACCCTCCAGACTTCCATCAGCTAAAGCCTGGACTGTGTTCATCTTTGCCCCAGTTCTATGCTGAATTCTCTTCTGCTTAAGCCCCGTAGTGAATATACGTGTATCCTTAGCATGTTAGGCACTCAGCTGTGCCTGACTCTTTGTGACCCCATGGACTGTAGCCCATCAGGCTCCTCTGTTCATGGGATTCTCCAGGCCAGAATACTGGAGTGGTTAACCATTCCCGTCTCCAGGGGATCTTCCTGACCCAGGGATCAAAACCGGGTCTCCTGCATTGCAGGAGATGTGATTCTTTACCTTCTGAGCCTCCAGGGAAACAGAATTTCCCCAATTTTGCTGCTCAGGGAGGCGCTGCTTTGGGAAACATGCCCAGTGTTCTCCTGACTTGCTGTTAGAAATGAGGCCTTCCTTTTCCTGCTCCTTGGCCTTGGTTGCCTTTGGGCTCCACCCCCAGCAAGAGGCAAACCCCATTTTTAGGTAACACTGTGTCCTGTGCGACCCCAACCTACTCCCGGCAGTGTAGAGGAGGTAGGGGTGTGTTCCTACCTACAACCCAGGCCCCCCAGCCATAACAGAATCTGGGGAGATCCTTCTGGTCCTCCCCTTCCGGAGATGCTGGCCATCGGCTTTCCAGGGCAGGGCTAGTCTTCCACTCAAACCTGCAAAGTTTGCTAACATTTAAAAATATATATATATCTATTTATTTGTATTTATTTGGCTGCATCTGTTACAACATGTAGGATCTTTCATTGCAGCACATGGGTTTATCGTAGCTCCCAGGCTTGCCCGTGGCATGTGGGATCTTAGTTCTTGGACCAGGAATTGAACCCACATCCTCTGCATAGGAGGGTGGACTCTTAACCACTGGACCACCAGGAAAGTCCCACTGCCAGCATCTTGACAGGCTAGGAGAGGCTCTGGAGCAAATATTTCTCAAAGTGTCTCTCTGCTGGCCTCAGAGGGTGCAGAAGGAGAGGTGAGGGGGACCGACAGACAATGGGAACCAAAGGCAAGGGTTGTTCCAATGGTGATTAGCCCTCATTCAGGGCACCTATGAAGTAGGGACAGCATATGCAGGGTCACTGTGCATCCTGGGGGCTGTGGACCTGCAGCTGCATCATCAGCATACTTGCCCGGCAGAGCCTGCAGTCATCAGCCTCTCCCCACCAAGAAAAAGGAGGGCCAGTTATTGTGCTTGCCCTCATGGGGACACAGAGCAGGAGGACCCCGCCCCAGCTTCTTTGCCAGGATGCTGAGGCGGCCTTAATGATCTCTGTTTGCCTCATTAGGCTGCTGAATGGACATTCGCTGCCCTCCCCAGGCTGGCCTCTCCATTGTCTGGCCATTTATCCCCTGGCCTTTTCCCTCTCCTCTGTGTACAGCACAATCGCCTGGAAATGGCCACTTCCTCTGTCATTTACTGCCTGGGACAGCCTCATCAGGCAGTCTGAGGATGAGAGCTTGGCCAAGTACCCTCCAGATCACCATGGCCAAGGGTTTGGGGGACCAAACCCTTGGAGGTTAAGGGGTTTGATCAAGGTCATTGTGGTGTTGGAGAAGACTCTTGGGAGTCCCTTGGACAGCAAGGAGATCAAACTAGTTGATCCTAAAGGAAATCAAACCTGAATATTTATTGGAAGGACTGATGCTGAAGCTGAAGCTCCAGTCCTTTGGCCACTTGATGTGAAGAGCCAACTCACTGGAAAAAAACCCTGATGCTGGGAAAGATTGAGGGAAGGAGGAGAAGAGGTCAACAGAGGATGAGATGGTTAGATATATCACCTACCCAACAGAAAGGAATCTGAGCAAACTCTGGGTGATAGTGAAGAAGAGGGGAACCTGGTGTACTGTAGTCCACGGGGTTGAAAAGAGTCAGACCAGCTTAGTGACTGAACAACAACAAGGTCATTTAGGGGAACAGGCAATTGAGACCTGTGGGAAGTCTGACCCCCATCCAGAGCCTCCCTCTGAGCACTTGCTGTGGCCAGAGAAGTGCCCAGCCAGTTTCAAGGGCCCCTGCCCAGAAGTCACCTACAGCTGAACTGGTGGGCTGGCTCTTGGGCAACCCTCAAAACACAACACAGCACACCCCAACCCCTTCCCTTGCCAGCCCCAATTCCTCCCCATTCCTAAAGTCCCAACCCTGGAAATTTGATTGGGACATCCCAGGGGTCCTTAAAAGTGCCCACCATCTAGTACGTCAGACATATACAACCAGTTTTCCTTCTCTGTAGTTGACCCAAATTTATATGGTTAAAAATAAGTATGGTTCTTGGCAGGCTTCCCAGGTGGCGATAGTGGTAAAGAACCCATCTGCCAATGTAGGAGACAAAAAGAGATGCAGGTTCTATCCCTGGGTTGAGAAGATCCCCTGGAAGAGGGCATGGCAACCCATTCCAGTGTTCTTGCCTAGAGAATCCCATGGACAGAGAAGCCTGGTGGGCTACACCCACGGGGTCACAAAGAGTCAGAAATGACTGAAAAGACTTAGCACACATGCATGGTTCTCAGCAGTGAGTGTTGCTGAGCATCTACAGAGTGGTATTTTGGATGTGGAAAGAGCAGAGTTGTGGATGTAACCTACATTTGAGCTTTGCCAGCTCAGGACTGTTGGCTTGATCTTGGTGGCATCCATGAGGGCTTGGAGGCTGTGGTGGAATAAGTTGGAATGGAGGCCCCCATCCATGAAGCATTGGTTGGTGGTACCGGTGTTGCAAAAAAGGGGACCCCTTCTAGGACCGAAAAGTGGCTTCTTGCCTGACACTTGGAAATGAATTGTCCAAGGAGACACACATGCTGGCAAAACAAGAGACTTTATTGGAAAGGGGCACCAGGGGGAGAGCAGGAGGGTAAGAAAACCCAGGAGAACTGCTCTGCCACGTGACGCACAGTCTCAGGTTTTATGGTGATGGGATTAGTTTTTGGGTTGTCTCTGGCTAATCACTGTGACCCAGGGTCCTTCCTGGTGGTGCACACATTGCTCAGCCAAGGTAGACTCCAGCAAGGAGGGTTCAGGGAGGTTAGTAGGAAAGGTGGCCTACTTTTGACCTTTCCTGAACTCTTTTGGTTGGTGGTGGCTTGTTAGTTCCGTGTTCCTTACCAGGACCTCCTGCAGTGAAGTAACACGCAAATGGTTACTGCGGTGCCTGGCCAGGGCAGCCGTTCCAGTCAGTGCTTTCCCTAACACAGGGTTCAGAGGTGAGGGCGGGCAGTGAAGATGCAGAAGGGGAAGGGGAAGAGAGAGGAGAGGGTGTGTTGATCTGGGAGCCCAGACCCCTCCCCCCACCCCCACCACAGGAGGAGACTCACCCCCATCCTGTCCAGGGTGCAGCGGCTGCCGCGCTCAGCCGAGTCCTTCTCTGAGTCTTGCCTTGTGTCCACAGCTGCAGTTCAGCCCTCCTGCTCCACCATGCACTAAGATTAGTGGACGCTCACAATGGAGTCTCCCTCCATGCCATCCTGCTGGCTTCCTTCTCTGCCATGCAGCCGGGAGAGATTCCTCCTCCAGGAAGACCTCCAGGGGAAACTCAACAAAGGCACTTTCTGGAGGTTAATCTATGCCCAGATAAGGGGTGGGGGTGAGAGGGGAGACCTGCAGGGCCTTTCCCCATTTAGAAGTGGCCCCACCTTGGCCTTTCCCACACACATCTACATACTCACACCTCTGGAGCCTTAATTTTCTTTTCCGTCATTTTTTTTTTTTTTTTTTAGGCTGTGTGGCATGTGAGATCTTAGTTCCTCGACCAGGGATCGAACCTATGCTCCCTGCATTGGAAGCTCAGAGTATTAACCACTGGACCACCAGGGAATTCCTGGGTCTTAACTCGCTTTTTAAAAAGATTTATGTATTTATTGGCTGTAGAGGGTCTTTGTTGCTGTGCTCGGGCTTTCTCTAGTTGTGGCGAGCGGGGGCCACTCTGCAAAGGGTTCCTCACTGATGAGTGTCAGTTTCTCATTGCGTTGGCTTCGTTCATTGCAGAGCAGAGGCTCTAGGTACGCAGGCTTCAGTAACCGCGCTCTTGGGCTCTATAGCTTGGACTCTGTGGCTGTGGCATATGGGGCACACGTGGGATCTTCCTGGGCCAGGGATCAAACTGAGGTCCGTTGCATTGCAGGGTGGATTCTTAACCACTGGACCACCAGGGAAGCCTGTGGGGTCCCAATTTTCAGCATCAACTTTAAAAACATCTGGAAACCAGAGAAAAGTAACACTGTTTTTTTTTTTGCTGTTTTAACCTTCTGCGTGTGTGTATTTGTGTGCGTGAGAAACATAAATTAGCTTAGTAGGCATTTCCTTTTCTTTTTTGGGGGGGCAGTTATAATTAAATTTATTTGTTTCTAATTGAAGGTAATTGATCTACAATACTGTGTTGGCTTCTGCCATACATCAACGTGAATCAGCCATAGGTATACCTATGGCTTTTTCTTTTCTCATAGAGGTATGCCCTGTGGGAATCTGTAGAATTCCCTATGAAACAAAGATATTTGAAAGAAGATGGCAGTGTGAAATTGAGCCTGAGAAGGTCTGCTTTTCTCAGGTTCAGGAAGAAGGAGGAGGGAGGTGGCAACCGGATTGAGAAAGACAGGCTTTGGGCTGGGGTGGGGTGGGGGTTGGTTTACTTCAGTTTTCCCGGAGCTGTGTCTCTTTGCAGTGCCAGCTCTCGTTTGGAGCTGGCCAGTTGGCATCGCTGTGGCCCCTCCCGCTTTCTAAGTATAGTTTTTGAGGCCCAGCCAGCTGGGAGGCAGAGCCAGAATTTCCCTGGAAAGCATTTGCTTGCACAGGCCTGGGTAGGGGAAGCTGGAACAGGAGGCTGGGGTCTGGACAGTGAGCACAGGCGCTCAGACTCCTGTTTCTTGTTTTCTCAGGTGAGCCTGGCTTCCTTGAGCTCCCTGTCTGAACAAGAAGGGCTTGGAGGGATGGTCCTGGAGCCCCTTCCAGGCTGGACCTCTGGGTGGGCAGCCCTCTCCTCCCATCTACCTGCTTACTAAGTCACTTCAGTCATATCTGACTCTTTGTGACCATATGGACCTCTCCTCTGTCCATGGGATTCTCCTGGCAAGAATACTGGAGTGGGTTGCCACGCCCTCCTCCAAGGGATCTTTCTGATCCAGGGATGGAATTCATGTCTCATGCCTTCTGCATTGGCAGGCGGGTTCTTTACCACTAGCGCCACCTGGGAAGCCCCTTCTCCTATCTGATGGTGACCAAAGCAGAGGCCAAGACTGGCCGTACTCTGTGCTGCTCAGACAGGCATCTGCAGGGGCTGGGGATCAGGTGGCCCCCAAGGGAGCCTGAGCCACTCAGATGGGAGTGGGGGAGAAAGGCAAGGTAGCCTTGAGCAGCTGAGCCCCTTGCTTAACCCCTGTCCCATCTGCCCCCGATCCCAACCCTGAAACCCAGCCATTTCACACGATCTCACTCGTCTCCAGTTTGGGAAATACTTTAGAAACCAGTTCACTTCCTCTGGGGTCCCTCTCCTGGGATATCGATACTTCTGAAGGCTCAGCCTAGGGACAGGCATTGCTAACAGTGAAATTTCAGGACTCTGTAAGGGACGAGCCTGAATGGGGGGAGGTGGGGAAGAGGAGCTCAGAATACAGCCTTTTATGGCGCTTCCAGATCTGCCTGCCTGTGGAAAGAAGGGTGAAAGGAGGAGGCAGGCTGGTGCCAGAGCGAGAGACTGGGCAGCGGCCACAGTCAGGCCTCCTGCATTGGGGCAGGGGGGGGGTGGGCTGGCTACTCTGGAACGCAGCTTGTGTGTGCGTGCTCAGTTGTACTCAACTCTGCAACCCCATGGACTGTAGCCCGCCAGGCTCCTCTGTCCATGAGATTCTCCAGGCAAGAATACTGGAGCTGGTTGTCATTTCCTTCTCCAGGGGATCTTCCCAACCCGGGGATTGAACCTGTGTCTCCTATGACTCTTGCATTGGCAGGCAGATTCTTTACCACTGTGCCACCTGGGAAGCTCAAACACAGCTTCTTCATGTTTAAAATGCAGCCTCCAGTGAGGGGCAAACCTCATGTGGATTTGGGAGGTCATCCAGCCCCAGCACAGGAACTGATAACTTCCCTTCTGGGAGTGGACTGCACCCACTGGTCCCCATCCCACCATCTGCTTGCTCCATTATTCCCATCGTTCAGCCTGGAAGAACCAATTAAGCCAAGGGAACCCTGGGCCTTGAACCCTCTGGCTACATACTGCCTTGCACTTGGCCCCACAGCCCAAAAGGGTGCCATCGGGTGATGGATGCTGGCAGGCAAATTGTCCTGTTATTTTTGGAGCAAGGAATTTAATTTGCCTCACCTGTCACTGGTTACAAAAGCTGTCGTGAGCCTACTTACCGCTCAATTAGTCATAATTAAGGCAGTGGGGTTGGGGGCACGGGGAGAGTGAAAGAGACAATACGATGGGGACTGTGTGTATGTGCATGGGGGCACATGTGCATCAGTGTGTGCAGGGTGGAAAGAGGGGAGGGGCTGTGAGAGCAGAGGGGCTGCACTGGGGAGGGTGATAAACTGCCTTCTAACTGGCTCCCTCCAGGCGTGGAGTTTGGCCATTGTCACAGTCTGGCTGGGGCTCAGACCTGGTCCATCATCATCTTCCTCCCCCATCATCACCCCCAACCCCCTGTGCCACCCCAGCAAATCCTTCTTTGTTCCTTTCTTCCCTCAGCTGTGCCCTCTGTCCCAGGAGCTTCTCCCCACAAGTCAGCCTCCTGGAGTTTAGAGCTGGAGAGACAAAGCTGGGGGATGGTGGGGAGACAGCTGACCAGAGTAAAGTCAGCTGTTCTCCAAGGCAGGGAGGTTTGCTGGGGCTGCAGGAGCCTGGGCCACCACTGCAGTTTATCACAGCTTGAAGTAGTGACATATTAACAAATAATATTAATTATGATGGGCTTCCCCGGTGGCACCAGTAGTAAAGAACCCACGTGCCAATCCAGGAGATGAGATGAAGGTTCGATCCCTCGGTTGGGTAGATCCCCTGGAGAAGGAAATGACAACCCACTCCATTATTCTTTTCTGGATAATCCCATGGACAGAGGAGCCTGGTGGGCTACAGTCCACTGGGTTGCACAGAGTCAGATATGACTGAGACGACTTTGCATGCTCACACAAGCATGCAATAATCATGGTAACAATAAAATATGATAGCAGTATAAAAATATAGCAATGCTTGAGCTAACTTTTATTGGACATTATCTCACTGAATTGTCAAAACCACCCTCCAAAGCACAAGGAGGTTAAGTCACTTATCCAGCATCACACAGCTCAGTAGCAGCAGAGTCTGGAGGTGAACTCAGCTAGCTCTGAATCTGCATTTGACCCTTGCCCTGCTGCCTCCCATTGAGGCTCCTTGGCTGGGTCTCAGGGTAGATCACAGGACTGGGCAGCGAAGTGTGTTTTATTTATGTACTTATTTATGGCTGTGCTGGGTCTTTTTTGCTGCATAGGTTGTCTGGTTGCAGTGAGCAGGGCCTACTGTCTAATCGTGGAGCACAAGCTTCAAGGTGCCGTGGTTTCTCTTGTTGTGAACTCGGGCTCTAGGGCACAACTCAGTAGTTGTGGCATGTGGGCTTAGCTGTCCTAAGGCACATGGGATCTTAGTTCCCAGGCCAGGCATCGAACCCATGTCCCCTGCGTTGGCAGGCAGAGTCTCAACCATTGGACCACCAGGGAAGTCCTAGAGTGGGATTTTTACTTTTCATTAAGATGGTGTCTGACAAGAAATGTCTTTGTGTTTGTGGAGCTTATGTTGATGGTGGTTGTGATGTTTTAGGGTTCTGTGCTTTGACTTGTGGTTAGAGTCAGGTTTGCTGAGATAGATGTTGGGACCATAAAAGGCAGAGACTTAAAGCCAGCTAAGGGGACTCAATTTTATTCTGAGGCTTAAGGGGAGCCCCTGAAGGTTCTGAGCAAGTGGGGAACCTGGTGGGAGCAGCACTGGGGGTATAAACCTGAGTGTTGTGTGTCAATGGATTTAATGGACCCGAGTTGGGAGAGAGAAACCAGTGGGGATCTGAGAGTCAAAAAGGTGACTAAGCTCTGTCACTCACTAGCTGTGTGACCTTGAGAAAGTCCCCTCCCCTGTCTGGCTGGCCTCTCTTTTGCACATTTGTAAAAGTGAGGTGGTTGGAACTAGAAGATGTCTAAGATGTCTTGGGCATTCTGTGATTCTCTGGATGACCTCAGCTGGGTCAGTAGATGTTGGAAGAAAAGAGGACAGGAGGAGGGCTTTAAAGTGGGGGCTCTAGAGGATCTGGGATCTGACTGGATATACAGGATGATGGAAAAGTGGTGGTGGTGGGGATCAATGATGGCTCCGACCTGTGAGGATATATTGATAGAATAGGGACATTGTGGGAAAGCAGTTTGGATTATACAATAGGCTGATAAATTTCTGCTTGCATACCCCGTAAGGCAGAACCCTCCCACCAAAACAAACAGACTAAAAAATACATGAATACATAGAGAGAGAGATGGCTAAGTTAATTAAAATGGCTGAGTTAGTTAAAATTGAACATTTCTCTATCAAGTTACATGGAAAGATGCTCTTTTAGCATTTATGTAAGGATTGTGCTATTTCACAAAATTTGGTTTTTAACTTTTACATGTGGAAGAACAGCATTTAATGCTTCAGACTTCTCAAGGGTCTTTATGGGATGTGCTGGGAGGAGTCGTTTTTGAGTGAGGGGAAAGGGAGGTTCAAGTCTCCTCAGGACTGGGGATGTTTGGGGCCAGTAAAAGGTGGATGCTAAGGTTATGGGGGCATGGTGAGCCACCTACCAGGAAAAGGTCTGCTGAGACCCTGCAAGAAGGTAAAGTTTCCAAGGGAGAGAAATTGGGGTGAAGAGGAGTCCATGTTAGGAAAGGACAATGGTTGGCACAGTCTCTCTAAATGTTGAAATGAGGGGATAACTTGGTTTTCTGATCTTCTTCTCCTGAACAAATTCCCCCTACCGTTCCAGACACAGTACCACCTGGGTCCCACTGGCTCAATCATCCTGTTTACTTCCTTAATCTCATTTCTTAGAAAAATCACTTGATTTATTCGTTTAGTTCCAGAGTGAATTCCATCAGGAGAAAGAACCTTCACAGTATTTGTTTGTGGCTGTATAATTCCTGGCCTTTAGAACAGGGCTGGGCATAGAGTTGAAGTTTGGTCAATATGTGTTGAATAGATACATGCATACAGGCTTCCCAGGTGGTGCTAGTAAAGAACCCACCTGCCAATGTAGGAGACATAAGAGACTCAGGTTCGATCCCTGGGTCGGGAAGATCCCCTGGAGGAGGGCATGGCAACCCACTCCAGTATTCTTGCCCGGAGAATCCTGTGGACATAGGAGCCTAGCAGGCTATGGTCCATGGGATCACAGAGTTGGACACGACTGAAGCAACTGAGCACAGCACAGCACAGCAGATACACGCATGCACACGTGGATAAACGCAATGGCGATATTTCAGCCTCGAGAAGCCTGGGCCGGGAAGAAATTTAGGGCAGCATGACCTTCCTCATATAACTCAGAAAGCACCTGCTGCGGGGGCTGCTGGGGACCATCGCTGGTCTGCCTCCCTCCTGATGGGCATAGCACACACAGTCTGTCTACTGCTCTGTGAGAAACTCTGAGAAGCTATATATATAGTTCCCCTTTTGTTCTATTTTTTTCCTAAAATAATAAGGAGGTTTGAGATGTGTGTGTGTGTGTGTGTGTGTGTGTGTGTGTGTGTGTGATGCTCAAGGAAGGCTTATAGCCTTGACAGCACTCCAGAGCAAGTGGGGTAGAGAAAGCGTTTGCCCCCACACCCCTCACCAGGCTGCCCCACATGCAGCTGAAGCGGTTTCCCATGGCCCTGTCCCTTTCCAGACACCCGGCTTTTCTGTTAGCCCTTTGGGCTTCCCAGATGGCTCAGTGGTAAAGAATCCACCTGCAAGATATATAGGAGATACAGGTTCAATCCCGGGGTTGGGAAGATCTCCTGTAGGAGGGTATAGTGACTCACTCCAGTATTCTTGCCTAGAAAATCCCATGGACAAAGGAGCCTGGCAGGCTACAGTGCAAAGGGTTGGCAGAGTCAGGCACGACTGGGCACGCACACAAGCCCTATGGACGGAAAGAGGCTTGTTGGGGTGGTAAGTAAGAGGGTTGCCACAAGGTGTTTGGGTTACCCTTTTCTGTGAAGTCAAAGTGTTATTTTCTTAGTTGTGTCTGACTCTTTGCAATCCCATGGACTGTATATAGCCAGGCTGCTCTGTCTATGGGATTTCCCAGGCAAGAATACTGGAGTGGGTAGCCCTTCCCTCCTGCAGGGGATCTTCCCCACCCAAAGATTGAACCTACATCTCCTGTATTGCAGGTGGATTCTTTACCGTCTGGCCCACTACGGAAGCCCACCCTTTTCTGCGCCACATGGTCAGTCACCCTGGGTTTACTAAGAGGCTTAAAAACAGTGCCATTCCATGTGCTCTGGTAAAGATTCTAGAAGGGCCGAATGGGGGAAGTGAACTTCTGCTTCATGAGGGTTAGCTGGATCCTGGTCACCCACAGGACAACAAGACCTCTCTTGCTCCAGGGGGTCTCCCAGCAGACTTCAAGTGTTTCTCACATGGCAGCTCGGGGGCCCCAAGAGTATATGTAAAAGTGGAAGCTGCCAAGCTAGGCCGGAAGTGGTGGAGCATCACTTCTGCTGACTTGGATTAATTTAAGTGAGTCCCAGGGTCTGCCTGGACTAGAGGGGAGAGGGTTACACAGGGTCATCGATGGGGGCATATTCCCATGGGTGTCACCAATGCAGCAGCTGCCAGCCTTGGGCCAGGGCCAGAAGGGGAAGGGTCACCCAGGCCTGATATGACATCTTTGCCCCAATACTGGGGTTCTGGATTTAGATGTGGGCTCCTGTCCAGGCTTGGCCAGCTGCCTGACCTTCTTTGCACTTTGATAGCTCACCCCCGACAACCCACCCCCCGACTGGTGGGAAGGGACATTACCTTTCTTACTTCAAATGCAGGAGCTCCAGGGAGCTGCCGTGACACAGCCAGGGGAAGGAGGGTAGCTTGGTTGGGCAGGTGCTACCCCTTCCCCTGGCTGAGCCCCGCACATCCCCATCTGCCTCGCTGGCCTCCTGTGTTCCTCACTGGCCTGTCACCTGAGCACTATGAGAAGGCCGCCCTGGGGTGCATTTCTTGTCTTCCCTCTCCTCTCCACTCCTCTAATGTCCCACTCATGCCCCCTCCTGCCCATCACCTTCCCGGAGACCCTGATCTTTCCCACCCAGAGGCACTGACATGTACCCAACATGTGCTCCATCGACTGCCTCGCATTTTTAATTCCCTCTTTACAAGTCCCTTCTGTCTCCTGTCACCTGAGTAGAGAAGCCCTTTGAGTTTCAAATCTGGGCCCAGAGTGGTAGGGATTGCTTGTCAGGGTGACAAGGCAGGCTGGCACAGAGAAAGCTGGACAGATGGCCACTGTGTTGACTGTACCTTCCTAGCTGGGAGGCCCGGGGGTAGGTACAACAATAGCCACCCTGGTCTCCAGCCAATGAGGCCATATGTGATGAGCCAAGGAGCTGACTGGCGAGGTGAGCAGCTGGAGGGAGGAGGCAGGGAGGTCTGAAGTTGGGGCTGGGGGAAGCGGGAGAACCCTCTATCTTTGCAGGGGACCACAGCCCTTGGTTTCCTTTCCATCTCCTCAGGTTCTCCCCAAGACCGGTGACACAGGTAAGGTCACAGGACTGGTAAGGGGCAGGGACCAGCTGAAGGTCTATCTAATGCCAAGGCCCCTGCTTTCCTACCAGCCAATACAGCCACTATCAAAGCTGTCCCTACCCCCCCTGCCCCCAACCCCCAACCCCCTGCCCCCACCACTGGTGTGAAGGGACATCACCTTCCTTACTTCAAATGCAGGAGCTTCAGGGAGCTGCCATGCCACAGCCAGGGGAAGGAGGGTAGCTTGGGAGGGCATGAGAAATGGCATTCTTTATTCATAAATAAAAACATAAAATTACCAGAAATAGTTTACATGGCCAAAAGGGGGCATCAAAAATAAATCAAAGCTGTCAAAAGCAGAGCAAACCAAACAAGACACAACCAAGAGAAAAATAACTCTGTACATAGTCTTCCAAATGCCAGTCCATCCATAGCCAGCCTGGGCCGGGGTTCCCGCTTTGCCTGCAGAGGAAGTGCAGGGGGGCCACAGATAGATGAGGAAGGCGGAGCATCAACGCGCACAGGTACACACCTAGGTGCGTGCCTTCCTGGCAGAGACAGCTGCGGCTGACCGCCCAGCCTGCCTGACTCCTAGGATCTCTCTCTCCCAGCCGGGAAGCAAGGAGGGGCAGAGGCTCGGTGGGTGCTTCTCAGGGGAGACGTAGCCCCCAACCCCACCCTAAGGCAGTCCCCATGGATCTCGGTGCTCATGGGGACCGACTGTGCCCAGCAGGGGTTAACCCGAACGCAGAGACCAGAGGATAAATCCAGGGTGGGCGCCACAGGAGAGTCTGGTCACTCCAAAGCCCAGAGGCAGAGCCCCCTCCTCGGCGTGGCTGCCTCCTTGCTCACAGCAGAGAGCTTCACCATCTTTTGGGTAGCAGAGCCGCAGCTCTGATCCAGCGAGCATGCGTGCTAGCAGCCGCGCTCAGGGGAAGGGGCGGTGAGCTCCCGCTGGCCCCTGGCCAGGCCGCCTGTTCCGAGGTCTGCGTGGCCGACTTCTCGAGTCCTGCTCAGCCTCTGCTGCTCAGAGGCTCCTTCCGGAGAGAGGCTGGGTTTGGCAAAGTCCAGGAATAGCACGGAGGTTTTAGCACAGGGAAGGGAAGGGAAACCTCACCGAGGCGACGTTCACTATGTTACGGGACACTTGCATTCTGGTGCAACTGGGCCACCCTGGAGGAGCTGGTGGCAACCCAGGGAGGGCTCCATGGGTTGGCCTGGGGCAGAGATGGGGTTAGGGGTGCAGGGCACTGTCACACTGAGTGGAGCTGCTGTGCCCCTGAGCGCCCTCCCCTGGGGCTGAGCACCCACCTCTCTGCAGCGTGGTCTTGGGGGCAGAGCAATGGGCTTTTGGCTGCCCTTTGGGAGGGGGGTCTCCAGCCTGAGGAGGGGGCAGCAGCCTCTTTCTCTATCCAGCAGGACAGTCTCTGGGAGGTAAGGACTCAGACAAGGCACAGGCTGGTGGAGATGGAGCAACCAAGAGACAAGGGGTGGGAAGTCTTTGACTTGGGGAGCGGGGGTGATCTGCCTGTACCCTGTGGAGGGGACTAGCCTCCAGGCAGAGAGGGGGCTCTGGGCCTGTGGATTCGGGTTTAAGTCTAGCCTATGACTAAGAGTAATGGCTTGAAATTCCAGAAAGGCTCCTCTGTCACATGAAGGCAGGACAAAGCACAGCCTAACTTGGGGAATGGAAGGCAGAGCCAGCATCCGGGAAGGCAGCCCTGCTCTCAGTCCAGGCTCAAGGAGGCCTGGAGGGGTCCGCAGTCAGGGACACAACTAGGGAGCAATGGCCTGGGACTGCTGCATACTCAGACGTTCGGTGAACCCCCCTCAGCATGAGGGCATGAGCCCAGGAATCCAGCCGGGGCTGGCTGTCCCAGGAACAGCAGCTGCAGCTTGAGGCAAAAATAGAACATGGAACAGCCTGGCTGCCTGTGAGATCTGGCTTGTGTCTGAAAAGACAAGAAAGGAAAAAGAAGAAGAAGAAAATTCCCTGAACCAAGCAACTGAGAAACAATCTCTTCTCCACACATCTTTGAAAGCGAAGGCCAGCCTTCTGCAGGCCAGGGGTCCTTGACTACAGGGCTCAGGTAGGGATAATGCAAGTGGGGGGGGGGGGGGGGGGGGGTGCAGCAGGGGTCCCCAGGGCCGTTCAGAGGCTGTGTTTGAGTCTCTTACCGTCTTTGGACCCTGGCACTTTGGGGCCCCTCCCTGACCTGTAAAGGCTCCGTCTGCACTTAGCCCTGGAGGTGACAGGGACATGACCGGCAGCAGGATGGAGCTGAAGGTGAAGGGGGAAGGCCTAGCCCAGATGACCCTTTGCCATCTCAGTGGACACAGGTTATTCTGAGTTCAAGCAAAGACCTGGTTCTTAGGAATGAAAACCAATGCTGGGTAACTGCTGAGCAACTTGAACAGGAGGGGAAATCCCTACCTCAGGTCTCATGATGAAAAGATCTGGGGGCTCCCCTGGGGACAGCTTGGAGTCACACACTCCCTGCATCACTAAGCCCTCAATCTTCCCTCCTCAGCACCCACCCCAGGGTCTTGGGGCTATGGCTTTAAGAAGAGATCAAAGGCCACCAGTCACCCAGAGGCAGCTCAAGTCCAGTCAGCAGGGCTAGAGGGTCTGGCTGTCACCACCTAGCTTCTCCTTCAGACTCCCTCTGGTCTGGCTGAGTCTAGACACCCCCAGGGTGGCCCCAGCTCTCCCCTCCTTTCTGAGACCGACAGTGTTGGGAAGCTTTGATTGCTGTTCACCCAAGTTCTCCACACCCCACTCCAACCCCTGTCCCTCTGTGGCCGGGGGGAAATAGCTCAGGTATGACCAGGTCAGATTCCAAAGCTTCTGGTCATAAATGCTTGTGTTCTGTTCCCAAAGGGCATCCCAGTGTGTCAGGAGCGGGGATGGGGGGCGAGAAAAGAAGTTGTAGGAAAAGAGGTGGAAGGGAGCTTCCGTCAGTCACCACCCTCTCTGGGAGAGCATTTAGGGAACCCTCTAAATGCTCAGAGGGTTCAAAGTCTCTGAGCATTTTGAACAAAGGCCAAGTTTAAGGAAGCCCTTAACGAAATCTTGATGATCCCAGGACTCCTCTCTTGGCAAAGCTGGAGGTCTGGCCGGCTGCAGGGTTGCCAAGCGCTGGATCTTGGGAAAGGCCAGGAGAGGCCCTGTAGCAGCAACAGCCCCCCACCCCCACCTCCCAACCAATCTCCTCCCCTTGAAGTCTGTGCTTCTTCTCTCTGAGGCCTGAGCAGGGGAGCAGGGCAAGGGAGCCCCCATTGACGGGCTCAGCACCCCTGCTTCCCAATGCCCGGTCCCCGACCCTCTCCCAGGAGGCCCCTCAGATCTCGGTGGCGATGATGTCCTCGTAGGGGATGTCAGCCCCTTCAAGGTCGATCTCAAAGGGCTCCCCCGCCCCATCCCCGCGGGCCAGCTGCTGCAGTGCTTTCTCCAGGCGCTGGTTCCGCTGGTACATGGCCAGGTAGCTCTGCTGCAGCTGCTTCTGGTATTGGATCACTTTCTCTTTCTCCTCCTTCCACACCAGCCGCTCGTGCTGGAAGCCAGAGGACATCTGGTCATGCCCCTGCCGCTCCTCCTTGAGCTCTGCGCGCAGCCGCTCCAGCTCTCGCTGAAGAGCCGGCACGTCGTCCGCGGAGGCGGGACCCAGGGCGGCCGCGTCCCTGCTCCGCTGCAGGGCGGCCTGGGCCCGCAGCTCCAGTAGCTCCTGCTCCAGCAGGTTCACCTTCTCCCGCAGGAGCTCCGCCTCGTTCTTCTTGCGCTGCAGCTCGTTTTCGCACACCTCCAGCTCCAGGCCCTTGGTGCGCAGCGCACTCTCCAAGTCCTGCGTCTTCAGCTCCAAACTCTCCAGCCGGCCCCGCGTGTCCTTCAGCTGAGCCTTCAGGTTGAGGATCTCGCTGGCCTTGGCATTGATCTCTGTTTGGGACTCCTTCAGCTGCTGCTTGAGGAGGGAGATCTCGCCGGACTTCTGGCACACCTGCCACAGGGCAGGGCAGGGACAAGAGAGAGCCAAGGGGTGAGAGTCCGCACGCAGGGGCAGGGGTCACACCTGACTGCTTAAAAGCACTGAATCCTACGCGATCCAGTGATTGGTTTTCACTGCCAAGGATGCGGGTTCCATTCCTGATCCGGGAACTAAGCTCCTGAAAGCCACCCAGCGGGGCCAAAAATAGAAAGAACTAAGCTAGTCCCCACATGGTGCCTGGAGAGTCCCCAGCACAGTGGTCTCCGCGACCCACAAAGGCCAAGCCCCTCTTTGAGGCTCCCTTCATTCTGAATCTGGCTGAGTCTGTCCACAAGCCTGCCTCACCTCCAATTCAGAGTCTAAATCTCAGTCCAAACCCAAACTCATGTCCCTGTTGTTTAGTTGCTAAGTCATGGCTTTGAGACCGCATGGACTGTAGCCCTCCGGTGCCTCTGTCCATGGGATTCTCCAGGCAAGAATACTGGAGTGCCATTTCCTTCTCCAGGGGATCCTCCCAACCCAGGGATCCAATCTGTGTCTCTTATGTCTACTACTTTGGCAGGCAGATTTTTTTTTTTTTTTTTTTTACCACTGGGGGAGTCCAACCAAACTTATAGCTATGTATAAATTAAGGGCTAGTGGTTGAATCTGCCCACAGCTGGTAGCTCCACTATCTATATTATCAATGATGTCAATTTTGGGGCTGCCTAATTTCTATCATTTGTGTATACGCTCACAACCTCGGGCCTCACCCCTGCATATACTATCTTCTCCTTCCTCTTGGGATAAAGACAATATTCACACAATCATGGCTGCACCCCAGCAACCAACTGGGCTCAGAGACAGTGCCCAGCTGGCACCTGTCAAATGATGAGCCACTATTCTCCCCAGTGCCCTCCACCATTTCTACCTCAATCTCCATCAAAAGTTGGCCAAGAGCAGCAAACAGAACTAATGACACTGACTCAGACCCATGTGCCTATGGAGTCCTGGCCATTGGGGGCCATGTGTCCAAGGCCAGTCTGGCTGGCTGTGTCACAAGACCATTTCCTGCCAGCCTGCAGGAAAGATGGCCAGAATGAAGGCCAGGGTCTGGGACCCCACAGAACAGATTATTCTTTGAGCAAGACTGGAAGTATTAATATTTCTTCTTTTCTTCTTGAGGGAGAACCACCCCTTGTTCTCATGCACCACCTCTGAAGTGTGCACAGCCCCAGCACCATGCTTGGCTGGGACTGAGACAGCCTTCCGACGGCGAGCCTGGGTTTGCGTCATGGAGGGGGCAGCAGAGCCGTGGCTGAGGACGCGGCCTCATTTTGAATCCTGGCTCTACCAGAGTGACCCGGCAAATTCTGCACCCATTAGCACAGTAGCATTATGAACATAAAACTCTGAACTCTGGAACCTAATTCAGGATCAGATCCTGGCTCTGATATCTGTTATGTGGTGACTTTGGCAAGTCATCTAACGAGCTCTTTGCTATTATAATTATTCTCCATGCTTCAGTGTCCTTAACTCGAAATTGTGATTCATAGGGCTGTTGTAAAGATTAAATAAAAGGACCTGGGGCCTGGCATTAATAGACACTCTATGAATTATTGTTATTATAAATATGTTTGTAATATATTTCTATGTTTTGTGAAAATTTGCTTCAGTTATTGTTTTACTAATAGTCTGACTGGACAAGGTGGGAATGAGGTCACAGCCATGTCCAACTTAGTTATGGATTAGACAAGCAAGGATGGATGCATAATGCTAGCGTTGGCTTATGTTCTGAAATGGGCCAAAGTGTTCCCAAATCCTGGCTGAGAAACCATGGCTGGGAAAGGGTCTCCTGAACCAACACTGATGAGAAGAAAGGCACTGGTCCCATGGCTGAGGTCCTTTCCTCTTTGGGAAACCTGGCAAACAGAAAGTGATACTCCCTGCCCACCTGTCTAGTGCCTCTATCCATCACTTCCTCAGAAAGGATATTTTTCCTTGATAACACCTGCCGCTCTAATTTCCAGAATAGTACAGGAGATCAGTTCCGACAGATGGCTGTGTGGCTGATGGTGTCACCTCCACCCAGGGGTGATAGTGGTCTAACAGACCCAGTGAGCCCTCAGCCCCTTCCCAGGGTGGGAGTCTTTGGGGTGAATGCCATGCACACACCTCTTCCAGTCCCTGCACCACATTTAGAGGCCCATCAGGTGAGAAAAGTGAGCAGGATGTGGCGGTCAGGCTGTTCTCCAGTGAGACCAGGTGCAGCCACCTTATTTCTAGGTGTGCCTGAGGATGCACATGTGTATATGAGTCCTCTCTCTTCCTGCTCTATGCTTCCACCTCAGCCCACCAAACAGAAGCTCCACTTGCCCTTCTGTGAGGACTGGCCAACTCTGTCCCTGAGACCTGCACAGATGTGACTACTCCCACCAGTCCCTTTCCTCAAAAGTCACAGATGGGGGACTTCCCTGGTGGTCCACTGGTTGAGACTCCATGCTCCCAAAGCAGGGAGCTTGGGTTCGATTCTTGGTCAGGAAACTAAGACCCCACATGCCATGTTGTAGCCGAAAAGTTAAAAAAAAAAAATTCTGCAGCTTTGGAACTGTGATGTTTCCAGAGTGCAAACAGAGCCTTCCATAAAGAAAACAACAACAAAAAGATGAAGAAAAAAACATCACAGATGGTGCTATGGTCTTTTGTGGCTTGGGACCATCATGAATCAGGGATGGTTTATGATCCTGCAGAGCCTCTGTGAGCAGATGCACTGAGGTGGCCCTCAGACAGCCTGTCTGGGACTTGGGCCTCTTGTTCCAGTTTCTCAGCCAATGACTCAATCAGTCAATTCAATTCTGGCCATGAAGCATGGGGTTGGGGAGATGAAGAAGGCCAGACTAAGAAAATCTCCAACATGGTTTATTGAGGAGCACTTTCTCTGGGTCAGGAAGCCAGCACTCCAGCCCAGTTTTCCGGGGCAACTTTTTTCCCACCCCTGTGGCTCTCGTAGCTCAGCTGGTGAAGAATCTGCCTGCAATGCAGGAGACCCTGGTTCGATTCCTGGGTTGAGAAAGATTCCCTGGAGAAAGGATAGGCTACCCACTCCAGGAGGAGTAGCTACTGGAGAAAGGATAGGCTACCCACTTGGGTTCCCCCAGTGGCTCTGAAGGTAAAGAATCTGCCTGCAGTGCAGGAGACCTGGGTTTGATCCCTGGGTTGGGAAGATCCCCTGGAGGAGAGCATGGCAACCTGCTCCAGTATTCTTGCCTAGAGAATCCCCATGGACAGAGAAGCCTGGCGGGCTACAGTCCATGGGATTGCAAAGAGTCGGGCATGACCAAGCGACTTAACACTTCTCCCTGTTGCCTAGAGCCTGGAGGAGACCTGGAGAAATTGGTGGGGAATGCAGGCACTGAACCCATGCCCACCCCCCTGCCCATGCTCCCTCTGCGCAGGGGAGTTCCCACATGCTCCCCTGCTCATCCTCACCTCCCACTGCGTCTCCTCCAGTGCGGGGGCAAAGCTGGTCTTCTCCTTCTCGTAAGACCTGAGTTTGGTCTCCAGCAGGTCCTGCTCCTTCATGAGGCTCTCGAGTTCCTGCCGGAGCTGCCGTTTTTCCTGCTGGAGCTGGAGCACCTGGAGATGCAGGACCTGCTGGGCACGCTGGCTCTTCTGTGCGGACACCTTCAGTTTGCCCTTGGCCTCCGGCCCCTCCAGCTCATCCTTGCAGCGCCGTGGCCGCTCCTCGTAAGGGTGGCTGGCAGCCAGCTCCTTCTCCTCAAAGCTGCGGTGCAGCCTCTGCAGCGCGCCCTCCCTCTCCAGCAGCTGCTTCTCCAGCTCCTTGATGGTGCACTGGTCCGTGGAGATGGGGGAGCGCACAGAGCCCTTGTCCTTGCTTGCATGGGCCAGCTTGCTGCCCCCATCGGAGAAAGACAGGGCCTTCAGGCTCATCATGTTGCTGTCCTGGAGGACAATGCCCTGTGTGATGTTGTGGGCTGAGCCCCCAAACCGGCTGGCGGGCCCCACCGGAGTGACCAGCGGGTCCAGCTGGTAGCTGCTGCTGGTACTATGGGTGGGCAGGCTGGACATGGAGTTCCGGCCGGAGTCGGACAGTGCCCCAGAGCATAGGCTGGGCTTCAGCTCCTGCTCCTTGGGCTTATCCAGAGGTACGGGATGCAGCTGGTGGCCGGTGCTCTCAGGGGATGAGTGGAGGATGGCACCTGACCGTGGCAGCACCGGCTTGAAGGCCGTGGGTCTCACGGCACCCTTCTCGGGACCCTGGGGAGGAAAACAGCCATACTGACCCTGTGTCTCCCTGAGATGAGCCCTGAGTCAGCTATGCATGCCAGCCACATGGCACCTTTCTGGTCTGGGGCTGCAGGTGACCTCACCTGTTACTCTGAAGGGGACAAAGGTGGTGAATCTCCCTCAAGGAGGAGGAATTCCTCCATGCCTGTCCTTAAAGACCATCAGGCCCTTTGTTTTGCGAACTACCAACCAGTTTGTCACCAGTTTCTCCGAGATGACAGCCCTTTTAGGTTCACTGGCTAAGATCCCCATGCCAGGGTTCTGGGGCTCCGTGTGCTTCAGGTAAGGATGCTGGACACACTGTCCTCAGGGAAATTCATCCCTGCTTCTTTCCCATTACTTCCAGTTGGCCAGCAGCTGAACTCTGGCCATGGCCTCCCCCAATGGTTGGGAAAACCGCCTGAAATAACAATCTTTTCCCTAAAGCCATCACTTTCATTATTAGAGGACTTCGAAGTTTACAAGCTCTTTACTTTGCAAAGCTTAAAGCTCTATCCAACACATGGGCTCTTTCCTAGCATATCAATGCATAGATTCATCCTCCCAGGTGAGGCCAGGGTGCTGAATAGGAACAATGCTTCTAGCATTGACTGGCAGGACCCATGAGAACTTAACCTGGGACGAGGGCTGGATTTCTGAGCACCTGGGACTCTCTGCCCTCATCCTTATTAGATTGGTGATGATAACAAACCTGAGGAGCTTCCCTGGTGGTCCAGTAGTTAAGACTCCATGCATCCACTTCAGGGAGTGCAAGTTCCATTCCTGGTTGGGGAACTAAGATCCCACAAGCCACACAGCATGGCAAAAAGCTAACTAACAAACTCACAGCTCTTATCCCACCAAAGATGCTTTGGGGCTGGTTTGAGTGAGAACTGCTGTCCCACCAGAGCAGCAAAGGAGGAGAAAGCCCACCTCCCTGAGTCCTCTAACAAGAGAGCCTATCAGATCTTTTCAGGTGGGCTCTACACATGCTTTTCCAGATGGTAAGCGAGCCCCTCCCCATTCCCATGCACTTGAACACTGCTGCTATCGGCCTTGCCTTGGCAATCCTGAGTTACAGCCCAGCAGAGTTCAGAAAGTCTTGCATTCTCTAATTGCTCTGTGCTAAAAGCTCACCCAGGACTTTTGCATCATGAGACTGATCAATGTGTTCATTCCTTTGTCCAATCTTGCTCTCTGGTGTGGCTGAATATTCCTGTCCTCTCTGCATCACTCAGTAATGTAAGCGTTCTCAGTGATATAAGCATTTAAGACCTTCACCACCACCACCCTCAGCCCCAGGCCTCTTTCCTGCCTTTCCAACCCAGCCACCACACCAGAGACCCCTCCACTTACCATCTCCAGTTGATTGGAAAAGGGCATGAGCTTTGGTGGGGTAGATGGGTCGAAGTCCACCCCTGCCTGGCCCCCTAGGTCCCCACTGGACAGTGCTGTGTAATCAGGGCGGTGGGAGCCCCGGGCCTTCTGGCTGACCTTGATGTAGAAGAAGTCTTCGCTCTTGCCCATTTTGGAGCTGGACTTGCCATGCCCCGAGTCCTGGGAGAAGCCGAACCTCAGCAGTCCATCTGAATAGCGGTTGAGCTTCTTGAGGTGGGAAGACTTGCGCAGCTTGTACTGGGAGGCCCGGCAGTGCTTGCTGTGGAAGCCATGGCCGGAGATGAGGCTGCTGACGCTGCCCATGGTGACACGGGGGCTGGGGACAGGTGGGGCAGAGCGGGGACCTGGCGTGGCAGGGGTGGTGAGGGGCAGTCCTGGCTCCGAGAAGAGACTGCAGTCATAGCAGAAGCCTCACAGAGCCTGGGAGAGCAGGGACCTGGAAGGAGACATAAGCAGAAGTCAGCCTGGATGGGGTGGTCATGGCATGTCCCCACTGGAGACCAACCTCGAGATCTGGGCAGCAGAAAAATGCGTGTTTCCCCTAACAGAGGCTCAGCCCTGTCTGTCTCAATGGGCTTCCCTCCCATTCTTCCTTTGTCTTCTAATTCAGCAAACATCTGCTAAAAGCCTTCTATAGGATGGCTCTCTTCTTTTTTTAACACCAAAAACATTTTGTACTGGGGTATAGCTGATTAATAATGTTGTGATACTTTCAGGTGAACAACAAAGGGACTCAGCCATACATATGCATGTATCCATTCTCCCCTCAAACCTGCCTCCCATCCAGTCTGGCACATGACACTGAGCAGAGTTCTATGTGGTATACAGAGGTTTTTGTTGGTTATTCATTTTAAATATAGCAGTGTGTACATGACCTTCCAAAAGTCCTTAACTATCCCTTCCCCCCAGCAACTGTGAGTTTGTTTTCTAAGTCTGTTAGTCTTTTTCTGTTTTGTAAGTCAGCTCATTTGTATCATTTCTTTTTAGATTCCACATAAAAGGGATGTCATGATATTTCTCCTTCTCTGTCTGACTTACTTCACTCAGTATGATACTCTCTAGGTTCATCCATGTTGCTGCAAATGGCCTTATTTTATTCTTTTTAATGGCTGAGTAATATTCCATTGTATACACGTACCACATCTTCTTTGAGATGGTTCTCTTCTCAGCACTGGGATGCAGGGGTGACTGAAACAGTTACCTGCACTCATGGGGCTTGTGTGTAAAGTAGTGTGGACTGGACATAAACAGATCAATGTGTGTGACCTCAAGTGATCTGTGTGCTTCAGGAGAAATAAAGCCAAGTGAATGGGATGTAATTCTGTTTTGTTGTACTAGTTGCTCAGTCAGACTTCTTGTGACCCCACGGACTACAGCCCGTAAGGCTTCTCTGTCCATAGAATTTTCCAGGCAAGAATACTGGAATGGGTAGCTATTCCCTTATCCAGGGGATCTTCCCAACCCAGGAATTGAACCCAGGTCTCCCACACTGCAGGCAGACTCTTTACCGTCTGAGCCACCAGGAAGGGGAGGTGGTTGTTTTACGCAGGGAATACAAAGGAAGCCTCTCTGTTTGGTGTCATTTGAAGACACCCCGAGAAAATAAGGGAGAAAGCTATGTGAAGACCTGTGGGGAGAATGAGGAAGCTTAGGGGTAGCCCCAAGTGCAAAGCCCTGAGTGTCTGAGTGGAATGTGTTGGGCATTTGTGAGACCAGCAAGGAGGCCAGTCTGGCTGGAGGGTAGTTGGTAGCGGGGGTTTGGAGGACGCAGATGTCAGAGAGCTAGTAGGCGCCAGGCAACAGAGAGCCCGACAGGCCACAAGGGTTTTGCCTTTAGTCTGAGGTAAGAAGCCCCCAGATGGCTTTAAGCAGCTGACAACGTGAGCTGACTTGGGTTGTGGAGGGTCACTCTGGCTGCTGCATGGAAAAGAGCCACTGAAGAGCTTGGGCGGAAGTGCTGGGCCTGTTGCAGCAGGTGAGTGACTGACACGGCTAGGCTGGGGTGGTAGCTGTGGATTCAGGGTTTTTTCCGTTTTATTTATCTAGTCTTGACAGTGCTGGGTCTTCACCACTTTGTGGGCTATTCCCTAGTTGTGGTGCACGGGCTTCTCGTTGCAGTGGCTTCTCTTGTTGCAGAGCGTGGGCCCCGGGGTGCACAGGCTTCAGGAGCTGTAGCGCATGGGCTCAGCAGCTGCGGCTCCTGGGCTCTAGAGCACAGGCTCTATATTTGTGGCACAGGGGCTTAGTTGCTCTGCTGCATGCGGGATCTTTCCAGACCAGGAATTGAACCCATATCTCCTGCACTGGCAAGTGGATTCTTTACCACTGAGGGAGCAGGGAAGCCCTGGATTCAATTTTAGATGTAATTTTAAGGTTGAGCTGATGGTACTAGTTAAAAGATTGAATGCAGAGAGGGAATGAGTGGAATCTAGGATGACTTCAATGTTTTTTATCCAAGTATTCAGAAGAAGAAAGTTGCCATTTATTGAGATGCAAAAGACCACAAAAGGAACCAGTTTAGGATGAAGTAAGTGGGGGTGGAAATAGGACTTTGGTTTAAGACATTAAGATTGCAAAGCCCATTAGCCATCCAAGCAGTGATGTGGAGTAGGCAGCAGGATGGGTGAGGAGCAGGGCAAGCTGCAGATTTCCTTGTATGAGTTGTTTGGGCATAGTCTTGGAGCTAGTTCTGAGACTAGATGAAAAAGCAAGGGCAAAAAGGCAAGAGAAATGTGAGGACTGGTTCAGAGTCCAGGAAGATGAGTGGGAATGAGGAAGAGACACTAAGAAGTCTCTGACAGACATGCAAGAGACCCGTGAAAGGTAAGGATAAAGATGGTGTCAAGTGGCGATTCAGAATTGGTCAATGGCTTTGGCTGTGTCGAGGCACCAGTGACCTTGACAAGAGTGGTTTTGGTGGAATGGTGCGAAAAAAGGCCGGATTGGAGAGGGCTCACAAGAAGAGGGAGAAACAACTGTACCCTTGAACAATGAATAGTAGCATGGCCAACTTGGTTTGGATTCCCAGCTATGCTCCCTGCCAGCTATGATGTGGGAGGTAAACTCTCTTAAATCTTTACCTTCAGTATCACAAACCAATTCTAAGATACACTTAAAAATTTTTTTTTAAGTAATAGGAATGTATCTTATAATCAACGCTGAAAATAATAACAACGGCTTTGTGGTCACCAGACAGAGGAATGCTCTAGAAGGCAATGCAGGCACCCTCGCGGATGTAGGTGAATCGCTCAAGCCTGGCTCACCTGATTTTCAGAGCTTGGAAATGCTGTGTGATTGTCATCCATTGAGAAGGAGTATTTCTCAGTCAGTCAAAAGACAGATGATTCAATTAAGAAGCAGGGGCAGGGGAGGGACACGGCAAGTGTAATAAAATGAGAAATGCAGAAGGAACCCTGCATTCTTTATTCTGCTCTAAATTACCCTGTCAACTGAAAGGGGCAGAAGACATCCCAGGTGGGTAATAAGGGGGTATTATGGGCACAGCAGAGGGAGCCAGAAGACTCTTCAGACTCTGAAGATGAAGGCCCAGATTCAAACATGCATTGTCATCTTGAAGAATAAACTAGCTATGATATGAATAAATATATCCTATATTCCAACCATAAGAACACCACACAACAAAACAGCGTTCCATAAGTGTAATATATGCTTTTCTATGAAAAGCTTTTATTAAATTGATGGTCTCTTAGAATCAAGAAAACGTGATGATACCTCATGGGGCCATTACGAGCAGTTTATTGGATCCTACCAGAAGCTAATAGGTGTGATACATTTATTGAAAGCCTAGTATATAGTAGGCACTCAATGAATAGGAGGTATTTTCACTGGTATCTATGATGTATATCGCCATTATTGTTCTCTCCAGGCATTCATCAGCCTTGTGTTATCTTCAATGGCCACATCTCATTTTCCAGAGGTAGTTCTCTCCTCTCCAAATGGAAGTTTCCTGCATCCCCTGACGGCACTACTTAGGCGCATGAAGTTCCTCTGCTAATTCAACAGTTGACAATGACAAAATGGGTTTCTCATGCCCCAGGTCATCCATCTCTTGCTTAGTTGAGGCCCCAGGGGCTATGAGGCAATATTTTACTGCTGTCCATATATTGGGAAGCTAATTTTGACCAAAAGACTCTTGTGCACTCTGCATGTTCCACCAGTTGGACAACTGGTGACTTACTTTTTGCTCATCCAGTTACACATTTGTGAACATCTTCATGGACAGTGTTATAGAGATAATACCATAGGCTATGGCATCAGAGAGACTGGAATTTGAAAATTAATCTCTCTGAGATTTCTTTGCCACAAAATGGAAATAATCAGGGTTTCACAGGCTCGATATGGGGATGAAGCAAACTCACAGAAGTCAAGTGCAATGCCTCACACATGGTAGGTGCTGTCCAGGGAGTCCATGATCAACTGAAAGACAGGATTAGGGTGCCTTCTAGAAGTGTGTAATAGCTGGAACAGAACTATAATACCAGGAGGACGTGTGAAATGAATCTGCAGCTCATACAATTCAATAATAAAAAATGAACAAACTTTAATTGAAGAATGGCCAGAAGATCTAAATAGACATTTTCCTGAAGAAGACACACTGATGGGCAACAGGCACACAAAATGATGCTCATCGTTGCTAATAATCAGAGAGATGCAAACCAAAACTACAATGAGGGACCACCTCAACCTGCTCAAAAGGACCATCATTAAAAAGTCTACAAATAACAAATGCTGGAGTGGGTATGGAGAAAAGGGACCCTTATACTGCTGATGGGAATGCAAACTGGTGCAGCCTTTATGGAAAACAGCATGGAGGTGCCTCAAAAAACAAAAAATAGAGTTGCCATGTGATCCAGCAATCCTGCTATAGGATGTCTATCCAAAAAAAACTGTAATTCAAAAGGATACACGCACCCCAGGGTTCACTGTGGTGCTATTTACAATAACCAGGGCATGGAAGCAACCTAGATGTCCATCAACAGATAGGAATGAATAAAGAAGAGGCGGTACATACATATATACAATAGCATATTACTCAGCCATAAAAAGGAATGAAATAATGCCATTTGCAATAACATGGATGAACCTAGAGATTATCATATTAAATGAAGTAAGCCAGACAGAGAAAGACAAATGCCATTTGAATACCACTTATGTGTGGAATCTAAAATATGACACAAATGAATGTATCTACAAACAGAAACAGACTCGCAGACATATAGAACAGACTTGTGGTTGCCAAGAGAGGGTGAGGGAAGGATAGATTGGGAGTTTGGGATTAGCAGATTCAAACTAGTATGTTTAGGATGGATAAACAACAAGTTCCTACTGTATGGCACAGGGAACTATATTCAATATCCTGTGATAAGCCATAATGGAAAAGAAAATAAATACAGATAACTGAATCATTTTGCAGCAGAAATTAACATTGTAAATCAAATATACTTCAATCAAGTTATAAAAAACAAAAAAATGAATCTGTTTGCAGCTCTCCTGCTGTACCGCCATCTCCTTTCACTTGAACCCTAAGACAGCCTCCAAATTTATCTTTTCCCCATCTGCTCATCCTAAGCATCTGGAGTGGAGGACTTCACAGTTGAAAACTTTTCAAGGCTTCCCATTGCTCGTAGAGTGAAGCGGGCTCCTCACGAATTCAGTGGGTTCAGCAGTTCCTGATTTGCCCACCACTCCAATCTCCTCACCTCAATGACAGCCACACTGTTTTTTTTTTCTGCTGGTGGAACACACCAAACCTCTTCTCGGAGAGGAGCTTTCATGCCTGGTGTTGCCTCTGCTGACAACTCTCTTCCCTTAGTTCTTCCTCTTCACACAAATTTCTCTTTCTCACGCTTTAGTTTCCAATTCAAATATCACCTCCACAGCTTTCCTAGTTACTCATAGAAAAATCCATTTCCCCCATTCTTCTCTGTTAGAACCAATCTGTGTATTTTCTTCACAACACTTGATTCAATCAGTCAATTCTAAAGAAAATCAACCTTGAGTATTGATTGGAAGGACTGATGCTGAAGCTGAAGCTCCAGTATTTTTGCCACCTGATGCAAAGAGCTGACTCATTGGAAAAGACCCTGATGCTTGGAAAGATTGAGGGCAAGAGGAGAAGGGGGTGGCAGAGGAAGAGATGGTTGGATGGCATCACCGACTCAATGGCCATGGGTTTGACTAAACTCTGGGAGATGGTGAAACACAGAGGAGCCTGGCTTGCCAAAATCCGTGGGGTCTCAAAGAATTGGACACTGAACAACAACAAAATCTTTTAAAACTAAGCTTTTTATTATACATTGGAGTATAATTGATTAACAATGTTGTGTTAGTTTCAAGTGTATAGCAAAGTGATTCAGTTATACATATACATGTATCTATTCTTTTTCAAATTCTTTCCCCATTAAGGTTGTTATATAACATTGAGTAGAGTTCCCTGTGTCATACAATAAGTCACTGCTGCTAACCTACAATAATCTGCTGCTAACTTATAACCACCAGAATTTCAGCTCTATGAGAGCAGAGACTTTGTCTCTAGACTCCTAGGGTGAAAATGAAGCAAAACTCAGAGGGGTTAGATGACTCAGCCTTTGTCATTCAACTGGCCAGTGACCAAGGTGGGATTTGAACCCAGACCCAAATTCCATGATCTCCACATGAGAACAGATTGTTGAGGACTATAGGTAGAGGCTTAGAGATAGGTTGCCTAGTCACTCAGTCATGGCTGACTCTTTGTGACCCCATGGACTGTAAACTGCCAGGCTCCCCTGTCCATGGGATTTTCCAGGCAAGAATACTGGAGTGGGTTGCCATTTCCTATTCCAGAGATCTTCCCAACCAAGGGCTCGAACCTGCATCTCCAGCAGCTCCTGCATTGCAGGTGGATTCTTTACCACTGTGCCACCTCGGAAGCCCCCAGAGACATTAGGGGTCCTGTCCTGGAAGGCAGGTCAGTTTCAAGGGTTGACAGAAAGAACGTCAGGAGGGGAAATTAAGCTCGTGGCCTCCAGCCATAGCTTCATTTCCCAACTGGGCAAAAGACAAGGTTTTAGGTATAGGTGAGCTCCTTCACTGACCTGACGGCAGCCTGGAAGATGTGCGAAGGGCAAGCATTGTGCTGGGCCCCAGGGGACTGAGAGGGAGAAGACAAATGATGCTGTGGAGCAAAGGCATGGAGTGGGTGAAGGATGCTGGCTCTGATCCTGAGAGCATTTCTGTCCCTTTGCCCTGGAGCCTCTGCTCTCCATTCCCCAGGTCTTAACACACAGAAGAGCTTTGAAGTTTGAGATTCTCCCCCAGATACATTTGAAGCTAACCTAATTACCTTTAAATGTCTAGACTTGTTCGGTTTTCAACTTGGAGAGAGCATCACAGAAAACCTGGCCGTGATCCATCCTAGTTCCCAAATCTTGGGTCTTCCCACCCACCCCATACCAGATTCTTTGTCTCTGCCCTCAGGCAGGCAAGGGGAAGGGCACATTTTTCTTCCTGGGAAAGAAATCCTCACTGGCCGAGAGTGTGGGATATGGGGTGAAAGTGAGCAACCACACAGATCTTGGAGACTGAAGAAGGGGAAAGGAAGAGGCAAGAAGGACTGGAGAGGAAAAGGTAAAGGAGCCACAGCTCCTCAGGCTGGGCTCAATTATGTGAGCTCTGTGATCTCCATAGATATTACAAAAGAAATCCAGCAAGCATTAGACTTTAAGAGAGGAAAGAAAAGGACAGCCAAGAATAGGTGGTGGTAAAGGAGCCCCTAGGATGCACTGCTCAGAATCTGGCCCCAGGGAACTGAGGGGACTTGCCTCTAGAAGTGCCAGTGCCTTCCCACCCTGCCATGGACCTTCCCCACTAGGAACTGCAAGGACCACGGAGCCCTGGAAGCCCTGGACTTTGACCTGCTGCTACTCCCATGGCAGCTGCTGCCTCGCCATCCATCTTGTATTCTTTTAACCAGGGTTCACGCCAGGGTGACACATTCCTCCCTTTCTGGAATACAAGAAGGTGAGAAATATTACTACTTCCCCCTCATCTCACACTAAAGGGAGAAGCAGCTATGGCCTTTTGTTGTTGTTCAGTCACTATGTCATGTGGACTCTGCAATCCCATGGACTACAGCATGCCAGATTTCCCTGAACTTCACTGTGTCCCAGAGTTTGCTCAAACTCATGTCCATTGAGTCGGTGATGCCATCCAACCATCTCATTTTCTGTCACCCCTTCTCCTGCCTTCAATCTTTCTCAGCATCAGGGTCTTTTCCAAAGAGTCTATTCTTCACATCAGGTGGCCAAAGTATTGGAGCTTCAGTACTTCCAATAAATATCCAGGATTGACTTCCTTTAGGATTGACTGATTTGATCTCCTTGTATCCAAGGAACTCTCAAGTCTTCTCCAGGACCATAGTTCAAGCGCATAGATTCTTCAGCTATCAACCTTCTTTATGCTCCAACTCTCACATCTGTAAATGACTCAGGAAAAACCATAGCCTTGACTATACAGACCTTTGTCCACACCAAACCCAGACTTCCTGCCTGGGGAAAGTGAGGATACCCAGCTGGCCTCCTGTCTGCTCTCTTTGTCTGGAGAGACCACCTACAAGATCAGGATGCTAGCCTCCAGTCACCTGCTCCTTCTCATGCCTCCCTCTTTCTCAGTCCAGGTCATTTCCTGACTTCTCTCCTTCCTTTATCCTCTCCCCATCACCACCCAGGCCAGGCTATGGGGCATCTCTATGTTCTTCTCAGCACTCTCCCACCAAGTGCCTCCATCCGGGCCACCCACTGGGCTGTGCTGCTGCTGATGGAGCAGGGGGAGGCCTCGCTGAACCCTGAGGAATTCTCCATGGAGAGGGGGAGGGCGCCCACACCAGAACACACTCCATAGGGTGTGTCCTCAGTGAGCACCAAGTAATCTCACCCGTGGGCGGAGCTGATGGGGTTGCTGTGTAGGTGTTCATTGGGTCACTAATTTAACAAATGGTTCTTCCTCATCTGACAAGGGCCAAGTACTATGCAAAGTACAGGTGGAAGAGGGTGAGGAAGGAAGGAGAGAAGAAAATGCATAGAAAGAAAAAAAGAAAAGCCAGAGATTAAAGTGTCAGTTGTGTGTGTGCGTGTGTGTGTGTGTGTGTGTTCTCTACTTTAGTTGCAGCGTCCAGGGAAGATCTTGGAGAGGATGGTATTCAGGAAGAGCCAGGCTGATGAAGGTTTTGGTAGAATGGTCCCTAGGCTCTGATGCAGGAATGGGCTTAGGGGTTTAGAGCAGAGAGGTCTCCAGGATGGTGATCTGGCGATATCTGAAGATAAGACTCCTTTGACTGTCATGACCAGGGGTGCCACGAGCATCTGGTGGCCAGAGCACAGGACAACCCCCAGAATAAAGAATTACCTGACCTGAACCCTCAGTAGTACCGAGGTTGGGAAACCTGGATTTAGAGGAACAGAAAGAAAACATGAGACTTAGAGCCTCAGGTCTGTCACTTTTGTGGTGTGACTTTGAATAAGTGGTTTAAGCTCTGTGTCTCCGTTTTCTCACTTGTAAAATGGAAGTAACCACATTTGCCCTGTCACAGGGCTTTATCATGAAAGGAAGTGAGAGCTTAGACTATACCAGAAAAATCAGCAACGCTGGTTATTGTATGATTTCTCACTGTGATCCAGGACAGTTCTCTGAGATATTCCATTATACCATAGGGTTTATTTGAGAAGCACCATGGGGCTGCACCCCCAGTACAGACCCTGGCCTGGACACAGAAGTCTCAGCATGGTGGCTTGTCTTGCCCAGCACCCATGAACTCGGGTGTAGACAGAGACTGGGCTGCAAGATGTAACAAACCTCCCCTCCCCTCAATTGGTACAAAGCTGGGCTCGGTTTCCAACCAGAACGCAAGGGGTTGGATTCAGTTCAGCTCTTCTCTGAGGTCTGAGAATTTAATCTCCTAGGATCTCCTGAGAGCTATCCACACCCTCCCCACAAAAATGTCGCCTCCCACTCCCCCCACCCGACTCCAACATTTTGACTATCATGTCTTAGAATTCCTTGACCCCCAAACACCCCTCGATGGACCTAGCTTAGAAACAGATGAATACATCCTGCACTGGGGGATCAAACATGAGCTTTGGAGTTCCAGGTAAAGGGGCAGTCGCTAAGTCATGTCCAACTCTTTGTGACCGTGTGGACTATAGCTCTCCAGGCTCCTCTGTCCATGGAATTCTCCAGGTAAAAATACTGGAGTGGGTTGCCATGCCCTTCTCCAGGGGATCTTCCTGACCTGGGGATTGAGCTCAGGTCTCCTGCATTGCAGGCGGATTCTTTACCATCTGAGCCACCAGGGAAGCCAGAATGAATAACTTGCCAGTAGGTCATTGACTTAACTAATGACTCCCTGCTTCTCTTTGGAAGCAGGGGAGGAAGTGAATTAAAATAATCGTGTGTCACTTCAGTGCAGCCCCCCACCTCCTACACTCAGGATCCCATGACTTGGACATATCTCAGACCTACTTCAAAGGGAGTCATAAGGTAAAAGGCTAGTTGGAGTGGGCAGCTACCTACCTACCTACCAGGGGATGAATAAGGCTCCCTCAGGCACGATTTTCACCAAAGCTTACCCCAGTTCCTGATGGGCCATTATTAAAGCTTTCTTCTATTCAATTCTAATTTTAATTGATTTTTAAAATACCGAAATCCTATAAAAATCACCTAAGTAACTCATGCAGAGCTGACAACTGTTAAAATGTTGTCACATCTGTTTCGGAAACTAAACATCTGCGAGTGGAACTCCCCCTTCCCTGCTCCTTTTTCCTGCCTCATCTCTCCCTCCCCAGGGGGAATCCTTATCATGACTTTTGTGGGTACATTTGTTTATCTTTAAATGCATTCTTCACATAATGAGAATAGTCTATGTACTGCTTTGATTTTTACTTTATAGAAATGGTATCCTGGGACTTAGCTGGTGGTCCAGTGGTTAAGAATCTGCCTTCCAGTGCAGGGAGTGAGAGTTCAATCCCTGGTGGCGGAACTAAGATCCCACATGTCACGGAGCAATTAAACTGATGCGCCACAACTACTGAAGCCCCAGTGCCTAGTGAGCCAAAGGAAATTGTATCCTGTTGTGTGCATCGTTCTGCAACCTTGGTTGCTTTATTCAATGCTTTATGCTCGGGACCCATTTGTATTTTTCCTTTGGGTTTCCGGGTGGCTCAGATGGTAAAGAATCTGCCTGCAATTCAGGAGACCTGGGTTCGATCTCTGGATCAGGAAGATCCCCTGGAGAAGGGCAGGGCAACCTGCTCTAGCCTTGCCTGTGGGGGCAGTGATCCTCACATGTCCTTCACCAGTCCCAGTTCGCATTTCATTACAAGAATCCTCTGTTAGGTGATTACTTCTCCACGTGTGTGGGAATTTTTCTAAGGTTCATTTTTCTCTGAGTCTTGGAAGCTGTTTAGTTTTTAAAGCCACTCCCCACCCCCTTAAGTTGAAATCCTGGAGGAGAGGAAGCATCTGAGACCTTTATGGGCCAAAACATCAGAGGAGGGCGCCAAGAGTGGGAGGAGCTGAGAGGAGTGCCTCCAAATCCCACTGGGGTGTGGGAGGGGCACACCCACTGTTATTAACAAGAGAGTGTCACCAGCACAGCAGAGACGGGAGGGAGGGACCCAGAGGAGCCTTGGCCAAACAGACAGGTCCTCCGCTGCAGGTGATGAAGCTGCTCTTCCTTGCTCCGAGGCAGCCTGGATGCCAAGGGTAGCATTTTCCCTGGTCACATCCCAGACTCTGGAGCCACATTGGACCTTTACCCCATTCCTTCACCGCCCAGAGGTGACATGGAAGTCCCAGAGCAGGGAAGGGACTTGCCCAGGTCACGTAACAATGTCCGGACCTGAAACTAATATCCTTTCCATTCTATCCAGAGAACAGGACCAATTGGAATCCATTTTCCAGATGAAGGGTGGGCAGTTCCTGCTTTATGTGGGCCACGTGTGTAAGGAGGAGGTATGGAGTGAGTGTGTGTGTGTGTGTGTGTGTGTGTGTGTGTGTGTGTGTGTGTAAGGCTGCCTGATACAAATGAGATTCTGCCCTGTGGGCGGGTGGCATGCTCCATTCAGAGATGCTCAGCCCATAGGTTTGGTGCGGAGAAGGCAGAGGAAGCTGCTGCAGGCTCTGCGTGGGCCCCAGCCCTGGGTGGCAGAGCTGGCTGGCCTCCAGGAATAGCTGGTGGCTGCTGGGCTGGGACTGGAGCTCTGCCTGCATCACCAGCCCAGGACAATTGCTAATCTTGGGAACCACACCTTTGCGTTCTTATGTTCAGTTCCATCTGTGGGACTCAGCAACTTCACACTCACTGTTATTCATCCACATGGTCCTCAGGGTACACCACGTGCAAGCATTGGGTGTTGAGAAGGAGGCGACAAGTCCTCTCACAAAGAACTTGAATGTGGTTGTGAAACCTCAGCTTCCTTTTCTTTTTCTTTAATTTTTTTTTTTTTTTTTTGGTTTGTTTTTAAGGCTGCAACATGCAGCATGTGGGATCTTGGTTCCCCAACCAGGGATCGAACCCATGCATTCTGCATTAGGAACATGGAGTCTTCACCCCTGGACCACCAGGAAAGTCCCAACCTCAGCCTCCTTTGAAAGGAAGACTTGGTTTCCAGACCTGGCTCTTTCTCTCTACTGTGAGAAGCCCCACTGACCACAGGAAGCCCCCGACTCTGGGCCCAGAGCTGCCACTCAGCTCACTTGGCACTCAGCCTGCACAGCCTGCAGACAGCTCTTGCATTACTGAGTTTTTCAGAAGCAAAGGGTCTTTAAACTTCCTTAAAGGCTGGGATGGCACCCCAAGGCTTCCTTGTATCTCACATGGTATGGTGATCAGTGCTGAGAACACAATACATATTTTTAATGACATCCCCAGCTCAGAGAGCTCAGATTTTACTGGCCAAGCTCAGCGGGGAGGATAGGTGACTTCAGCTGGGGTCCCATACATGTAGACTGGAAGCCAAGTCTACAAAACTAGAATCCAAGTCTGATTTCAACCCAAACTTCCACCTCTTTGACTTCATTGGAGTCAACTGGTCACCTTGGGAAGAAGGAAATTTACCCTCTCCTTGACCTCCCAGTCCTGTTCAAACCTGGGGCCAAAACAAATAAATACTGGGTTGCCCAAAAAGTTCATTCAGGTTTTTCTGCAATATGAACTTTTTGGCCAACCCAAGAAAAAGCAGAGTATTTGTTTTCAATGGTTGGGTTGAAAGTTAAGACAGAGACACTTAAAGAGAGTTTAAAAGGTAGCACCAGTTTAACTAAAGATGCAAGACAAACTAGCAGGAGTTTGCTGGATTAAAGCCAGCTCTCTGACTCCAGCATATGATAAATTTTTAATTTTTTCTCTTATAGGAATGAGATAATTGTCTGCTGTGAATGCTTGTGTGCATGCATGTGAAGTCGCTTCAGTCATGTCCAATTCTTTGTGACCCCATGGACTGTAGCCCACCAGGCTCTTCTGGCCATGGGATTTTCCAGGCAAGAATACAGGAGTGGGTTGCCATTTCCTTCTCCAGGGGATCTTCCTGACCCAGGGATCAAACCTGGGTCTCTTGCAACTCTTGCATCAGCAGGTGGGTTCTTTACCACTAATGGCACCTGGGAAGCCCTTATGAATGTCTGTGTCCCACTAAAATTCATATGTTGAAGCCAAAAGTGATGGTGTTGGGAGGTAATTAGTTTTAGATGAACATGTGGGTGGGGTCCATCATAAGATGGGATTAGTGCCCTTATAAGAAAAGATCAGAGAGTACCTGTTATTTGTCTCTTTCCTATCCCCTTGTCCCCAAACACATCCAATGTGAGGAAACAGTAAAAAGTCAGCCATCTAAAGAAAAAGGAAAAAAAAGCCATGTATAAGCTAAGCAGAGAGGTCTCACCAGAGACAGAATCTGCCAGTGCCTTGATCTGGGACATTCCAGCCTCCAGAACTATAAGAAGTAAATGTCTGTTATTTAACTCCCCCAGGCTGTGCCTACTCTGTTATAGCAGTCTGAGCTAAGGTGGGCTTCCCAGGTGGCACTAGTGGTAGAGAACCCATTTGCCAATGAGGGAGACATAGAGATGTGGGTTCAATCCCTTGGTGGAAAAGATCCCCTGGAAAAGGATAAGGCAATCCACTCCAATAGTCTTGCCTGGAGAATCCCATAGACAGAGAAGCCTGGAGGGCTACAGTCTATAGCGTCACAAAGTCAGACATAACTGAAGTGACTTAGCACCCATGCACAAGCTAACATACTGTCCCCCTCCCTACCCTCCAGACACCCTGGCAGAAGATGCTGTCTGGGCTGTCAGGTCACCCTGTTTCTGGCATTGTCCTTTCCTTATATTCTTCCCTCCTGCTTCTCAGTTCACATGGTGCTGGCAGCCTCACAGCCTGCAGACATGCCGTGCTCTGTGGAGAGCTCCATAATGGACAGACACTTGCTGAGAAGTCAGGTTCTTGGAGCTCTAATCCTGGTTCTGCACTCCACACCCCTCCACCCCATCCACAGCTCTCGGACTCCAGCAACCAGGTCACTGTCTGGCCCCATCTGTTATGACTTGCCTGCCCCTTTGGGTTGTGGGTCCACAGGAGAGAACCTCATATATGATAATATATGATAAATATACGTTTATCAGAGCCCATCCATGGAGCCTGTTTTACTTGCCTTATTGCGTTAGGTCTTCAACAGAGAATCACAGAGTGATGGGTTTGTTTTGTCATCTGGCAGAAGAGTGAACCTTTCAGCATCTCTATTTCCTTCTGTTAGATAAGCACAGCTGATGCCCACACCTCATAAAGCAACCATCAGGATTAAATGAAACCACATTTATGAAAATGCTTGACCACAGTAAAAACAGTACACACAGGATAAATTTAAACCAAGTGCTTGTGGAATTATAAAGCAGTATGGAAAGATGCTAGGACTACATCCTCCTGTATCTTTAAGTTAAAAGGGTGAATCTTTAGGGAAGGACTATGGCACCACCCTCCCCACCCCGACCCCAACTTCCACCTTCCACCCCCATCCTCATCTCCTGCTATCTCCCTGTTGCGACAGGCTGGTGTCCTGGGGACCTGGCAGCCACCAGACCTGCCTCTTAGCCTCCAGAAGGGCAGCTGGGGCTTGCAAAGATGTGAGAGCAGTCTCCTGGCATCTGCCAGCTGGGGCTGGGAGGTGGCAGGGGGAGGGGAGGCAGGGGAGGGCTGCTGGCTGCACCAGGCTGGTGGGAGGGCCCCCAGCCAGCTCCCCAGCAGAGGTCTCTTGGGGCTAAATGGGGCACGTGCCCAGGATTAATTGACTCCCCTTTTAAGATGCCTCTCCCTCTGGCCCCTCTGCCCCTCCCCACAGTATGTTGCCTGATTCAGCTTTCCTTATCTGGAATTCCAGTGCTAGTATTCCTGTCCTTGACCTCTCCTCCCATTTGTCACTCTAAAGGAAGGTCGGGCAGGGGCTGGGGCCAGGGCCCAGGCAGGGGTGAGCCAGGGAGCTGGTTAATCATCTCAGTCCTATCTGCAAACCTCCCAGCACTCACTTGATTTCTTCTTGCCTGCAGGGCTCCACGTGCAAAGCACAGTATATATATATATATATATTTTTTTTTCTTTTGAGTGAATGGATGAATGAAAGAGAGGCGAGGATGAAGGAGGGAGGGGGTGGCGAGCGTGGGCAGCGAGACGAGGGGTTGAGGGGGAGCAGGGGCCCACGCAGCTCTCAATTAAGTGTACTTGGGTTCCGTGGAAAGGCAGAGAGTGAAAGAAAAATCACTGGCAGGCTGAGTCACACCATCGGGGTGAACAATCGGAAGCAATTCTCCTTCCCACTGCCGGGGAGGAATCAAAAGCCATTCTGCCCCGCCGGCTTTTGTGTGCAGGCTGGGGCGCTGCAGCTGAGCCTTCCTCCATCCCGGTGGGCAGCTTGTGTCTTAGCAGTGCTGATTGACGGTTCTCCCCAGGAACCAGATTACCCTCCAATCCCAACCTGCCCTTCTCTCTTCCAAAAATAAAGCCACAGTTACATGCAAAGCTCATGCAAATTTAACCCCACAGCTGCTAGTGCAGTGGCTGTTCCCACGTGAGGGAGCAGAAGGCGAGCCTCATGCACATTCAAGATTCGGGTACCACCAAGCCCCTGGGCCCCGAGAGCTGAGCAGTGCGGGTGAGGGGAGCTGCTTCTCCTCTTGGTCAAGGGGGCGGCATGTAAAGAACTAGATCTTAACTAGAGGGGCATCCAGGAGGGCTGGGAATCTGGCTAGACTCCTTCCCATCCTCTCTGATCAGAGATTAAAAACCCAGGACCAGTTGGGCTTTGGAGGCCTGAATGCAAGGGACAGATGGGTCCCCTGTCTGCCAAATCCTTGCGGGCCTAGAGTACAGACCAAGTGGGTACCTCCTAGAAGGGTAAATTTGAAGGTACTAGGTCTGTGTCAGAACCAACAGGGTCTTGGACAGGCATTCAGACTTAGGTTTGACCTATTTACCATCTCCAAAGTGTTAGTCAGTCGTGTCCAACTCTTTGGGACCCCACGGACTGTAGCCCGCCAGGCTCTTCTGTCCATGGGATTCTCTAGGCAAGAATATTGGAGTGAGTTGCCACGTCCTCCTCCAGGGGATGTTCCCGACTCAGGGATCGAACCCGAGTCTCTTTCATCTCCTGCATTGCAGGCAGATTCTTTACCATTTGGGTCACCAGGGAAGCCCCATCTCCCATCTCGGTGGCTGTCTCAAGGATACTGAGGCCAGATTCAGGTTCAGTATGGACAAATCTGTGTTCAGTTAGCCACTTGGGTCATGGGCTTGGGGAAGGGCAGTGGTGACACAGTGTTAGCTACGTGACATCCCTGGTCCCTGGGCCAAAGTTGGTACCTGGTTGCTGTTGTTGTTTTTTACTTGCTAAGTTGTGTCCAATGCTTTTGCAACCCCATGGATTGTAGCCTGCCAGGCTCCTTTTTCCATGGGATTTCTAGAGCTGGGGCTAGAAGCCTGGCCTCCTAACTCCCCAGATGGCTTACTTCCCACTTACAGCAAGAGTACTGGAGTAGGTTGCCACTTCCTTCTCCTGGGAATCTTCCTGACTCAGGGATCAAAACTGAGTCTTCTTCATCACAGGTAGTCTCCTGCATTACAGGTGGATTCTTTACCACTGAGCCACCTGGGAAGCCCTGGAACCTGGTTAGTCTTTGGCAAATCAGATGACCCAGCAACTTCAGTTGAATGGGAGATGCCTCGAGTTCCCTCAGGATCTTGGACACCCTGGAATGCCTTGGTGTTCCCACCTCTCCAGAGTCATGACCCTCCCTTCCCCCAGCCCAGCTCTGCACTGTGGTCCTCCTTCACTCTCCAGACCAGGTTCCCGGGTTCTAAGGAAATAAGCAGGGGGGTGACCTCACATTCCATTTTATCCCAGGAGCCAGGGAGAGGGAAATGCAGGGAGCCTCTCACTAGAGTCGCCGTTTGAGCAGGAAAAGGGCTTGACGCTCCTTCCCGGGCATCACAGATATACCTACCTAATCACTCCACCTGCACATGAGGTCCATCCTAAGACAGTGGGAGCCCCCGGGGAAATTGGTAGGACAGGAAACAAGTTGGTATCAGATCACAGGATGCAGAAAAGCTTTTAGAGACTAGAGGTGCTGCTTCAGTGCTTCGCAATAAAAGGCCAGAGAGGTGGGGTGACTTGTCCAAGGAAATACAGCAAGGCAAGTGCAGAGCTGGGGCTGGAAGCCTGGCCTCCTAACTTCCCAGATGGCTTACTTCCCACTTACAGCTTTCACTAACAAGAAAGAAGGAAGGGCAAGAGTGAAAATATCATTCTGTGTTGAGAGATACTGATTTAAAACTGCTCAGAATAGGGACCTCCCTGGTGGTCCAGTGGTTAAGAAGCCAGCTTCCAGTGCAAGGGATGAAGGTCGGGGAACTAGAATCCCACAGGCTGCAGGGCAGCTAAGCCTGCCTCCACAACTAGAGAAAGCCTGTGGTGTCACAATGAAGACCCGGCACAAAACAAAAAACTCAGATCAAAGGATCCAAACTAGAGATGAAGTTCCCCACGCCACATCCCAGCAACCTGCGATGTGTCACCATCAGCCATAAACAGTGGCTGAGGGCAGATAATAAGTGGTATCTCTCCATGAAAAATCAGTGGCAAACTGGAACTTGTAAGTTTGGCTGATGCAGGGCTGTGACAAGGACTTCCCTGGGGGCTCAGTGGTAAAGAATCTGCCCTGCCAATGCAGGAGACACAGAAGATGTAGGTTCAATCCCTGGGTTGGGAAGATCCCCTGCAGGAGGAAAAAGCAATCCACTCCAGTATTCCTGCTGGGAAAATCCATAGACAGAGGAGCCTGGTGGGCTACAGTCCATGGAACTGCAAAAGAGTCAGACACAACTGATCACGCATGTATAGGGTAAAAAGCTCTTGACCACCTACAACACCCTAGGGAGAGCTCTGCCTCAGGAATAAAAGGGAGATCTTACAACAAAAGGCTCTGAGTCTTCCAGAATGTTGGTAGGTGTGAGAGAAGGATGGAGGGTCGATGCAGGAGGGGAGTGTTTGTTCTAAAGAAGCTCCCCTTCTCTCCTCACCTCTCCCTTCATCCCCACCACTGACTGGCTTTTACACCCACTGAGTGTATTCAGTACACAGGCTTCCCCAGGTGCTGCTAGTGGTAAAGAACCCACTTGCCAATGCAGGAGATGTAAGAGATGCAGGTTCGATCCCTGGGTTGGGAAAATCCCGGAGAGGAGGCATGTCCACCCATTCCAGTATTCTTGCCTGGAGAATCCCATGGGCAGAGGAGCCTGGTTGGTTACAGTCCGTGGGGGTGCAAACAGCTGGACATGACTGAGTGACTTAGCATACAGAGCACTGAGTGTATTCAGTCTGTGTGAGTGTATGCATGGGGTAGGAGTGGGGGTGGGCCTCAGGTAAGTTTCAGAACTCAGGAATTGGAATTGAGGAAGCCCTTGTTCTCAATGCTGGAAATGACCTAGAGGAGCTTGAAGAGTTTAACCTGGTCCCTTAGGGAATATGGTCCTCAGGATTTGGAGTTGTCTGTGTGCATCTGAGTGTTCTTTGTGGGCTCAAAGGAATGGCCTGTCTGTTGAGATCTCTGTGCATAGCAGGGGAACCTTCCCAAACCCTGACGAGTCTCTACAGGTCCTGAGTTAA
This sequence comes from Antilocapra americana, assembly GCA_007570785.1. Classification (NCBI taxonomy): domain Eukaryota; kingdom Metazoa; phylum Chordata; class Mammalia; order Artiodactyla; family Antilocapridae; genus Antilocapra; species Antilocapra americana. Next base: position 31,772,156 of record ML661897.1, on the reverse strand, counting down.
TCTTTTCTTCAGAGCATCTGATGTGCCTGGCTGGGGAGTTTTGACTTCTGTGTCAGCTCTGCCCTGATCTCTCAACCTCCTGCTTCTTCTTCCTCCAGGGCACGTTCCTGGCAGTGAACTAGGAGCCAGACTAGGAGCCTCTGGCGAGCATCAAGCACCCCCACCCCCACCTTCCTGGAGCCCCTGGCCCACACTGGCCCTGACAGTGATAGTTAATCTCTCTTCAAAGCCCAGGGATCCCACAGGGCTGGCCCATGGCCACCCCTTAAGTCCTCATTACTGTCCCCCCCACCACTGTGACACTGTACCTGGTAGAGTTACCACCTGACAGAGCCACAGGTGTGCAGAGAAGCTCCAAAGTATCACACGGTGATGCTGAGCCTTGGGGGTCTCTTCCACTGTGCTTACGACCCTCTTTGCCCTTCATGCCCCAGAGATGTTGCAGATCTCCTGGTGGTCCAACTTGTCCCTCAGGGCTTTCTAGCATGCTCCTCCCTCTACCAGGAGGACTCCCCGCCACCACCACCACCCAACCTTAGCTGTTTAGAGGGGAAAGATGGACAAGCACCCTTCCTTCCCCACTACTTTCCTCCAATTGTCTGAAGGAAGCAAGGCCAGTTCTGTATACTGCTAGGACATCACATTCAAGGACACAAATACTGACCCCCTGCACTCTGGGGAGGAGGAAGGCTGGGCACCTGATTGCTACTGGGGATGTCCTAGCAGATGCTGAGATCTGGGCTGGGGAAGAGGTTTAGACCAGGAGTTTAAGATTATTGCCCCTGCCCCAGGACTGTCATGAAGACTGCGCAGACTGAGCTGTCCTCTTAAAATGTCCTCTTAAAAAGGCAGAGAGAGTTTGCCCTTACTGACATTTAGAATTGTGTCAGGAAGTGAAAAATGTAGCATGCCTTCAAGGCCCTGTACAATTTCCATTCTCTCTTTACCTCCTGTTACGGTGTTTCCCAGCTAGTCAGGCCACAGGTTCATTGACACTCAGGGGTGCATCTGACATTAAGAGTGACCTCCTCACCAGCATCTCTGATGCCCTCAAAAGTTTCCTGTCTCCATGCCTTTGGTCATGGGGCTCTTTCCTATCTGAAGTTAAGATAAACACACACTCTCTCTCTCTCAGGTCCAGTCTTCCCTGGTTTCTCCTGCTCAGTAGACTTTATTCTTTGGACAGTACTTTTGTCAACCAGATAGTAAACGTCTTTTGAGCCCAGATTCTCAGGGACACACCAAAGAATCAAGATCTCCTAGCAAGCCTGGACTGTGACTCCTGCCTTTTGAGCTTCTCAAGTTAAACCTATTAAAGCTTCTCTACTCTAAGCCCTGTATCCACTTCTGCATCTTACTCCCTGCAGGCAGCTTCATCTCTACAAGCACTGGGAGGAAACTCCATCAAGTTCTTCAACTCCTAAACTTAACATGCAATTGACATGATTCTTGCCTGTCTGTGCCTGTCACAGTGAACTTATATCAAGGCTAATCCTTCCAGCCCTGCTGTGATTCCACCAACTCCAACCATCTCAGAGGTCTGCCTCTAAGAATCATGTCCTTTTCCTCTATTTCTTCACATTCTTGCTTTCTGTTATTCTTAACAAAGAGCACTTAATCATGCAGAAGTCTGCCAGCTCCAAAGCAACATCTGAACTCCATTTTCCCTCCCCAAATCATCATCTTTCCTCCTGTGCACAGCCAGCTGCTGCTGCTTCTTTTATGAAAACATTTATTTCTTTGGTTGTACCAGGTCTTATTTGTAGCACATACACAGACAGATCTTCGATGCAACACGTGAGATCTTTTAGCTGTGGCATGTGGATTCTTTAGCTGTGGCATGTGGGATCTAGTTCCCTGACCAGGGATTGAACCCAGGCCCCTTGCATTGGGAGTGTTGAGTCTTAGCCACTGGACCACCAAGGAGGTCCCCAGTCAAGCTTCTTGAGAGAGAAGGTTATCCTCACCTTTGCCACTTGATCCTTCCCACTTGGCCTTAGTCCACAAAAGCTTGGTTTCTGTCTCTCCCAATCCACTAGAATTTCTCTCCAGGGATATTGCTCATCCAACTGATACTTTCCTATAGTTATCAAACTTGACCTCCCAGTCATTTCATATTATTTTTCAACCCCATCCTTTTGGGAACATTCTTTCCTTTACTTGCTGCGCTCAGTCACTCACATGATATTGTATCTCTTGACTTTTCTCCTATCACCTTCAGCTACTTCCTCTGTCTGTCACTTTTATTTCTTTCATCCTGAAAAGCTGGTGGCTTTTCAGGGGTCCACGGTGGACCCTGTTCTCTGCTCCTGGTTGGCCTGTCTTTCCCCGTGGTTTTAGCTGTACCCACATCATGATTTTTGGATTCAGGTCTGCAGCCCAAACCTGTCTCCCAAGCTCCTGACTTGGAACATCAATTGCTTACCTTCACTGGGATGGGCCAATGCATTTGAAACTAACATGTCTAAATTCCTCCCTGCTATTACCCACCTCCCCCAAACAGGTCCCTCCTTCTGAGTTGCTAGGCTTGAAGAATGGTACAACCCAGCCAGAACTCTGATTCTGAGAAATCTGACCAACACAGGAACCCTTGATCCCTTCTTCCTTTCATCTTATATCTGAGCAGTCACTATGTCTTATTTTTTTTAAACTTAAAAAAATTCATTGCACATCCAGGTAGGATCTTTAGCTGCGGCATGAAAACTCTTAGTTGTGGCATGTTGGATCTAGCTCCCTGATCAGGGATTGAACCCAGGCCCCCTGAATTGGGAGCTCAGGGTCTTAGCCACTGGACCATCAGGGAAGTCCCAATCCTATTTTTACTATTGATTTTCCTCAAAACCATCATTTCCCTCCAAATCCACAGCATTGTCTTAGTCTGTTTCCATTGGTAGGCCTGTATTTTGCACTTTCCCAAGCTTTCCCAAGGATTCCCTATTGCCCAAAGTTTAAATAAAGTCCAAATTCTAACATAGCAGAGAAGACCTTTGTGATCAGAATTATTTATCTTGTATCTTCATATTATATAGCACCATGCCCTTCCTTCCCTCACCTCCATCCATTTCCTATGGATTTGAGTTTTAGACACGTTCAGTGTTGTCCAATGACCTTCTTCCAAGTTTTCCCACACTGCTCCCTATACCCAAGTACCCAGGACTTTGCTGAGATACAGCTTCCAGTCTGAGGCCTTCCTCCATGTCCTCGATGTGTCCATATTTCTATCACGGCTTCAATCACCCTACAATTGCAGGTCCTCTTCATTCATGTCTCTTTCTCAAAAGACTTTAAGACTGTTTCATTCAATGCTGTATTCTTAACTCCTAGTATTGTGCCTGATCCAGAGCTTTACAAACATTTTTTGAATGGAGAAACATATGTTTGAAAATCATATCCGAGGGACTTCCCTGGTGGCCCAGTGCCTAAGACTCTGTGCTCCCAAAGCAGGGGGCCGGGGTACGATCCCCGGTCATGGAACTAGATCCTGCGTGCCTCAGCTAGGAGTCTTCATGCCACAGCAAAGACGTGGTGCTGACAAATAAGTAAGTAAAATAAAAACCATCTTCTGTTTCAGCGCATGGATTCTGTGAGCTGCAACACCACAAAACATTTCACAGTGGTGCTTATAAATATTTTCATCCTAAGCCTGACCCTGGGGGGCTCCCGGGAACACACTAGGGCAGTCTGGAACACAGCTGTGACCATCCCCACTTGGCCACACTCCAGAGAAGGCTCCTTTGGGTGGCACTAGTGTCTCAGTGGCACCACGTCTTGAGTGTCTGGTGGGTACATCGGAGTGTCTTGACCTGCTAGGCCCAAGCGTGTGTGCTATTTTCAATGCCCCTATTGACGTCAGGTTTTTCCAAGTCATCTGCACTCTGAACTCCATTTGTAAAGACTGTGGGACTCACAGAGTGATCACCCACCCTGTAGTGCTTGGAACTTCCCTGGGCGGCCAGGCTACAGCACTAAAGCCCAGAAAGTTCCAGTAAAACTGAGATAAGCTGGTGGTCTCATCTAGTCTGGAGGGTGGGATTAGTACAAGAGAAGGCTGAATTAGTCCTGGTGACACCCTGACTGAGTGGCTGCTGTCCTGGGTGATGTGACAGGAAACCAAGGTAGGATGGCTGCCTCGGTACCTCTCAGGGCTGTGATCACGGGCTCCTGGAGGGAAGCGTCCATAGGGAGGGCTGTGTCATGAGCTGGGGTGGGGATTGGCAAAGAAGAATGTCTGTGGATGGGATGGGTGAATCGTTAAGTTTGAGGGAGAAAGAAAGGGGAGAACTGAGCATATGGGTTAGCCCTCATGCCCAACATTCCTACAGACCTCAGAGAGACAGGGAAGCAGGAAGTGGAGGAAGAACCTGAAGGAGGAAGAAAGGACGATGAGGAGGAGGTCCAAGAGTATCTGAGAAGGGGAGGGTCCAAAAGACTGAGGGGAACTCTCAGAAGCGGGGGAAGAGTGTGGAAAGGAGAAGATGGAGAGGGCGGGAGTAAGACGGGGAGTGCCAGTTGGTCCGGTGTGCAGCAGCAGAAGGAAGGACCAGACAAAGATGCTGGGTGAGAGCGGGGCCTCATTGTGATGTAAATACAGTGATGGTGGGGGAGGAGGGGGCTGAGGGAGGGAAGGTGAGGGTTCAGTGCAGAAACAGCAGTGGAGATGAATGCCGAGATTATATCAGAGCTGCTGCTTATGGAGATCAGATTTCTTTTGTGCAGCTGTCACAGTCCGGGTGAGCTGTTATTAACTAAAAGAAGTCAGGGCTTAGCAGAAAGGAGGTGTGTGGTTGAGTGTATCTTAGCGTGGCAGGAGAAACCATGTAGCCTGCAAGCTTTCAGGGACAGGGGCACATTTTAATAGCAAGAGCCATCTGTAAAGCTAGAAGCTACTACTCTCTCCCCCACTGCCAAAACCCAAATTATTTAAGAGTAAAAAAATGAAATGAATTTTCAACCCCCCCCAAATCAAAACAATTTTAAAATTAAAAGATAAAATAAATTATAGAATCCTTGAAGATACTTGTTTTATCTGTTTTAAAACACAAAATGACTCGGACTTCCCTGGCAGTCCAGTGGTTAAGACTTCATGCTTCCAATGCAGGGGTGCAGGTTTGCTCCTCGGTCAGGGAAGCAAGATCTCACTTGCCTCAAGTGGTGTGACCAAAAGGAAAAAAAATACAATGACCTGAAGAGTGGATAACTATTGAAGGTATTTCCAATACTGGACATCAAGTGAAGGTAAGTATAAAAAAGTGGTGTTTTAACAGGACAAAACCAAGAAAAGAATGGTTTGAGAACAAGGCCTTTAACTGGGGATTTTCATTTTTGAAAGCCATTGGGTCAAAGGAAGAGGCAAGAGCACTAGAAAAACCCCAGGAGCCTTGGAATGGCAAACTCCTAAAAGCACCGTTTTCCTCTGTTTCTCCCCACTGAAGAGCCAAGAATCTCACGCAAGGTCCCAAGCAACAGGATGTATCAGGGCCATCTGTGTCTATTGCTAATCCTGGTTTAGCACAGAGTTTGGGGATTCTGGGGCTAGAGGGAAGGGAGCAGTAAGAGATTATATGTGAGAGCCCCTCCATCAACCAGGAGGGTTCTGGTGCCTTAGCAAAGAAGGGTAGAAATAGCCCGCTGACTGTGAGTCCCTTGGAATGTGTCACCACTGTGCACAGTGCCTGGCACAAAGTTGGAGCTCAATGAATGTTCAATGAATATATACATAAAACAGATCATCAACGAGGACCTACTGTATAGCACAGGGAACTATACTCAGTATTTTGTAATAACCTCTAAGGGAAGATAGTCTGAAAAAAGAATATATATACATAATGACATGACGGAATCACTTTACTGTATACCTGAAACTGATACAACCTTATAAATCAAATATACTTCAATAAATTAAAAAAAAAGTTTAACATGTTTTCAAAAAGTTCAGTGAATGAATGAATGAACTTCCTACCTTAGAACTCTCCTAGTGCAAATGGATCTTCCCTATTCTAGCAGCTTAAGTTTCATTTCTGAAACACAGACCAGATTGCTTCAGGTTGAGATTCTTTACAGCCTCTCCCTCTTGGCAACAACTGTCCTAATTTCCTTCCTCAGAGACTTGCACTCCCAGGGCACTCATGATTCCACATGACCTGCTCCCAGCCCCACCCCCCCACCCCTTTCCAGCTCTGTTCCACCCTTCACCCTCCACTGACTGCTCACAATTTCCTCCAGACACCTCTCAGTATATCCTACACCCAGAGCCTTGCTCAGGCTGTTGGTTCAACCTAGAATCTCTTTCACCACTTGCCCCTGTGATCCTAGCCTTCAGCCAGTGATAATCCCCTCTTCAAGGTCCCACTCAAAAATCACTTCCTCCGGGAACTGCTCCTGTGTCTCCCTTGCTACTTTGTGTGTCATTTCACAACAGGGGGCCTGGAGGTAGATGAAGCCCTGCACTAGTTTCCTCCTTTTTCTTTAAGTCCTTTATTCTTTACTTACATTCTTCCCTGATCTTTGGGCTTCTTGAAGACTAACACTGTTGTGTTTGTCTCCATAGACTCAGCTACATGACTCTTAAAGAAAGGAGTGAAAGAGAAAGTTGCTCAGTCATGTCCGACTATTTGTTACCCCATAGACTGTAGCCCACCAGGCTCCTCTGTCCATGGAATTCTCCCAGCAAGAATACTGGAGTTGAGTTGTCATTCCCTTCTCCAGGGGATCTTCCAGACCCAGGGATCAAACCTGGGTCTCCTGCATTGTAAGCAGATTCTTTACCATCTGAGCCAACAGGGAAGGAGGGAGGGAGCCAAAGAGGCTCAAAGAGGTTGGAAGAAGAAATGTTAATGGGTTGGTGTATAAAATGGCAGATTTCCCAGACTTCTCTGGCAGTCCAGAGAAGGCCAAGACTCTGCATTCCCAATGCAGGGCCCCGGGTTTGATCCTTGGTCAGGGAACTAGATCCCACATGCCACAACTAAAGATTCTGCATGCTGTAACAAAGATCAAAGATGCCACATGCTACTAAGACCTGGTGCAGCCAAATATGTAAATAATATTTTGTTTTAGGGACTTCCCAGGTGGTCCAGTAGCTAAGACTCTGCTTTTCCAAAGCAGGGGGCTGGGTTTGATCCTTGGTTAGGGAATTAGATATCACATGCAGCAACTAAGAGTTGACATGCCACACCTAAAGATCTTGCAAGCTGCAAAAAAAATAAAACAAAAATAAACCTCATGTACTTATTCACCTTTAAAATATATAAATATTTTAAAAATTGCTAATTCCCTATCTTTTTGCCTCAGAAATTGCTGTCATCGGCACTGAACTTCCTTCTCCTGACAGCTTCCATCCCAAGATGTACAATTACTATTGAGGGGAGCTGGAGGAGGCATGGACCACCCTCCTATCAGGGCAAGAGTGAAGATGCTCTCGTTCCTTTAGGCACCCCATCTCCATTCTGAGTTTCATCAGAGAAAAGATGAGGGTAGATTTCCCTCCTTTTCTCAGCTATTTCTTTGGAAGAATTGGCTGTGATCTTCTTAGAGCATCCCACAGTCAGCCTGTGCCCTTCTTCTTGCTTTTATCTGCCCAGTAATAGCACTAATTGGCAAGACTTGGGCTCTTTCTCCAGTCCTGTTTTGTCAGGCGTAAAAGTCCTCTCTAATTTTCTGGTTGTGGACACTGTTCCCGCTGGCACTCTTCCTTGGGAGTTCCATTGTCACTTGAGCCTCATGAAAGGCCCCTTCCAGCTCGCTCATTTACTGTACCTCATTGTCCACATCCATTCATTGACATTCATTGGGATAATTCCTCCTCCCTGCTGCCACAGGCATGGAGGCACGTGCACATGTGTTCAGATCCCTGGTCGCATTAGCAGCGGGGACACTTGAAGCAAAGGACAGTGCTGCCTGAATAGGGAACTGCCCTCCCCTCCTCTAATAGCTGAGGAGTCCACTGTGCTCATGTGATTTCAAGAAGTATCAGGAGGATTGGTATCCTCTGCAGAGCAGGCTGGGAGGAAGGGATAGGGGGGCTTCTAATCTCAAACACTGTCATCTTCATCATTCTAGACAGATAGCTTTACCCTCCCATTCCTCCCAGAACCAGCTAGTTCTGTTAGGGGAAACATTGAAACCACCCACCCTGGCCAGGCATCATAGTAACTTCTCGCACAAGTTATCTTACAACAGGAGATCTGGGTAAGGAACACGGAACTAAAAGCTACCACCAACTGGAAGAATATGGCAAAAGTCAAAAGGAGAGAGGAGATGCTGTATGTCCTGCCAAGCTCCCAGAATCCTCCTTGCTGGAATCCATCTTGGCTGAGAGATGCACATGCCACCAGAAAGAACCCTGAGTCAGAGTGATTGACCAGAGATGACCTGGAAACTAACCCCATCACTATAAACCCTGAGACTGTGAGCCACGTAGCAGAGCAGTTCTGGGTTTGCTTACTCTAATGCTCTCTGCTCGGGCGCCCTTTCCCAATAAAATCTCTTGCTCTGTCAGCACGTGTGTCTCCCTGGATAATTCATTCCTGAGTGTTAGACAAAAGCCCACTCTTGGGCCTTGGAAGCAGTCCCCCTTCCTGCAACAGTTCCAGAGACTCAATCTTCACCTCCCTCTTGGCTGTCAGCCTGGCATTCAAGGCTCCAGAAGACAGCTCTCAAGTGCCTTTCAGGCTTTTCCTCTATTTCCTCCCTACACTGAATTCCTTTCCAACCAGCCAAGTCTGCTTCTAGGATCTGTGGCTCATACTTGGCTTAAGCATTCTCTCCAATCACTGCTTAGGGACTGGGTGGTTGTGATGGCCGAATGGCTGTTCTATCTCAGCAACTCAGCAAAAACAGTCTTTCAACATTTTTTAAGGTTAATGGTTAAAAAGATGGTTGTTAGGACTGTGGAGAAAGTCATCAGAGGAAGCAGAATAAAAGTAAGTCCCTTACACAGGAGATACAAGAAAATAATCAGTGGACCGGAAGGGCTTTCATTATGATCTAATTCTATCACCTGCCCATCAAACTATAGGCACAGCCCCTCCTGACCTGAACCCAGAATCAGGCTTGTTTCTCCCTGATTAGGACAGCAGTACTCCCCTGAGTACTGAAATCCCACCACCACGCCTTCCAGGATCTACTCTAGGCCTGCCCTTCCATGAAAGAGACACTCTCTGTTCCCTACCAGGGCCTGCAGTCCTTCTGATGACTGTGGGCTTCATGGTAGTGCCCTCACGCAGCACTCAGAAGGGTCCTGCTTGTGCTAACTGAGTAGGCCCTATGGAGCCTGCCCCAGACAGACCTTCCCCCTTATCCTCGGCTTTAGCTCCTCTGGCAAATACCTAGATAATAGTATTTGATGCACATTTCCTGAGTTGTTTTGCAGATGTGACCTGCTCCCCACCCCCAAAATGGAGGAACTGCTTGATGACCATGAGCACATAGCCCCAGGCCTCCTGGAGCGTAAGGACAGAAAATGCTAAGCCCTGTGACATCACCCTCACCATCAGCCAATCAGAGAACTGTGCACAAGCTGATCAAGTACCCTGTGACTCCCCCACTTCACCTGGCCTTTAAAAATGTTTTGCTGAAACCTTCTGGAAGCTCAAGGCTTCTTAGGGCATGAGCCATCCGTCTCCTCACACGCATGCATGTGCGCATATCCAATACTTCAGTCATGTCCAACTCTTTGCCACCCCATGGACTGTAGCCCACCAAACCCAGAGGTCCATGGGTTTCTCCAGGCAAGCTTGCTGGAGTGGGTTGCCATTTCCTCCTCCAGGGGATCTTCCTAACTTAGGAATCAAACCCGTATCTCCTGCATTGCACTCAGATTCTTTAATGCTGAGCCACCAGGGAAGCCTGTCTCCTTGCATGGCCTTGCAATAAACCTTTCTCTGCTCCAGACTCCAACATTTCAGGTTGTTTGGCTTCTCTGTGCATTGGGTACACGAACTTGTGTTAACACATGTGCACACATAGCTATTCAGATGACAGCCCCGATGTCTGGAGGGAAGAGGCAGGGGCTCATAACTCTGTGATTCCCTAGAGCACCCTGTGGGAAAAGTCTGCACCACAGCAGCTGCTCCCAGGCTCCCGGGCTGGTGGCGCAGATCAGTGATTGCCTGCCTAGTGCGAAATGATGACGTTTGTTCTGCCAGGAGATAGGACCTGGTGGGTCACCGCTTTTGAATAGGGGCATTTTGTAGTCAAAAGATCACAGGCTTTCAGATCACACTGATGTGGACTGTACTGTCCCTGGCCATGGACTACTAGTTCTGACGACTTGGGGAAGCTACTTAACTGCTTTGAACCCTCAGTCTTTCTTTTTGTTTTTGAAAACTGCAGTTGAATTTCTTGGGCTAGAGAATTCTTTATTATAAGCTGCAGTCCCATGTATTGCAGGAAGTTTAGCAACATCCCTGGCCTCTATTTTCTAGATGCCAGTTGTACTCACTCTCTGCCCCACCTCCCCTGCCCAGGCATGACAATGAAAAATGTCTTAGGGACTTTCCTGGTGATCCAGTGGTTGAGAATCCACCTTCCAATACAGAGGAGTAGGGTTCGACCCCTGGCTGGGGAACTGATACCCCATATGCTTCCGGGTAACTAAACCTCCGTGCTACAATTTGAGAATACTTCGTGCCACAACAAAGACCTAGAACAGCAAAAAAAAAAAAAAAAAAAAGGCTTAGATAGTGCTAAATATTTCCCATGGGAGGAAAATGGATCCCAGTAGAAAAGCACTGATATATACAGCCTAGGGTTGTCGTTCTTAAATTTGTGCTTAGTTGCTCAGTCGTGCCCAACTCTTTTTGACCCTATGAACTGTAGCCCACCAGGCTGCTCTGTCAATGGGATTCTCCAGGCAAGAAAACCGGAGTGGGTGGTCATTCCCTTCCCTACGGCACATCCCTGGTTCTGAAGATTAGACGATGTGATAGTGAATGTAAAATAAAGTATCTGCATAGAATACGTGCTCAATAAACTTTAGTTCCATTTGCCATTTTAAGTAGAATTTGGCATTTCCCTTCCATCCTCTGGGACTTCAGAAGTGGGTGGAGTGGAGATGGCTCAGCTTGGTGGAGGATGTCTGAGCCCAGGGACCTCCCCCAGAAGCTTCCTTGGTCTCAGAGGAGACCTTTCATGCATGCTCAGGTGTGTCTGGAAGTATCTGATGGGAAAGGGGCGGTGGGCCCAGAGATCCAGAGATGGATGTAGGTTCAACAGTTTCCTCTAGAAGACTTTTTCAAGTAGACAGCCTGTTTCGGCTTCAATTTCTCCTCCCCACCTGGTTTTTCTGGAGAGACACATGGTCCATTCTAGACAAAGAACTACAACTCACAAAGAGAAGCAGTTCACTCCAGGAAGGACTGTGGAATGCTGAGATGCTACACAGGGTGGGGCAAAGGAAAGAAGGACTCGGAGCATCCTGGCTGTACTGCAGACCCCAGAGGACAGAATGCCAGCCCTCCTTGGCCTCAGTGCATCTGGCCAATGAAGCTACCAAGTCCTGCCTGTCTGGCTCCAGGCCTTTCCATGGAGGCAGGAAGAGAGAGGAAGGAGAAAACTCCCCTTCTGGGCCAGAATACATGGAAATCTTTCAAGTTTACAGTTGGGTTCCCACGGCAGGCAACACTGACCCAATATAGGGAATCTCAGAGTTGCTCAAGTTATACACACCCCTACCACCCGCCTCTCCCCAACTCCTGTGTGAATTTTTTGGATCTTTTGTTGATGTTGTGGTTTAATGGTGGAGTAGTAAATATTCATCAGAAGGACTGAAACTGAAGCTCCAATACTTTGGCCATCTGATGCAAAGAGTGACTCACTGAAAAAGACCCTGATGCTGGGAAAGATTGAGGGTGGGAGGAGCAGGGAGCAACACAAGATGAGATGGTTGGATGGCATCATTGACTCAATGGACATGAGTTTGAGCAAATTCTGGGAGACAGTGAAGTCAGGGAAGCCTGGCATGCTGCAGTCCATGGGGTTGCAAAGAGTCAGACGTGACTTAGCATCTGGACAACAACAACAGTGAGTAATGACAATGGCCTACAGGCTTAAACTTGCTCCCCTGGGCTGTTGACTAGTGCGGTCTTGTGTGGTTCTGAGTGAGTAATTCTCTCCGAGGCTCCTCTCCATCCTCTGCTCTTGGGCATCAAGGTCAATAGTCTCTCTGATACAGACACTTTAAGAGAATCTGATGAGATCAGAAACCAAAGAGGCTTTTGAGTGGAAAGATTGTTGGCATATACCGACTGCCAAGTTCAGCCCCATGCTGAGAGAGCACAGCCTGCAGCAGAGCCATTTAAAGAGAGTCCTGGGATGAAAGAACCAAGTTAAAAGAATGAGCACAGACCACAGCTGGCCATCTCCAAGAGACCAGAGCAGACTGTCCTCGGAAGATTAACGAGGTCAGTGTGTTCAGAGCTGGGAGCCTGCAGCTTTCTGCTGGGAAAGGGGTCCAGCAGAGCAGTGGGCAAGGTGGGGAGAATTTATTGTGTTTGGTTTGCCTTTAATCATGAGAAGGTCTTTCCAGGTGGTGCAGTGGTAAAGAATCTGCCTGCTAATGTAGGAGATACATGAGATGTGGGTTTGATCCCTGGGTCACGATGATCCCTTGGGGGAGGGCATGGCAACCCACTCCAGTATTCTTGCCTAGAGAATCCCATGGATAGAGGACCCTGGTGGGCTGCAGTCCATGGGGCTGCAAAGAGTCAGACTGAGTACAAAACACAGCAACAACATGAGGAAGGGTAAAAGACATGGACATTTCACAGGTTTTTTAAAATGGGAAATTGAGCTTCAGAAGCCCCAAAGGTACTTTCTTCATGTGGATCTGTCCCACGTGGAGGGAGTTGTGGACCTGACTGGTGGTAACTGACCGACCCTCTCTCTGTACTCAGTCTGCCCTCCCTGAGCATCTGCATCGTCTCTCCCTGGCATGTGGCATGACCTTTGAGAGGGCCTGCTCAGCACTTCCCTGATGGTCCAGCGGTTAAGATCTCATGCTTCCTGTCGAGGGGCTCAGGTTCGATCTCTGGTTGGGGAACTAAGATCCTACACGCCACATGGAAAGGCAAAAAAAAAAAAAAGAAAAAATAATTATTAAAAGGACTTCCCTGGTGGCACAGTAGTTAAGACTCCACACTTCCACTGCAGAGGGTGTTGGTTCAATCCCTGGTTGGGCATATTCTGTATGCCATGTGGTGTGGCCAAAAAAAAAAAAAAAACCAGGACCTGTGTCTCTTTCCATTAATCCTTCTGAACAAAGGTCTTCTAAACAGATTTCAACACTCACATCACTTATCTTCCTGATAACCTTTTCCTGCTCCAAGGGCTTATCTCATCAAGACCCACAGCACCATCTGATAGTATTAGCAAACTTCTGCCTTAAGAGAGGAAATCAAGACTTGTGCTTGATGCCTATCTTCCCACTTACTTCCTCATGGACAGAGCTTGGCCAAGACTCTTAACTCTGTGAGCCCCTTTCTTATCTCTGAGAAGGACAGAAAGATCTTACATCCATGAAATTAAAAGACACTTGCTTCTTGGAAGAAAAGCTTTGACAAACCTAGACAGCGTATTGAAAAGCAGAGACATCACTTTGCCAACAGAGGTCCATATAATCAAATCTATAGTTTTCCCAGTAGTCACATATGGATGTGAGAGTTGGACCATAAAGAAGGTAGAGCAATATAGAATTGATGCTTTTGAACTGTGGTGTTGGAGAAGACTCTTGAGAGCCCCTTGGACTGCAAGCAGATCAAACCAGTCAATCCTAAAGGAAATCAATCTTGAATATTCACTGGAAGGACTGATGCTGAAGCTGAAGCTCCAATACTTTGGCTACCTAATCCGAAGAGCTGTCTCATTGGAAAAGACCCTGATGCTGGGAAAGATAGAAGGCAGGAGGAGAAGGGGGCGACAAAGGATGAAATGGCTGGATGGCATCACTGACTCAATGGGCATGAGTTTGAGCAAACTCCAGGAGATTGGAAAGGACCGGGAAGTTTAGCATGCTGCAGTCTGTGGGATCACAAAGAGTTGGACATGACTTAGCAACTGAAAAACAACATAGCTATGCAGTGAGGATCAATTACACAGTGGATAAAAACTGTAAAGTGCAGTACCAATATTACCTCCTATTCAGGTCTCTGGGACCTCTGTCAAGGTCGATTCAAGGTGGTGTTCTGGGCTTTCCTTTTGTCTCAGGGGCAATGAATCCACCTAACAATGCAGGGAACTCAGGTTTGATCCCTGATCCGGGAAGATCCCATATGCTGCAGAGCAACTAAGCCTGTGCACCACAACTACTGAGCCTGTTCTCTAGAGAGTGGGAGCCTCAGCTACTGAACCCACATGCCACAACTACTGAAGCCCAAATGCCTTAAAACCCATACTCTGCAACAAGAGAAGTCATCGCATTGAGAGGCCTGAGCACCTCCACTAGAGAATAACATCAGTTCACCACAACTAGAGAAAAGCTTGCGTGCAGTAACGAAGACCCAGCATAGCCAATAAATCAAATTACAAGATAGTTTTCTTATGGTTCTTGTGTTGTTTCTCTCCATAGGGATTCACCTTCCTTCAACTGGCCCAGCAAATCCTGCCCTCGAGAGCTCACTGACTTTCCCAACCTGATGGCCTCATCCTCTTACTAAACATACCCTTAGTAGCGAGTCCCTTACCTGCCTCATCTTTGGCACACAGATGGAGTTGGCAAGCTCCGACAATGTTCCAGGGGTTTACCCATTATCTCATTTAACCCTTGCAATAAATTTAGAAAAGTCTCTGGGTACAAAGCCAGTATATAAAAAACAATTGACTTCCATATACTAAAAATAAATAAAGAAAAATTTTAAACATTTTAAAAAATGTGTATGCCTGGAAACAACAGAAGGTATATATGACCTCCACACCATAAACTGTGAAGTATTATTGTGATAAATTAAAGAAAATCTGAATGAATGCAGACATATGTCAAGTTCATGGATTAGAAGAGTCAATATCCCAAAGATCCGAATTCTTTCCAAACTGACTGATATGATTCCAGTCTAAACCCAGCAGTTATATATCAAAATGCAAAAGACCAAAAATAACCAAGCCTATCCTGAAAAAGAACAAAGCTGGAGGGTGCATGCAGTCAGATTTCAAGATTTATGAAATAACAGTAATTAAGACAATGTAACTGACATAAAGACAGGTAAATCAACAAATAGAATAGAGCAGAAACATTCTTGCACATGTAAGATTGCTTGATTTATGTCAAAGAGGACAATGCAGAGCAATTGAAAAATAAAGATCATTTTTAAAATTGCTGCTGGATCAGCCTGTATCCATCTACTTAAAAAGTGAATCTTGATTCCTACCTCATACGGCACACAAATAATTTCAGGTGAACTGTAGATATAAACGCAAAACATCACACACTAACGCATCTAGAAGGAAGCAGAAGAACAATTTCTTGGCTTTGGATAGGCACACATTTCTTTACCAGGACAGAAAACCAGCAACCATAAAGGAAAATTACTGAAAAATGAAGAAATTCATCTTCATCAAAGGTCTCCATTGACAGTGAAATGGCCAACCAGAGAGTGGAAGAAGATAATTATAATACACTTAACTGACAAAGAACTCCTATCAGAACACAGAAAGGAATTCTTACAAATCTCTAATAAAAAGACAGAAGCCAGGGGATTCCCTGGTGATCCAGTGGTTAAGACTATGCCTTCCAATGCAGAGGACACAGGTTCAATCCCTGGTCAGGGAGCTAAGAACCCACATGGTGTGGAGCAACTAAGCCCACGCACCGCAACTACTGAGCCCACACACTATAGAGCCCGCGCATCACAACTAGAGAGAAGTCTGGTACCACAAACCAGGAGCCCACACTGCAATGGAGACCCAGCCCAGCCAAAAAAACAAAAAAAAAAACAGAAGCCAAATTAAAAATTAACACCAAATTTGAATTAGGTACTTGATAAAATAAGATATGGAAATGGCCAAAATGTATACACAGGTGCCCACCGTGACTGGTTCAGGAAAATGCAAATTAAAACCATAATTGTGTGTGTTTAGTCACTCAGTTGTGTCTGACTCTTTATGATCCTTAGGACTGTAGCCCACAAGGCTTTTCTGTCCATAGAAATCTCCAGGCAAGAATACTGGAATGGGTTGCCATTTCCTCCTCCAGGGGAACTTCCTTCCCAATCCAGGGATTGAAACCTCGTCTCCTGGTGTCTTCTGCATTCAGGTGCATCCTTTACCCACGCACTATAAAGGCAAATGAAAAAGTCTGCCCAACAACATCCAGCATCAGTTATAATGTAAAGCAAGTAACAGCTCCTGTACCACTGGTAAAAGTGCAGATACATTTAGCCACACTTGGACATATGCACACCTAGTGACCCAGAAATCTCACTTCTAGATGCACACCCAGAAGACGCGATCACATGTGTTTCCTGAAAGTCCTAGCAGCATTGTAAGAGTCCCAAACTGGAAATATCTGGAAACCTATAGGCTATCCAAAGTAGAATAAATGAGCCATGGCCTATTCTTACAGTAGAACATTATGGAGCAATGAGAATGATGGAATTACTGTTATATGGACCTGTCTCTCAGAAATGAATGCATACTATATGATTGTGTTAATAAGAAGTTTAAAAAGAAGTACCAATTATGGTGCCAGGGTGACTGACTGGTAGGGGGACCAGAGGAGTTTCTAGAATACTTCTAATGCTCTATCTTTTAACTTGGGTCATATTTGTATGAAGTTTTTGAAATTCACCTAGTCCTAGTTGTGTATCCATGGTTTGTGTACATTTCTGTATATAAATTATACTTCAATAAAATTTTCACTTAAAATTATTCTCATAATAAGTTCTCCAAGGTGGCTTTTTCTTTCTAACTCACCAATGAGGAAATGAGGCTCAGAGAAAACAACTGGTCTAACGTCAGATGGGGATAAGAGGCAGATGAGGATTCAAATCCACCCTGTGTATATTCCTAAATACTGTGTCCTGACTTTACATGCACTGCTGTTCTCTCCCAAGTGTTCCTCACTGGGGTTTTGTGCCCTCAGAGGCAGGGACCCTCATTTCTACTGGTCTTGTTCTCCAAAGGCTGGACACTGCAGCCCAACAGATGCTCAGTGCTATATGGACTGAATGTTTCTGTCCCCCAAATTCATGCATTGAAGCCATAACCTCACATGTGATGGTATTTGTAGGTGGGCCTTTGGAGGTGATCAGAT
Source organism: Antilocapra americana (assembly GCA_007570785.1). Classification (NCBI taxonomy): domain Eukaryota; kingdom Metazoa; phylum Chordata; class Mammalia; order Artiodactyla; family Antilocapridae; genus Antilocapra; species Antilocapra americana. Next base: position 31,754,914 of record ML661897.1, on the reverse strand, counting down.
TTAGATGAGCTCATGAGGGTGGGGCCCCCATGATGGGATTAGTGTCCTAGTAAAAATAGAAAGATATTAGAGCTTCCTCTCCCTCTACCACTTGAGGACACAGAAAGAAGGTAACCATCTGCAAACCAGGAAGTGAGCCCTCACCAGACACCAGATCTATAGGCAACTTGATCTTTGACGTCCTGGCCCCCAGAACTGTGAGAAATGAATGTTCAATTTTTAAGCCATCCACACTATGGTATTTTGTTATATCAGCCCCAGCTGACTGAGGCACTCAGTGAGAGAGAGGAAGGCCAGAAACTAAATCTATAAACCTAGCCACCTACTCTTTTTCTCTCCCTACCTTGTATTCCCCTTTCCTTCATGGTTCCCCAAAGTGCTCCTGAGCTTGCCTGGTTCTTGACTTGGCCTCCCTACTTGGCAGAGCGATGTCATCTTTAGGACAAGGGAGGCAGGGTGACCTCAGCAGAGCTCCAGAGTTGGAGTGGTGGGGGAGGAAGGGGAGGTAGAATGCTGTCCTGGCTGCCTTCCTCTCTCTCAGGCCACCTCCAAGTCAGCTTTCGTCTTCTAGCCAGAGAGAAGAGGTAGTGAAGCTGTCTGTGATGGCAGATCACCAGAGCAGGGATGCCTTCCCTCCAGCTCCCTCCTTCCCCTACACAGCCGGGGGATGTTTGAGTCTCTGCTTTGCTGAAGAATCAGGACCTGGATATAGTCAGGAGCCTCCTCTGAACAGGCTGATTGCCAGCCTCCCACAGCTTAGGAAGGGGGTCGCTGCAAGGAAAGGCTGGGGGTGGGGACAGCCGCCTTCTCCTCCCATTTCCTCTGGCCGGAGGAGAACGCTCAGCTGACCTGCAGAGTCTGAGGATGTCAAGCAGGGGGACTGGTTTCCTCTCAAGCTCCCGCTGCTGTCTCCTCAGGTCTTGGACTAAGCACTATACATACACGATGGGATGCAAGCTGCGCCCCAAGGTGCCCTGAGAGGGCACTATTATCTCCATCTGACAGAGGCACAAAATGAGGCCTTGGGTTTTATACCTAGCAAGCGGCCATGCCTGACTTTGCACCTGGCTGCGGCCAACAGTGCAGTGCACTAGTTCTTTATCTCCAGCGGCGTCAGGGCTGGGCGGGCAGGGCCTGGCTCAGGGCAGACCTCACCGCCAGTCAGGGAAGCCAGCTCCCCCCCAGGCTTGCAGGCTCCTCTAGACCTCACCTTAACTATGTGTGCTCCTTCACCAACCCCTGGACTCCAGATTGATCTGTAATCCCCTTTAACCCCTTTCATTCCTAGTCTTGGGACTTTGCTCTAAGCTTCTGTTCGTTGCTTGCAAACTGGGGCTGACTGTAGTACCTACTCCTTAAGGTTTCTGGATGTACTGACTTTTTTTTTTTTCAAAGATCAAATGAGAGTTTGTTACAATGCGACTGACAAGAAAATTTTGTTACTTCTGTGTCACATAACATTATAGGATAATAAGAATTACAGTAACACTATACCAGGACATATCATATTTTTTTAAATTTCATGTAATTTCTAAAATACTTATATTAATAACATTCACCCATACAATATAACCTAAGACTTTTTCCAGATAATATAAAGTACCCGATAAGCTTAATTAATGTAATATGTCTCTTTCTCTCTCTTGTGATGTTTTATTTGCAAATTAATCAGGATATAATTAAAAGCTTAGTAAATGGCAGCTACTTTTTGTTTTTGTTTATTTAACATACAGGATTTGGTAAATCAAGATGCTATTGGGGTCTAACCCTAGGCTCAAACTCTTGATATATTTTTCTCCAACTTTCCCTGGGCTCTATTTCTTTTCCTTCATTATCTAAAGAACTGGGGACCCTTCTCTATTTCGGACCTTTAGAGACTGTGTGTGCTGTGCTCCGTTGTATCTGACTCTTTGCAACTCCACAGACTGTAGCCCACCAGGCTCCTTCGTCCAGGGGCTTCTTTAGGTAAGAATACTGGAGTGAGTTGCCATTTCCTCCTCCAGGGGAGGTTCCCGATCTAGGGATCCAACCCACATATCCTGTGTCTTCTGCATTGCGGGCAGATACTTTACCTCTGAGCCATTAGATTTTTTTTTTTTAAAGGTGCGTAATCAGTATCCATTGTTAGTCAATATTGTTCTTAAAGTGCTTAGAAATCACAGATCTGACCAACAGACAGTAAACTCCCTGAGGACACTTATATCCCTGGGAACTGTCTCAGAGTCTGCCAGGCAGGAAGAACTCAGCATATTCAAGGAGAGGAGGAGAGAGTCAGAAACACAGTGCGACGTGTCTAGCTCCTTGTTGGGGCGCTGTAGAAAGTCAGAGGTTAGGGTGTAGCTGCAGCCACCTCCTTGAGCCCCCTGCAAGCCCCCTGGGTCCCAGCCAGCTAACACCTGCTCAGGCCCAGGTATAGATGAGATGAGACCTGCCTGTCTCCCCTAGAGGCATTTCTGTGGTCTCCGGCTTTCATGTTCCTTTGGGCCAGCCCTTACCTTTTGCCTCCATTTTCAGCCCGGGTGGTTTCCATCACCATCTCCTTGTCGATGTTTAGCACTGAGTTGTGTTTGATTCTCTTTGACCCCAAGGACTGCAGCACACCAGGCTTCCCTGTCCTTTACCACCTCCTGGAGCTTGCTCAAACTCATGTCCATTGAGTCGGTGATGCCATCCAACTATCTCATCCTCTATCTCCCCTTCTCCTTTTGCTCTCTATCTTTCCCAGCATCAGGGTCTTTTCCAGTGAGTTGGCTCTTGCATCAGGTGGCCAAAGGATTGGAGCTTCAGTTTCAGCATCAATCCTTCCAATGAATACTCGGGGTTGCTATCCTTTTGGGTTTGATCTCCTTGCTAACAAGAACGTCTGTGGGTTTCCTTTTCACCTGAGTCCAGGGAGGAGAGAGGGGAGGACAGAGTTGAGGGATCCAGGGTACCACCTCCACTTAGTGGCTGAGGGCAGGGAGTGACACGGAGCAGTGCCAAGGCTGGTATGCACCCAGCAGCAGTGCTCAGCTTCCCAAGGGATCTGGTACATGCTGAACACCCTGAGGTAAGAAACCTTTACAGTTACCTCTCCTAGAAACCTCATGGTGGCAACACATTTGTCTACAAAGACTGAGATCCTAAAAGGCCTTTCTGGTCCTCAGAAGCGGCTGGTCATCAGGGTCCCTTTGCTCCTGTGGCCTCAAAAATGCAGAGCAGCCTGGACAGGCCTGCGCAAGGAAGAGAGACAGTACTGCTTCTCTCAGGAACCCCCAGGGCCTCCCTGTCCCTGTCATTTGGCCACTCCTGGGCCAGGCAGTAGAGCACGGTCAGTCGTTGTTGCTGGCGGAAAGGATGGCAGGGAAGGAAGTGAGGGGATAAGGATTCTGGGCTATTGTTGTCATCTCTTCATCTTAACTTCCTGTCTTAGAACACATCTCCCAGCCGCCCTGCTGGGTGGAGAATCTTAACATACACCACTACATCCGACTCTTGGCAGACTTCTCTAAAACCACATCATGCCAATGAGACAAGACCTAATTCTGGGTTGCCTCCTGTGGCTTTCACAAGCTCTACATCTCAGCTTCTGAATCTAAGAAGCAAGGTCAAGTGGGAGTTTAATAGCTGCCAGCCCAGGATGGTGCAGAGGGCAGTCCTTTGAACTCTGTTTCCAAGGTTCAAGGGAGGTTCCCACCATCCCTTAATTTAAAGGAGGAGACAGAGACAGCCCGGAGGCAAGTCCCCTGGCTTCCTTTGTTCTGGGCAGCTCACTGAGGACTCTTCAGGTTTTCCAAGTCTTAGCACTTACAGGCCCCTCAGCTGAATTAGCATCCCCTCTCCCAAAATTTCCTAAAAGCCAGGTGCTCTGTCCTCAGCAGATCCCAACATGCTAGAATGGAGAAATTGCTGGACTCTGAAGATAAGACCTAATGTCAGATCTGGTAGAGGAAGTCACCTCAATTTTCTGGATCATGCCATTACCATGGGAAAGTTTTCTTCACTAAACACACACACAGGGACTTTCCTGGTGGTCCAGTGGTTAAGAATCTGCCTTTCAATGCAGGGGACCAGTGTTTGATCCCTGGTCGGGTAACTAAGATTCTACATGCTTCAGAGTGACTAAGCCTGCGCCACAACATGAGAGCCTGAGCACTACAAAGAAAGATCCACAGGACACAGAAAAATCTTCGTGACAAAACTAAGACCCAATGCGGCTAAAAAAATGAATATTTACACACAAATACACACATACAACCACAGAGGAGGAGGAGAAAGGAGGCAATATTGAGCTCTCCTAGAAGGAGCATGAATTACCAGTTTGCTTGTTTCACTAGAGAGGACTCAGGTATGAGATCCTGGAACTGATTCTGTCCCAAAAAGGAGCCACTTCTCCTGGGTACCCCCAGGCTGCCTGCTCCCATCTTAAGTGTCATTTGCATGCGTGCATGTTCAGTCACCTCAGTCCTGTCTGACTCTTTGCAACTGCATGGACTGTAGCCCACCAGGCTTCTCTAGCCATGAATTCTCCAGGCAAGAATATTGAAGTGGGTTGCCATGGCCTTCTCCAGGGGATCTTCCCTACCCAGGGATCAAAACTGCGTCTCCTGCATTGGCAGGCAGTTTCTTTACTTCTGAGCCACCTGGGAAGCCCTAAGTGCCACTGAGGGAGAATAAATGTCCCTCAGATTCTCCAATGTGGAATTCAACCCCCTCAGCCTTTTGCATCCTCCGTATGGGAGTCTCTGCCAGACCTGGGTCGTCTTGCAGCTGTGCATCTCCCACGGACAGAGTGCAGAGACAGAAGTTTCACTTTATTTGTTTTTCTTTCTTCTCCCTTTCCTGACCATACATGCTACCTAATCCAGAAAATATCCAGATATTTGCCTTTGAAGCCAGAGGCAGGAGGAAGAAAGGGATGCAGCCTAAACTGCTTTTCTCTCCAGCCATTCACCCTGGGGAGAAATACTCCTCTCCTAAACTCTGTCCCACACGTGTGCACAAGATGGCTTTGTGGGGTCTTTCTGAGGCAGCAGAAAACCCCAGAGTCTCTGGGTACCCTCCTCTCTGCTCCTCCTCCTCTGCACACACATTTGGCGTGAGCCAATGTGAGCCCCAGGGCTTAGCTGGTGGCTGACGAGGAAAAGAATCTGCTTGCAATGCAGAAGACCTGGGTTTGATCCCTGGGTAGGGAAGAGTCCCTAGAGAAGAGCATGGCAACTCACTCTAGTATTCTTGCCTGGGAAATCCCATGCACAGAGGTGCCTGCGAGCTATAGTCCATGGGGTCTCAAAGAGCCAGACACTATTAAAGTGATTTAGCACAATGTGAGCAAGAGATTCACTTTTAGTGCTGAGTCTCGATGTCAGAGCAGTCAAAGATACTCTGTTCTACATAATTTTATAAGTCAATTTTAATTTAGTCAATTTGACAACGGCGATGGAGATCCAGAGTGACAGAGGTGGTAGGGACTCCCTCCCATCTGTGTTCAGTTACAATTATCCCCTTCACCAAAGTGAGCAGACAAGAGGGAAGCTGTCGCAGGCATCACTGCCTGACCCCTTGGCCATGTACCTGGACCAAGGGCTCATGACCCTTCTGCATAGACAACTCAGCCTCCTGCCAGGTTTCCTGCCCTTGGAGCTATGGAAAGGGGATGAGACCGACATAAATTGAGCTCCTACTATGTTTCACATGCTTTGAATTATATTTGCTCTTGCAATTTTCATAAAAATTCTATGTGGGACGCAAAACATCTTACAGATGAGACAACTGAGGCTCAGAGAGGCTAAGCGACTTGCCCAATATCACACAACTCCTAGGTAGCAGAGCTGAGATGTGAACACTGGTCTGATTCTCAAACATATATTATTTCGGCTGTCCCCTCCCAGACTCATCCATAGGACTGGCAAGCATGAAAAAAAATCTGCTTTACCTCTATTAGGATTTACCTACGCTCTCTAGTAGAGCTGAAGGTTGACATCCAGGTGAGAAAGAACTGCTCTGGGAGCCCAAGAGTATGTGGCATGGGCTGGAGTGTTTTGGAAGAAAGGATCTGTCTCCAGGTGACACCTCACTGGAGACTTCACAGGACACTGCCACCACCTTGCCCCTCCCTTGGCTAGCCAGCTTTTAGCAGGTATGAGGTAGCTCTTGGGTAGGTATCTTGCTTGAGGAACCTTCCAGAGGAAGATGGGGAATGTTGTTCTGAGAGCTTCAGAGATAAGGGCAGGGGACCCCTGGTACCCTGTCCTTCTGAAACTGAAGGAGGTCCCTGATTGATGGGACTGGCCTCTCCAGGCCCTGGAATGCACACCTGCCTATTGTGCAGGAGTCTCTCCTGATGTGGCATCAAACATGCTGGGTGGCTACAGTGGTTGGTGGCACCTGCCCTCTTCCCATTTAAATGTCCCTAGCTGAAATTGAAGCTCCAGTCCTTTGGACACTTAATTCAAAGAGCTGACTCATTGGAAAAGACCCTGATGCTGGGAAAGACTGAAGGCAAATGGAGAAGGAGGCAACAGAGAATGAGATGGTTGAATGGCATCACCAACTCAATGCACATGACTCTGAGGTAACTCTGGGAGATAGTAAAGAACAGAGGAGCCTGGCGCACTGCAGTCCATGGGGTTGCAGAGTGAGACACAACTTAGTGACTGAAAAACAGCAACAACAAATCTTCTCCTTTAAACTGAGCACATGTGAGACAGAGGCAGAGACCTCACTTCTCATTTTTGAAAGATGGCAATTGGTAACTATGGCCACTGGCCTCGTAAACCTCACTGTCATGTTAGCCGAGGGCCCCTCAGAAATTTTAGGACAAAGGAACCATCAGAGGAACAGAAGGGAATAAAGTATTCAAAGCACTCAAAGAAACAAGACAAGAGTGAAAAATGGAGACTGTGGGTATCAGCTCTCTCTGGCATACAAGGAGAAAGCCTCAAAGACTGACAGCATCTCACTACTGACAAGCTCTCAGAGGTGCCCTTGAGCAAACCTTCCTGACACCCCAGGTTGGAGGACCTGATGAATCCACTGGTCCCCAGTCCTTGTCTATAATTAGCAGTGGGTGAATGAAAGGAGTCTGAAGTGGGAGCACCAGTCCTGGTTCTACACAAACTAGTTGTGGGACCCTGAGCAAATAAGTCCCTCTCCTGCCTAAGCCTCTGTCTCCATCCATTAAAAAACAACAACAAAAAAAGCCCTGGGCTTTCTTGGTGGTCCCATGGTTAAGAATTCATCTTGCAATGTAAGGGACACTGGTTCAATTTCTGGTCTGAGATACCACATACTTCAGAGCAACCAAGCCCGAGGGTCGCAACTACTGAAGCCTATGCACAGAGTCTATGCACTGAAATAAGAGAAGCCACTGCAATGAAAAGTTGGCCCACTGCAATGAAGAGCAGGCCCTGCTCGTGCACCTACAGAAAGCCCTCATGTAGCAAAACCCAAAGCCCATCACAGCCAAACCCCCTCACTCCCCCACCCACTCCTTCATCCTCCTTGATTTCTTCCAGGTCCAAAGCTATGAGGTGTTCCCTATGTCTTCTGTCATAAATAAGGCTGAGACCCTGCACACTGACCTCTGACCTTTGAACCTGGACTAGGAACTCCCCTCTCCTTGAAGAGACTGCATGGGATTTCTGGGAACATGTGCCATCAACTAGGACATGGAAGGAGACTAGAAAGGCATTCTAATAAATAATGTTATTTCTAAAAAGAAGCCTCTTTACCTCAAATCCATCCTACACTCCTCTGCTGGATGAACTTCTCAAAACCAAGGTCTGTTCAATGCCACTCTTCTCCCTAGGACTTCAGTGGCTCCACACTGCCTGCCAAACTCTGAGCCAGACACATAAGACCATCCTCGATCTGACTCAACTTGCCTTTGTCTCCTTGCCACTTTGGGTCCCTATCTGTGCCATACACTCCCCCATCTCTTTGAATCACACCCAACCCACAGGGTCCTTCTCAAATCTGTGTCTTCCAAGAAGACGTCTTTAGACCAACTGGGCTTTGTACTGTGATTTTGTAAAATGTGTTTGTCTCCTGTCCCAATACAAGATGCTCCAGGATTCAGCAAAGTATTTGACACAAAACTAGCATTCTGTGACTTTAAAAGAATGAAACTAAAAGAGAACGAAAATTGTGTTCCTGGAGTCTGAAACAGCAGCTCTTAGGGCTAAGTAGAAAAACGACTTGAGTAAGGTTTTGATGCGGATAGGCTGGGATTTAAGAGGATTCCCTAGCGGTCCCTTGGGTAGAACTCTGCGCTTTCACTGCCGAGGGCACAGGTTCGATCCTTGGTCAGGGAACTAAGATCCCTGTAAGCCCTGTGGTGTGGTCAAAAAAAAAGAGATATTTAAGAATCTTTTCCACCCAGAAACTTAGTGTTTTATGCAGAGTAGGTTGCACTGCTTCAAATAAGGCTCTTTAGTTTCCTAATAAATCTTGGAATGCTGGCCTTGATGGTCCTGCGACAGCTCTGGCATAGAAGCGAGTCTATCATCTAGAGAAGTTTCTAAGTCAGCAGATGACTGAGGCCTGGGGACACTGACAGCCCTACAGTCCTGGTTATCCTTGTAGATGAGACACCGGCTTGGGAAAAGCCAAGCATCCATCCTGCCCCTGCCTGACCGCAGCCAGCCTGGAGCCTTTGAGCAGGGCAGCTGCAGGCCCTCTGAGGGGAGGGGCACCGGCAGCTGGGGTGCCTTCCAGGGTCCCTGGGGTGGGGCCCTCCCTTCTCTGTGCAGGTGGAGGGCTGGGGGGCTCTGCCCACTGGCTCTTGTTTTCCCCACCTGCCTGCAGTGCGGTTTGTCTGCTGGCGCCAACAAGGCGTAGGGGCTGGGGGAATTTGATCAGCAAGGAGGGGGAGGTTGTCTCCCCGAGATATGAGCACAGTCTAATCCCTCCCTCCCTCCTCCAGGGCAGGCAGACTTAATGCTGAGATGCCGGGCAGGCGAGGGAGCAGACAGGAGCTGAGGCTGAAGTAGCTGAAGGTTGCCATGGGTCAGTAGGTGCCCTGGGTGCCTAATTGTCCTTCTGAACCTCTGCTGCCCTGACCTCTTGACCGCTAAGGTGCTGAGGCAGATGTGGCCCAGGCATCCTCCAGGCACTGCCTCTGAGCGATTGGTGGAAGGTCAAGGGCAGACTCAGGGCTCCTTCACCCAGAATTATGCCCTTTGATATATTCTCAATGTGGTTCCCTGGTGTCCCTACCTCCCTAGCTATGTGGAGGCTTCACAGGGTTTTCCCATTATCTTCCTTGAGAAAAGGGTGGGAGGGAAAGGAGAACGGATCATGGGCCCACCAGGTTTCAAGCCAGCTGGGGTTGGCACTGAGTTCTTCTAACCTCTCCCATGAGACCAAACAAATGTTATCAGAGACTCAGAGAGCCTCCTGTCAAGGTCACTCTGCTCTGCCTGATGCGGTCTCTGCTGTTTGACATGAGAACTGACTCTGCTGTCCACCGCCTACCAGCTCCAGTGCGCTGCCCTGGCACTGGGCAACCTCTCTCCATGACAGTCTTGACCCCTGGGCTGGAGATCATGGGGGGTGGGGGTGGGGGTGCTTCCGGGCCTCCAGGTTTCTGCTTCCTTAGCTGATTTGTTCTTTTGTGGTATTAACCCTTTCTCTCCCTGAAACTTCCTCAGCCAGATAGGAGACCAAGCCCTGAAAGCTCCCTTGTGATTCCTTCTCTTTTCGTGTGCCTGGGATCCCAGACTCTATGGTCCTAGGGCAGCAGGTAAGGAAGTGTTAGTCTCTCAGTAGCCCCCCATACTCCTCTGTCCATGGAATTCTTCAGGCAAGAATACTGGAGTGGGTAGTCATTCCCTTCTCCAGGGGATCTTCCTAACTCAGGATCAAACCCAGGTCTCCTTCTTTACCAAGGTGGATTCTTTACCATCTGAGCCACCAGGGAGGGAGACCTGAAATGGCTGGGTAGTCCTCATCACCCTCAATCTCAACTATGTGAGGCTCAGCCTCGAGTGTGTCCAGGGCCTGGTGCTAGGCACAGGGGGCACGGCACACTTTCCTTGTCAAGAAGTTTATCACTGAGAATTCCTGGGCAGTTCAGTGGTTAGGACTCCAAGCTCTCATTGCCGAGGGTCTGGATTCAATCACTGGGTGGGGAACTAAGATCCCACCTGTGCAATATTGCTAAAAATAAAATTTTAAGAGTTTATCAACTAGGCAGGGAGGAAGGATATAAGTTACATTTTAATTCATAGGAACAGATGTTCAAGGGAGGAATAAAGGGCCAGACTGGGCAGGGCAGCCCCAGTAGTGAGTGTACCCCTCTCACCCTGGAAGGCCTGGGTCTCCTTATAGTCCAGCACACACTCACCTATGGCCCATTGCCTCACCACCCAGGGTGGCTGGGGTCACGGGGACAGGCGCCGGCAGGCCTGAGCTTTGTTCCTCTGCCTTCTTTGCTTTCTCTTACCTCCTTCCCTCTCCCCTTTCCTTGCATGCCTATGCTCAATTCTCTCTCTCTTCAGCAGGAATATAATGTTCGGCTGCTTTCCACCCACTCTCTGAATGCTGCCAGCGAATAATGACTAAGGTGGTGGGTGGAAGTACAGCAAGTTGAGACCAATTTAGCAGTCCGGGGTGCCAGGAGGAGGGTGATTTAGCAGCAAATAGCTTTGCAAACAGCAAGGAGAGTGAAGATGCCCCCAAAGCCAACAGACCAGTGAGCCAAGTGCACAGCCCTGCCCGGGTGCCTAGGGCAGAGACTGCCTCAGCCGCCTGGCAGCCTGTCGAGGGAGGTTAGGTCATGTGAGGGGCAGGACTTGTCCTGAAATGCCAACTCATTTTCAGAGCCATGCCCACCCCTGATCTCAGCTCTACTTTGGACATCTTCGAGGGGCCCACGTCCCTGTACATCCATGTGGCTGGCAGTTTCACTAGATAGGTCCTTCTAATGGATGCTGGGGCCTCAGAGGATCTACAGCCCTGAGGGGCTGATGGGAACTGGACAGACTGCTCTGGGCATGGCAGAAACAGAGGTCCTGTGGTTTCGGGGGAGGGGACTGCCTCCAGCATGCTGTGGGCCACGCCCCAGAGAGAGGCCAACCCAGGTGGATACTGGTATGGAGTGTGCAGGGCCTGCCAGCCAGGAGTCTTGAGGACTGGTATTATGGGATGTGACTGCGAGTGTGGTGGGTATCAGAGGAGAGCTTACCTGAGATGCAGAGATGATGAGAATGCATGGGATGTGTGTGTGTGTACGTGTGTGTGTGTACGTGTGTGCACATGTCTGCCCACAGTCATCTTGAAGGCAGTTCTCTTCTCCCACAGTGATTAGCTGACATGGAAGCAAATCTGTGGGTGATCTGGGGAGGGTGGCTCTTTCCTGCCTTTGTTCCAGACGCTGGACGAAACCCACATCACATCTGTTCAGACACCAATTTGGCCTGTCACTTAGGAAGAAAAATCACCTCTCTGCTGGACTGATTAGGACAATTAGTTTTAGCTGTTAGGGCACGTATGCACCTGTACATAAACACACACACACTCATTCACTCTCTCCTCTGTCTCTTTCACCCTCCCTCCATTACCCCCCACTTCCCTGCCTCCCCTACTTGGAGCCCCACTACACCCTCTTGCCACCAACCCTCCATCCAATTCTCTCATCTGGGAGGCAGCCTCCATATGTGACCACCCCTGAAGTCTGGTTTCCACACGCTGCTCACATTACCAACCAAGAGACTGCTAATCCCATTTTAGTTTAGGACTTTGTTGCATATGGATAAGGTGGGAACACTGAATTAGATTATGGATGAAAACTTGGTATTCCAATGAAATGTCGTTAATTCAGACTCTGTGAAGACAAAATCTGCATAATTCCAACGCGCATGGACTAAACCTTATGAGTTGACTAGCTATAAAGAGAAAGAACCGACATAAAATACATTTCATTCCTTAAAATGCATCTCAAGTAGAGATCCCATTATGCCAGATACTTCTTATTTCTTGTTTATTGAGCTTAAGCTATATGCATAACAAGTGCTAGGAGATAAGAAGGGGGTGAACAGAAAAAGGGAGAAAAGTCTAAGACTTTCATCAAGCTTGAGTTATAATAATTATGGGAGTAAATGAGTTCTTATAATTTTAAAAATCTCTCTTCTTTCTGTACGTTAAACACTTAACAACAATTCACTGAACCTAAATCTATTTACTTAATTTGGCTGCGTGGTTACTGCTCAGTCAGATTGGGAGTCAAGATGGCCCAATTCAACCCCCAGCATTCCACTTAAATTCTTGGGTAAAACTCCTTTACTTCTCATTCAATTTTCTCACCTGTCAAACAGCAGAAGAAATCTCAGAGTGGTAAATAATAATAATCCTTTTAAAGTTAAAAAGTAGGAAACCCAGGGATGGTCAGGCTGTCTGGTGGGAGCCTTTTGTTCAGCAGGAAGAAGTAGGTTGGAGATTGCAGATACAGAGGCAGCTATGCAAACAGCAGCAGCTAGAAGCCCAACTCACCCCTCCTGACTCTGGCTGACACATCCTGGCCCACTTTTCTGGACCCCTGGAAGAGTTCATCTGTGGCTAAGCTATACACTGGCTTGGCTGGAGGCAGTTGTTAAGAGCAGAGTTACCTCCCACTTGGCATTGCCCAGTTTTGTCTGGTCTGCATGGCTGGTCTAGCCAGTTAAAAGGAGATAATAGGCTCCCTCCAGGGGCTCGCCTTGGAGAGTGAGACCCATCTCTTGGACTCTGAAGTTGCATCTGGGAGCTATGACCTTGTTACTGCTATGCTTCCTCCCTATAGGGAAAGTATAAATCCCTTCCTTAGGTTCAACTTCAAGGTCTCATTCACAGCCACCTCCACCTTGGAGTCTTCTAGCTTACCTCTCTCCTAGGGAACAGCTGCCATGTTCAAAAATGTCCTGATCCAGTTTTCAACATACTTGTCACTGATTCATGGGGGCTGGCTCCTCTTCAATCCTCATCACAAGTTTTATTTAGCCATACCATTATTTAGTCATTTTGTTTATCCCCCATTACCCTGGCACCTTGCATGGATAAGACCTTTAACAATGAAGCAACTTAGCATGCATGCACATCCATATAAGGTGCCAGGGAGATGAAGGATAAACTGGGCTTCCCTGGTGGCACAGTGGTAAACAATCTGCCTGGTAATACAGGAGATGCCTGAGTTGGGAAGATCTTCTGGAAGAGAAAATGGCAACCCATTCCAGTATTCTTGCCTGGAAAATTCATGGACAGAGGAGCCTGGTGGGTTACAATCCATGGGGTCATAAAACAGGCAGACACGATTGAGCACAAGCATGAAAGAACACAACACATGAGATTTTCTTTCTTTTTTTTTTTTAACACATGAGATTTTCAAACTTGGGTGATTTGATGTTTGAAAGGAAAACGAAAATCATCAAGGACCCCTGAGAAAGCATGTGAAATCCTGACATGAGGAATAACAGGGTAGTGCGAAGGGCATGGGAAAGGAGTCACCGGACTCTGAACCATGTGACCTTGGGCAAATCACGGCCTGATGACCTCCCCAAACATGGGAGCAACTCACACTCCCAGCAGAACTGTGAGAGTGTCCATTTCAGAACAGTGTTTTTTAAACTACAGCAGTACAAAAATCTATTCAAAAGCCAGCTCAGTGACCCACCATATAAATCGTCTAAAGATTTCCCAGGCAGTTGGAAAGATTTCCCAGGTTTGTTGGCCAGACCCCAGAAACACCTCATCACTGCCCTGGAACCACTACCCCCTGGGGTTCCAACTGCAGGATTTTGAAACCTCAAATCTAGATCACACCTATCACCTCCTACTTGTATAATTATACTTCTCGGTCGAAGGACCTGGAGATAGAGTGCGTAGGCTGGCACGGTGGGTGGAGGCTGGGTTTTCTTTAGGCTCCCCAACTACTGGAGGCAGGAACCAGGATGGAGGAGCCGCAGTCAGGCAGAAGCCCTGAAACAGCTGGCCCAGTAAAACAGACAGGAAAATCAGAGGTCACACCAGTCAAGTGTCCTTCAGCAGAAACCTGCTGCTAGGAAAAGTGCTCCCAATAAGAGTCTCTGATATCTCTTTTCTGTCCAGTTACTTTTAAACACGCATTTCCTAAGGACTTCCTCCTAGAAGCCAAACACTACTCTGAACTGGAAATTGATGACACAAACTCTGCCTCTAGGAACTTTGGAGGCTCTTCAGGAGCCTGTGGGTAAATGCCAGGAGAGCAAGGAATGACAGGAAGGCAGGTGACCCACACTTAAAGAAAGAAGGGACAAGTTTTTGGAGGAGTTAATCCTGTATGGTTAAAACCTAAAGCACAAGCGGGTGCTAGTTGGGTAGAGGTAGAGGAAGAGGGCTGGAGAAGGCAATGGCAACCCACTCCAGTACTCTTGCCTGGAAAATCCTATGGACAGAGGAGCCTGGTAGGCTGCAGTCCATGGAGTCGAGAAGAGTTGGACACAACTGAGCAACTTCACTTTCACTTTTCACTTTCATGCACTGGAGAAGGAAATGGCAACCCACTCCAGTGTTCTTGCCTGGAGAATCCCAGGGACGGGGGAGCCTGGTGGGCTGCCGTCTACGGGGTTACACAGAGTTGGACACGACTGAAGCAACTTAGCAGCAGAGGAAGAGGGCAAAAATATTTTGCACAGAAGGAACATGTTCAAAAGTAGCAGAAGAATGTGCAAAGGGTCAGCACTAAGCTGAGCTCAGACCCTTGCTCCTCCATTTCCTATCCTGGCAATGGGGTTGAAGTCTCCTCCTCTAATAATCATACATACCCTACGGGGCTGTGTTGAGAATTAAAGGAGATAATGAGCCAAAAGTACTGGGCACACAGGGTACTTAGTGAAGGGTATTAAACGTTGCTAAATATTTCCCATTACACTAGTCTGTAAGCTGCATAACCACTGGGTTGCCATCATTGGTTTATTCTTCTTTGTAGACTCACTTTCAGGCCCAGAGCCTTGCCTTTTGTAGGCACCGAATGGATATTTTTCAAATGAATGTTGAAAAAGTGCAAAGGCATATACCTGTTTTAGGGATCAAAAAGCCATTTTTCCATAGCTAGAGCCCATCTATCTCTGTGGCCATATAGGCAGATGCATGGTTTCTCGAAATAGCTTAGCAAATTTTTCCCTCACATGGTCTCAATGCACTGGCTCCCCCCAAGCCACACAACCCAGCCGCACCCCTTCAACGGCAACTGTCCTGACACACACCCACCGGGACACAGGGGCAGACAAGGGCCTTCTCCTATAGACAGATAGGAGCAGAAGCTGAACTATCAAAACAGGTTCTACCTGGTGAAGCACAGAGGCTGCCATCAACATTCAAACACCCCACCATCTCAAATGTCCCATCCTCCCTCTTGCTCACATGCTGGAACCTTCAAAGAGACACCTTTCTTTTCCAACTTGAGTTTCTTCTCATCACCAACAGATGAGTGTTCCCGGCTCACATCCACCCAGCTGATCCTTCCTGCTTGGACTTCCAGTCGTTATGCCTGACTTTGCTCCCATAAACTGTGGACCTCAGGAAAGTTCTGCTGCTCTGTGGCCTCACTTTTTTCACCGTCAGAACACAGAGAGACAGCGATGCTCCATGCTCACCTGGTAGTTATGTCTCAAGGGTAAAGGAGATAACAAATGAGATAACGTCTATGATGCACAGAAAACACCTCAAGAAGAAAGGCTCTGGATAAATACAATGTGTAAATGCCACACCTGATTAGCATGTATGCCTCTGTCCACAGCCTTCAACCATAGACTTCACTCTCCTCCACCCCGAACATAAACACCCTTCCTGCCTGTAATAGCTGTCTCTGCTACACATCTTCACATGCATATACTTCCAGCACCTGTATTCCCCCCAAAATGCCCAGGGAAAATTGTTTTTGAACTCAGAGGAAGCTCAGGTTACAAACGCTCTCTTGCCCCAACACACAGACTCTTTCTCAGGACGCAGGAAGAAGTGCCAAGCAGACAGCTTATCTCTCAAGCAGGGCACCTCAGCTCCTACCATGAGGCTGCAGGAGATCCTTACCTGGCACACTCCTGCCAAGAGCTCTCCAGGATGAGGTGCCTCCTTAATAGTTTGCCAGCACCCAAGACCAGAACAGAGGGGCGGATGGCAGTGAGAGGATGTGATCGGAAGGCCAGAGGAAGGACCCAGACACTTCAGAGGCTCAGCGCCCTAAGTACTCCTCATTCCTGGGAAATTGGGGCCCTGAAGTCAAGGAATCAGGAACACTTTCCTGGGCATGACACAGCAGTGGGTGAGCAGACCGCCCAGGTCCTCCCCAGGTTAGCCCTTTCCACTTGGAGCAGGAACTGGAAAGCCCATAGTGGTTGGTGCCTGTTGCTGCTGAGTTTTGTGCTCTAAAGGCTGGAGTTAAGCATGTGGAAGGGTGTGTGTGTGTGTATATGAGTGTGTGTGTGTGTGTGTGTGTGTGTGTAAGGGAGTGGGGAGAGAGTGAGGGGCTGGCTGCCTGTGGTGTGTGAGAGAAAGAAATGAATGTGATGTGTGTGTAGGTGTGAGACTGTGTGTGTTGCTCTGGCTGAATGACTCCAGGCAGTGCTAAGTTGCTTCACTCGTGTCTGACTGTGTGACCCCATGGACTGTAGCCCTTCAGGTTCCTCTGTCCATGGGATTCTCCAGGCAAGGATACTGGAGTGGGTTGCCATGCCCTCCTCCAGGGGATCTTCCTAAACCAGGGATAGAACTGGTCTCTTACCTCTAACCTGAATTAGCAGGCAGGTTCTTTACCACTAGCGCCACCTTGGGAGGCCCTAAGCTGACAGAGGGCCACTTAAATACCCAGGTTCATCACCCACCTTCTCTATCCATCTCAGCCCCTGTGGCCTATTCCTTCAGTGGAACAATCTATACCTCCAACTGCACCCGTGTCCCCGCCACCAGTGCGGACACACACAGCCCATCTCCAAAGTTCCAGACAGCAAAGTTCAGTGGCCCGGCTGCGGCTGTCAGACCCTGCCCGCACACCTCCCGCTTCCTCATCTCTGGACTTCGGTGTCACCCAACACCTCTGCCCTCGCAGATCAGACTCGGGACGGGGAGTAGATAAACCCAGTCTGCAGGAGACAAAGCCGGAAGGACGGGCGCACCCTCCTTTCCTCCAGGCGGGGACCAGACTCGCCGCACGCGCCCGGGCAGAGGGGAGACCCTGACAGTTACACGCGGAGACAAAGACACCTGGACAGACGCCGGCACAGACAGACAAAGACCGACTGAGGCGCTGCCACGCCGCGGGGAGCGCAGTTTCCCCGGAGCCCGGCTCCCTCCTTGCGGACTCAGCGAGACCCCTGTCCACCTCACCTTATCTGTCTCTGCGCCTGGGGCTGCCTTCAGGGCTTTTTTTTTCCCTTTTCTTTTCCAGTGTGTTTGGCGATGTGCTCCCGTCTCTCTTCTCGCTCTGGCCGGGCGGGTCCCGAGACTGCTCGCAGCTCCGGCTCGCTAGATGAGGCGAGCAGAGAAACTTTCTACCTCGCCTCCCGCCCGGCGCCGCCCGGCTCCCGCCCGGCCGCCCGCCCGCTCGCTGGCTCCCTGAGCGCCGGCCCCAGCGCGGGTCCCGGAGCCTCGGGCGGGCGGGCGGGCAGGGCGGGGCGGGGCGGGGCGGGGCGGGGCGGGGCCGGCGCCGCTCATTGGCCAGGGCGGGGCGGGGCGGGGCGGGCCGGGGCCGGCGCCGGCGCCGCTCGTTGGCTAGGGCTGCCGGCGGCTCTTCCTAGCGGCTCGGCGGCCTTTGTTCCCAGCTGACAGCTGGGGTTGCCCTCGACCTCCCGCTCGCCTGCATCCGCCTCCCGCGCTGGGTCCCGACTCCCCCAACTCTCCAATCTCACTTTCAGCAGATCCCTCCGGGTAGCCCCGTCTGCTCGCTCTTTTTCTCCCCCCTCTTTCTCTTCCCCCATTTCTTCTTTTTTGTCTTTTTCTTATTTCCCCCTTCTTCTTACATATTTCATTTTCCCCAGCACCATCTCCTCACTTCAGTCTCCAGCAGCCTAGTAAGAGGCATTGGCTCGCCAGGATTGCAGGTTGGAGCCTAGACCACTGGCACTCCCACGCCGAAAATAGTTTTAGGTGAAAGTTGAGGACTGTTTATAGCTAGTAATCTTACCCAGTACCTTTCTAACACTATCATTTTCTCTACCTCCCACTTTCAACTTCTAGCATTTGAGCTAGGAGGGGACCCAAGTTTACAAGATCTGGTTGGACAAAGGGCCAGTTTATTGGGTTTCCAGGGGTTGCATGAGGCTGGGGCCCTGAGGATGCATGGAATCTGATTCATTAAAACCAGGCATGACCCTGCCCAGGGAGTGTAGAGGTGTGGTGTGGGGAGACTGAAGTGCCTGATTTCTGATTATAAGTAGAATGAGGGAAGATGGCCTGAAGGGAAGCACACCATATTGTTTCTGCCACTTCTCCACCTGAAACCCAGTAGAGGATCCTCACTACCTCCAGTTCTTGACCCTCAAGACTCCATCTTTCAATTCTTGGCTTCCTGGGAGGCAGTGAGGCATGAGGTTTAAGGGGTTAGTCAGACAAGCTCTGCTGCTTAACAACTGTATGACCCTGAGTCACTGCCTGAAATTCCTTATATCCCAGTTCCTTTCTTTATAAAATTGGGATAACAATTCCCAGAATGTAAACTCCCTGAGAGAAGGGACTTTCTTTTTTGTTCATGAATGAATAAATTGATTCCTTTTGTTCACATATATCCCCAACACTCAGAACTTTATACATAGTAGGCACTCAATAAATAATTGTTGAATGAATGAATTTCTTATTTATAGATTTGTTGTGAGGATTAAAGAAGAATCCCAGTATGTGGTAAGTATGGGCTTCCCAGGTGGTACTAGTGGTAAAGATCACACCTACCAGTGCAGTAGACATAAGAGACGTGGGTTTGATCCCTGGGTTGGGAAGATCCCCTGGAGGAGGAAATGGCAACCTGCCCCAGTATTCTTTTCATACTGTTCATGAGGCTCTCAAGGCAAGAATACTGAAGTGGTTTACCATTGCCTTCTCCAGTGGAACATGTTTTGTCAGAACTCTCCATTATGATCCATCCGTCTTGGGTGGCCCTACATGGCATAGCTCATGGTTTCGTTGAGTTAGACAAGGCTGTGGTCCATGTGTCTAACACAGAGTCAGACACCACTAAAGTCACTTAGCATGCATGCAAACATGTGGAAAGTACATATGTGTGCATGCTAAGTCACTTCAGTTGTGTCTGACTCTTTGTGACCCTATGGACTGTAGCCCACCAGGCTCCTCTGTCCGTGGAATTCTCCAGGCAAGAATACTGGAGCAGGTTGCCATTCTCCTCTCCAGGGGATCTTCCTGACCCAGGGATTGAACATATGTCTCTGATGTCTCCTGCATTGGCAAGGGGGATCTTTATCACTAGCAACATCTGGGAAGCCCTGAAAGTGCATATACATGGCAGCTATTATAAATCTTGGTGTTGACACAAAGAAATTGTAGCATTGTTTATAATAGCTGCCATGAAAGTACATATACATAACAGCTATTATAAGTAATACTACAATTTCTTTGTGTCAACCCCAAGACTGGTTACTCAGCTTTCTCAGACAATACTTCTTACCCACCTTTGTATGTACTCATCCCTCACTGGAAAGGTCATTCTCTATTTGTCAAAATTTAAGACCTAAAATGCACCCTAGGGTTTGATATCCCACTTAGAAGGACTGAGCTAGGCAAAGAGTCTGGGCAGAGCGGTGATGTGTGTGAGAGGTGAAATCCAGAAACAGTATGGAAGAATAGAAACACCCTGTATGGGGAAGCTTCAGAGATAAAGTGGGGTATATGGAGAGTGGGGGCAGAAGTAAGGATGAAGAATGAGAGAGGAGAGCCATGATGGTACAGTGTGTGTGCATGTGTGTGGTCATAAAAGCCTCAGGAATGTGGTCTCCTGGAGTACAAGGCCAGAATTAGCTTCCTGATTCAGCTGTTGGGTATGGAAATGCAATGCCTGGGTGTGCCTTCCTCTGAAACCTCTGGTGTGATTCTCACTGTGGCTCCTTTTCCACTGTCTAGTGAAGGTGTGTTACCCTTCTAGGCCCTGGCTATCTCATTTGACCCTCTGCCTCTCTCAGGCTTTCCCTTGCTTGAGGTGAGTCTAGAAAACTGGGTCACGAATTATGCTGTTACAAAATATTCCCTGCCATCCTCATCAACTCATTATCTGAGGTTCAAATGGCTTACTGTTCTAGCTTATTATTCTGTTGCTCAGCTCTAGGATCTCAGATTGGCCACAGAGGACCAAGCCCATGGCCCAGTAACCTGACAGCTGGTCTGAGCTAGAAGCACCTCTGCTTTTTTCAGTGTACTTTCTCCTATCACAATTTGAATAACCGCCTGACTTCTTGTTTGTCTTCAACTCTCCTGTGAGTTTCTTGTTCAAAGCTCAGCATCTTTCTTATTCAACACTGAATCCTCAGCACATTGTTAGTATGCAGCAAGCACTCAAAAAGTACTTAAATAAATTCTATGGTGGAAGGCAGGATGGTGTTGCAGAGAAAGGAATGAACTCATATACAAAAGATTCACATCTATTCCCACTTTTTCAAACTTGTAACCTTGTCGTCACCTTATCGAGACTCAGTTTGCTCATCAGTAAAATGGGCCTAATAATATTTGCCTTGTCTGTGGCAGTGATGCAAATATGAAAAGGATTACTGAAGTCAAAGTGGTAAGAAAAGTAAAAAATGTTAAATAAAACTTTAATGTTATTTTGAGTTTAAAAATTCAGGGCTTTGTATTGGGAGGAAAGAAAGGATGACTATATTTAACTGAGGCTGGGTAATCTCTGAAAACAGGTGAGAAAATACTATTATGCTAGAACATGTGGCGCTAATGGTAAAGAACTCACCTGTAGGTGCAGGAGACATAAGCGACATGGGTTCGATCTCTGGGTTGGGAAGATCCCCTAGAGAAGGGCATGACAACCCACTCCAGTATTCTTGCCTGGAGAATTCCATGGACAGAGGAGCCTGGCAGGCTACAGTCCATGAGGCTGCAAAGAGCTGGACATGACTGAAGTGAGTTAGCATGCAGCAGAGCATTGAGAAAAGCTTTAAGATCAACATCTACTCCATCTATCTTCCAGCTAGCCTAGGGAAGTAGGGATAGGTTGGTTTTCCTGCAGGCAAAGCCAATGCCTCCTGACATGAGAAGATGCCCAGCCAATGTCCTGTCTCCCTTCAGGATGCGGACCTCTTGGAACCAGAATTTACATTTCTTTCTTGTACATCTCTGGGTACCTTACATCTCTTATCTCTGGATATCACCAAACTCCTGTGCTTTGAGAGAGCCATCTCTTCCCCGACTTCTCTACCTGTTAAGAAAACAAGTTAGATAAAATGAAAATAGTATTTTTCCTTTCATAGAAAGTACTACACGACTTTCAGAAATTCTTTAGCATTATTGTTATCACCATCATTATCATCAGTGACATTATTATATTATTATTCTGAATTCTTAACCTATATTCCCATTTAGGAGACCAGGGAAGTTGTGGAGGGAACAAACACTCCTCCAGGCCCTGGGAAGAAAGTGCTGACCTCAGAATTCCTATCCTGGGATGACTCATCTCCACTAAGATGTTCAAGTCACCTTAGGAAATATGTCCACCCCATTCTTTCATCTAAAGGAAAACTGAGCCAAAGAGCAAGATAAGAAATTGGCCAAGCGTCACTGGGATGCCGGGGTCTTAAGGCATGGCTCCTGTGGCTGCCTCAGCAACTGTGTGACTGATCCAGTGCCTGATGTGTTTTGATTTGGGCAGTGGAGACCACAGGCAGGCAGCCTTCCCCTGAGCAGAGAACAGTAAAGCAGTCACCTTAGCTAAAGCAAAGGGTTCAAATGGTGTTCATGCATTTTAAGTTGTTTCAGTTGTGTCCAACTTCTTGTGACCCTATGACTGTAGCCTGTAAATCTCCTCTGTCCACAGGATTCTCCAAGAAAGAACACTGGAATGGGTTGCCATGTCCTCCTACAGGGGATCTTACTGACCCAGGGTTCAAACCCACAGCTCTGGCATTGCAGGAGGATTCTTTACCGCTGAGCCACTGGGGAAGCCTGCTCAAATGGCACTAACTAGCTTCAGTGTGAAGAGGTTTTGCCCAGCCACCAGCCAGAAAAACTCACAAGATAACTGTTTAGCAAACGCTTCAATGTAAATGCAGGTTAAACTAGATTATGGAAAAACTGAGAAGAAAATATTCTGACTTGATTCCTCCTATCCCAACACCATTTTCAATAGGAGGTTGTTGGCTATTTCTCATTCAGCATTCTCACTTTGAAAGGTTCTGGGCTATATCACCTGTTAGGGAATCTGTCTCTTCCAGAGTTTGGACTAGTTTGTCTAAAAGTCTGAAGCAGGCAGATGTTTCCACTTTGTTTCTACTTACGGTATTATGAAAGCTCGAATCAAACTGGGTTAAACAAAAGGGAAAAAAAACACTCATGAATGAATAAGTGAAGAGATCAGCTCCCAGTTCACAATATCATCAGAAATCAGGTCTCCATTTCCTGGTTTGGTATCTTCAGAGTAAGTGCTTTGTCCTCAGAATGATTAGGACTACAGGCTGGATCTTTCAGTCCCACTGGCACACCCAAAATTCTGCAATGGTCTGAGGATTAAAGTACCTTTGCTTCTGCATCTCTTTCCTAGGATCAAGAAAACCTTTCCTGAAAGGTGAGAAAAATCTTTCCTGCTGACACCGAACAAACTTAGCCACATCAGCAAGCAGTCATTGGCAAATCCAATGAGATTATTTTGATTGGCTTTTACCAAGGGATTGGAAGTGGAATAGATATTGGGACATATCTGTATCTCTTGTCTTCAAGGGAGAAAGGGGAAACTGTGGCGAGAGCTGACAATCATTGCTTGTCTATTTCATCCCTCTACTTTGCTAGGCAGTTTATCTATATTATCTTACTTAGTTGTAGAAATCATTATTATTTCTGTTTTCGCAGTGAAGAAACTGCAGCTTAGAGTGGTTTAATAATTTGCCCCAAAGTGTAAGTGAAAGTGAAGGTGTTAGTCACTCAGTCATGTCCAACTCTTTGCGACCTCATGGACTGTAGCCCGCCAGGCTCCTCTGTCCATGGGATTTTCCAGGCAAGAATCCTGGAGTGGGTAGCCATTTCCTTCTCCAAGGGATCTTCCCCAACCCAGGGATTGAATGTGGGTCTCCTACATTGCAGGTGGATTATTTACCACAGAGCCACCAAGGAAGCCCTCCACCATCAAGTTTAAACTTCTTTCTTAGCATCTCTACAATGTGTCTCTTTCTTACCTGTGCATTCCTTTTCCTCCCTCCTCCCAACAGATATGTCTTTTTACTTCCACACAACTTCCCCGCCTCCATCAAGGCCACCACCATACCCTTGCCTTCCTTCAGGGCAGAATGAAGCGTCTTTCAAGGCCCTCCCCAGGCCCTGATCCCACCCTCCTGCATCCCCTACTCCCACTCCATGATTGGAAGTCCTGTCAAATTGTGTCATGTCCGTGTCCTGCTCTTCTTTTCTTCTTGCACACTCTGTGACTTGAGCTTTCTTGTTTTAGGTGAATGCACCTTGTTTTCCTTCTAGATTTTTCAGTGGCCAGCTCCATGCTTAGTCCATGAGAGGGCCTTCTACAAACCCTTAATGACTAAGTGAGGGCAGGAACCACCTCTTACTTCTCTATCTCCCTCATAACACTCAGCCTGCTGCTGCCTAATGGACTAATTGGCTTTGGGCTGATTCCTCCCCAGGGCTGAGGAATGACAGGCAGACAAAGAAGCTGGCATGACCTTTGTCAGTACTGAGGGAGGCCTTTGGTAAATGGGACTCGTGAAGCCCACATTTGCTTGTAGCCCTCAACTCATTTAAGCAAATAGAGCATATGAGACCGTGACTTCTGGGAAATCATTTAGTTCTCCTATGGAGCATGTTAGCAGGCTCATTTCCTGTACCCAGGGGGGAGAAAAAAATAGCCGAGAAGCTTTTGAGACCCTGTGTGCTGAAGTAGAATTTACACATTTATTCAGCTATTTCTGAAGAAGCAGTTCAGGGAGCCCTAGACTGAAAGGCTGATGCTGTCCCCTAAGAGTTGGTGACATCAAGACCAGTTGACTGGGACCTGCCCTGGACCTTAAGCTCTGGCTAGCCTGCTTGACTTTTTTTTTTGGGGGGGGGGGGGGGGGGTGGGACTGGATCTTTGTTTATTGCTGTATGTGGGTTTTTCATTGTGACATGTGGGCTTCTCTAGTTGTGGCACTTAGCTGTCCTGGGCATGTGGGATCTTAGTTCCTCAACCAGGGATCAAACCCAGGCCCCTGCATTGGGAGATGGAGTCTTAGCCACTGGATCACCAGGGAAGTCCCCTGCCTGGCTTTCTAACTGAATCCTCCAGGTCACTCCACTCCTCAAGTAGCATTGCCATTCTTCCCTCCCATCTTCTGGGACTAACTTCACTGCCTTTACTTTGTGTATTGAACTCTCTACGTGTTCACCCTATATTTTGCCTTTATTCTCAGACTCACCATATTTGCTCCATGCTGACCATTGCTTTGGCTTTCATTCCCAGAATGATTGAGAAGGCCTCCATCTCACCAGCTCCAAAAATAGAAGGGGACAGAAAGGGGGCAGAGAAGGGAAGGCGGCAGGTGGCTGCACCAGGTGATCTCTGAGGTCGCTTCTGGCACTTTCTGACTCTTTCTCCCAAAGGTGGCTGGGAGCAGCAGAAAAGGACAGCTGCAGGTGCCACATGAACACTTTGGCAAGGAGAGGCTCTTGGTGATCTTGAACTAATTTTTCCTGTGAAAGAGCCTCGGTTTGCGTGCAGTTCCCTATTACATGCCTTATAGAGTCGCCTTGAGTGTTTAATGCATCAACACTTGTGACATGCTGAGCCCAGCATCCAATCTATAGGAAAACCCTTTCAGTGGCTCTTGTTCTCTGTGTCACCTCTCCTCCCCCATCAGAAACCCAGGGCCTTTTCTACCCTATTTCTTCCAATTAAAAACATCCTCACGATTTGGCCCAAAACCCATTCAGCATGGTGAAGTGGAAAAGAGAACAACATTTAAAAAAAATTATTATTTATTGTTTTTGGCTGTGCTGGATCTTTGTTGCTGCACACTGGCTTTCTCTAGTTGCAGAGACCAAGGGCTATTCTTCATTGTGGGCATGGGCTTCTCATTGCAGTGGCTTCTCTCACTGCAGAGCACAGGCTCCAGGGTAAGCGGACTTCAGTAGTTCTGGTGCACAGGCTTCCCTGCTCTGAGGCATTTGGGATCTTCCTGGTTCAGGGATTGAACCTGTGTCCCCTTATCCACTGCACCATCAGGGAAGTTCCAAGAACAGCATTTTGAGTCTGTCGATGCAGCTGGAGCCTTGAGTTTGAATCAGACTCTGCCCTCAGGCCCTATGTGATCTCGGCCCAATCTCTTGCTCCCATATCCTCTGCTTCTGATTTTAACACTACAATCCCACAGAGAAGGATGCAAGAAAAAATTACAGGTGATTAAAAACAGAACTTCCCTGGTGGGTCAATGATTAAGATCTTTGGGGTGGGGTGGGTTCGATCCTTGGTCAGGGAAGTTCCATAAGCCTCAAGGTGCAGCCAAAACAAACAGCTACAATTCTGTGGATACTGTGACTGATATTTTTTTAATTTTTAAATTTTTTTTGGTTTTAGTTATAGCACACAAGGGGCTTCCCAGGTTGGCGCTAGTGGTAAAGAACCCACCTGCCAATACAGGAGATGTAAGAAAGGAGGATTTGGTCCCTGTGTCAGGAAGATCCTCTGGAGGAGGGCACAGCAACCCACTCCAGTATTCTTACCTGGAGAATCCCATGGATAGAGGAGACTGGCGGGCTACAGTCCATGTGGTTCCCAAAGACTCGGACAAGACGGAAGCGACTGAGCATGCAGCACACAAGATCTTCCCCATGTCATGTAAGATCTTTCCTTGTGGCACATGGACTCTCTAGTTGCTGAATCTGGGCTCCAGAGCCTGCAAGTTCAGTTGTTCTGCTTCATGTGGGATCTTAGTTCCCCAGCCAGGGATGGAACCAATATCCCTTGCATTGCAAGGTGGATTCTCAACCACTGGACCACCAGGGAAGTCCCCCATGATATGAAAGAGCCCTTCACACCAGGGTGAATATGACTCCACAGCTTAGGGCTGCTCCCTTCCTGCTTCACTGCATGCCCACCCCTTCCCTAAGGTCTGAATTTTATCACAGAAGATAATCAGTCTCAGTGAATGCAACAGAGGGCACTTCCTGGCACAAAAAGCAGTGGGTGGACGACACTCATCTGTCCTTTAGCTCTGTGGAGTGAGGTTCTGAGCAGAGAGCTGTAATGCCCAGTGGAAAAGAAGTAGCTGGAAGTTAGGAGGGCAGCCCAGGGAATGAGTCCAAATGGCAGCTTGAGAGGAAGTAGCCGGCTGCCGGTTCTGGAACCTCGCAGAGCAGTGTTTAGAATGTTCTCTCTCATTAATCCTATTTAAAGCCTGGCTGCTGAGAGGAGAGGGGGGAATCCTGTTTCAACTAGCAGTGCTGAGGTTCCCTGCCACCCCCACATCCCCCTCGCCCCACCGCCCCGCAGTGGGAGGGGAAAGGGGTTCAATGGGGCCAACCTGCCGGCTCTCACAGCCTCTCAGAAGAGCGTCTCCAGCTTCCCCTCCCCGAGACCTGCATTTTATTGGCCTGCCCCTGGCCTCCCTCCCTGTGTGGAGGGAGCAGCTGCTTGCTAAGAAGGCGGGAGGTGTGGACTGGCAGGCTGCCGCACTGTGCTGGTGATGAAGGGGTGCTGAAGAAGGTGAGGAGCCCTGCGCTGAGGTGCAGAGGGAGGGACAAAAAGTGGGGGCTCTTGTACAAGAGGGCTTTCTGGGAAAGTCCCGCTCCCTCTGGCATGAGGAAGTCTCTCACTGGTTTAAAAGGTAAGAACAAGCTTGTCTCTTTGAGATTCTCATGGAAAAGCCAGGTCTAGGGAAAGGGGGCCTCCCTGGCCTTGAAAGGAAAAGTGTGAGTGAACCTACCGTTTATAATGCAGGATCAGTGGCAGCCTAGATGGGAGAGGAGTTTGGGGGAGAATAGATACATGTATGCTGTGCTGTGCTCAGTCACTCAGTCATGTCTGACTCTTTAAGACTCCATGGACCAGGGGGTCCACCAGGCTCCTCTGTCCATGGAATTCTCCAGGCAAGAATACTGGAGTGAGTAGCCATTCCCTTCTTCAGGGGATCTTCCCAACCGAGGGATCGAACCCAGATATCCTATATTGCAAGTACATTCTTTACTGTCTGAGCCACCAGGGAAGCCCCAGATACATGTATATGTATGACTAAGCCCCTTTGCTCCTGCCCAGTCACAACATTGTTAATCAGCTATCCTCCAATATAAAACAAAAAGATAAAAAAAAAAAAAGTGCAGAGTCAGCCTTTTGCAGAGAGAGAGAATAATGGACAGTGTTTACCTCTGTGGTATTATTTGTGGGAGATCAAAAAGAGCCTTTCCAAAGAAATCCCTGTAAATGTGAGTCAATCCTTGAGATTTATTTATGAACAAAACAGCATCTTCTACTGTTGTTTTCCAAAGGCCAGAGTTCATGAGTAGCTCTATCTAGCTGCATGATCATGAATATCATTTAATCTCAGCTGATTAGCTGTAGAGTGTAGAGAATCCCCCTCCTCCTGGTCAGCCCCGCCCCCCTCATCTGACACACATCTCACCAAGTTATTGAAAGTGAAAGTGAAGTCAATCAGTTGTGTCCGACTCTTTGCCACCCCATGGACTGTAGCCTACCAGGCTTCTCTGTCCATGGGATTCTCCAGGCAGGAGTACTGGAGTGGGTTGCCATTTCCTCCTCTAGGGGATCTTCCTGACCCAGGGATCGAACCAGATTCTCCAGCATTGCAGGCAGACGCTTTACCCTGTGAGCCATCAGGGAGACTGAGTTATTACCAAGACCAAATCAGGTGAAAGTGCTTTTGTATTGAAAGTCCTGGTCTACACTTGGAGGGCGCATCTCTTTAACTCAGAGTTTCCTCCTGTCTCAGGCAGACTTTACGCCCCTCGCTGGTGCTTGTTGCCCAGTATTCCCATCAGCTGTAAGAACCAAACACTGAAATTTCACAACAGAGACAAGTCTGCTCTCCTGGTTACTTCCTCTTGTTCTGAGACACTGTCTTTGATTGGGCCTCTCTTGGGTTGTCTGAGAAGGTGCCATGAGAAAGGTCAGAGCCTTTCCTAGCAAGACTGGTCAGGATTGAAAAGTCTGTATGCTATGATCCTAAGAGTGGACTGGGAGTACAGTCAACTGATGGGAAAGGCAGAGTCATCAGAAAGTGTCTGAAGAGAGAGGGGTAAGAGTACTGGGCCAATAGGAAGCCAGATTTGTAGGTTTAGGTCCAGCCCTGGTAGGACCAAGGTACTGTATTGTTGTTGTTTGGTCTCTAAGTCAGGTTCAACTCTTTTGCAACTCCATGAACTGTTGCCGCCAGGCTCGTCTGTCCATGGTGTTCTCCAGGCAAAAAGACTGGAGTGGGTTGCCATTTCCTTCTCCAGGGGATCTTCTTGGCCCAGGGACTGAACCCAGGTCTCCTGCATTATAGGTGGATTCTTTACCACTGAGCCACCAGGGAAGCCCAAGGCACTTTACAAAGGCATTTAATTGTTTTGTACCTTAGTTTTCCCTCTCAATTTAATAGGAGTAATAAAACCTATCTTGTGTTCCCATTTAGCTTACACGAAGGTTACAGAGAATTGTGAATGAAAGGCTGCAACTCTATGGTTATTTGGGATCGTCAGGCTGCGTTTGATAAATGCCCATTTGGCAGTGCTGTTACTGTCTTGAAGAACATTCAACTTCACCATGATTTGTTAAACTCTCACCATGGCAGGCACCATTCTCATTGCCTTGAAAGCAGTAAAGCTGTGGGGTAGAATATGCTATTTTTAGTGCTTAAAACTGAAAAGCAAAAAAAAAAAAAAAAAAAAAAATCAATGTGCACATAAAGGGATAATTTAACAGGATTGTGCTCATGAGGGAAGGGAAGACATTAGGCATTAACTTCTACCCAAGTGGAACTTGACATTTATGTAGCAAGTGAAATCACCACAACTAAAAAAAACAAATTAACAGCCCTGTTATCATCAGGCAGGGAGAGAGAGAGAAGTGCAAACTATCTCTGAGATGTCTAGGGGGATTTGAGGAAAAACACCCTTGTTTTAGATTGACAGAATCTTGGCCCAAGCATCAGATGTGGGCCTTCAAGATTTCCTTTTTCTCAACAGAGCAGAGACTTAATCTATTAGTAGAGCACTTTATACTTTTGAACTTCAGACATTCTCTTGTTTGATCTTTGCCAATCTTTTAATGTAGGAAGGGTAGTATCATTTTTTAAAAACATACTGAAGTAGAGTTGACTTACAGTCTCATGTTAATTTCTGCTGCTGCTGTTGTTGCTCAGTTGCCCAATTGTGTCCAACCCTATGGACTGCAGCACGCCAGGCTTCCCTTTTCCTTCACCATCTCCCAAAGTTTGCCCAAGTTCATGTCTATTGTGTTGGTGATGTTATCCAACCATCTCATCCTCTTGATGCCCCTTTCTCCTTCTACCCTCAATCAGGGACTTTTCCCAGCATCAGGGACTTTTTCCAGTGAATCAATTGTTCACATCAGGTGATCAAAACACTGGAGTTTCAACTTCAGCATCAGTCCCTCTGCTGTACAGCATAGTAATTCATTTGTACATATATATATACATATATATATTCTTTTCATATTCTCTTCCATTCATATTCTTTTCCATTATGGTTCATCACAGGATATTGAATATAGTTTTCTGTGCTATATAGTAAAACTTTGTTGTTTATCCACCTTACATATACAAATTTGTATCTGCTAATCTCAAACTCTCAATCCATCCCTCTCCCACCTCCACTCTCCTTGGCATCCGTAAGTCTGTTCTCCATGTTTCTGAGTCTGTTTCTGTTTCATAGTATGTTCATTTGTGTTGTATTTTAGATCCCACATATAAGTAATATCATATGATATTGTCTTTCTCTTTCTGACTTACTTCACTTATTATGATAATCTCTACATCCATCCATGTTGCTTCACATGGCATTATTTCATTGTTTTTTATGTCAAGTCAGTCATTTCAACAAGGATCCCTGAATCCTTTTATTGGAGAGTGGTAAACCAGCGTTTGCTCTAATCTGCTCATTGTTTTGAAACTGGAATGTCATTGCCTTTAGGCCCTGTCAGTGCTAGAAAGTAAAAAAGAAAAAAAAAAAGTCATTCAGTTGTGTCTAGCTCTTTGCCAGCCCACCAGGCTCCTCTGCCCATGGACTTCTCCAGGCAAGAAAACGGGAGTGGGTAACCATTCCCTTCCTTAGGTGATCTTCTCCACCCAGGGATCGAATCCAGGTCTCCCACATTGCAGGCAGATTCTTTACTGTCTGAGCTAAAGAGTAAAGGTATGTATTAATATATTAAATTGTGTATCCATACAAGTCTATGTTATTTCTACTATTACTCACAGGTTCCTAAGTTAAGCTAAATAAGAGCTCCCTCTAATATCACAGACTCTAGTTCAGAACTACATGGTTCATATTGTTCTTTTCCTTATCTGTAACCTCCTACTCCAACTATGAGAAATTTAGCTTCTACCATTCTCTATCCTTTTACTTATTTTTTCAATCCCAGTGTTCAGAACTCAGGGTTCTGACTACCAGTCCAGTACTCTAGTCCCTACTATGCTAATTCTGATCATTGAGCAACCCAAGTCAACAAATTCCCTTTTTCACTTGAAAATCTTGCAGATTTTTAAAAATCACAATCTGGTCCATTTTGAATTACTCATTTCCAAATCTAATGTTCCCATTTTTTCCCCCACCATTTTACTCATGTAATATGATTTTCTTATTTATTCAACAGATATTTCAAGAGAACCAGTCATGCTTTTCACTGTGCTAGGAATAGGGCAGTGAACAAGACAGATACATCCTTGTCTTCATGAAACTTACAGTCTTGGTAGGGAATATGGTCATTGAGTAAAAGAGGGTGCAGTAAATGTGATGCTGTAGGAGGTACAGGGAATCCAGGAACTATGTTGAGGAGGCTGCCTAATCTATGCCATCACTAATCATCCTTATAGCTGTGTGCCCACACTCATCTAATTAGGGTCACCATAGAGTGTGGGGCCCTGAAGAGGTCACAGTAATTCAAATATTTTTTATTGGAGTATAATTGCTCTACAATGTGGTGCTAGTTTCTGCTATACAACGAAGGAATCAGCTGCATGCACACATGTATGCCCTCCCTCTTGGATCTCCCTCCCAGCCCCTTCCCATCCCACCCCTCTAGGTCATGACAGAGCCCTGAGCTGAGCTCCCTGTGCTGTATACTAGGCTCTCTTACACATGGCAATGCACACGCATAAATCCCAATTTTCCAATTTACCACCCCCATCTCCATGACCACATATCTGTTCTGTGTGTCTGTGACTTCATTCCTGCCCTGCAAATAGGTTCACAGGTACCATTTTCCTACATTACATGTATATGTGTTAATATGTGGTATTTGTTTTCCTCTTTCTGAATTACTTTACTGTGTATGACAGACTCTAGGTCCATTCATGTCTCTACAAATGACCCAATATTGCTCCTTTTTATCACTGAGTAATAATACATTTTGTATGTGTATCACATCTTCTTTATCCATTCATCTGTTGATGGACACTTAGGTTGCTTCCATATTTTGGTAATTGTAAGTAATGCTGCTGTGAACATTATGGTGCATATTAGTGTTTTTGTTTTTGTGTTTTTTTTTTTTTCAGATATATACCCAGGAATGAAATTCCTGGGTTTTATGGTAGTTCGAGTTTTAGTTTTTTGAGAAACCTCCATACTGTTTTCCACAGTGGTTGTACAAATTTACATTTCTACCCACAGTGTACAAGTGCTCCCTTTTCTCCACATCCTTACCAACACTTCTTACTTGTGTTCTTTTTGATGATAGCCAGTCTGACAGGTGTGAAATGATACCTTACTGAGGTTTTGATTTGCATCTTCCTGATGATTAGTGATGTTGAGCATCTTTTCATGTACTTGTCGGCAATCTGCATTCTCTCTTTGAAAAAAATGGCCATTCAGTTTTTCTGTCCATTTTTAAATTGGGTCCTTTTTTGATTGTTGAATTATATGAGCTGTTTGTATATGGTAGATATTAACCACTTATCAGAACTGATATGTTTTTATTTTATTTACCTATTTTTTTCAGTTGCAGCATGTAGGATCAGTTCCCTGACCAAGGATCAAACCCTGGCCCCTTGCATTGGGACCACAGAGTCTTAGCCACTGGACCACCAGGGAAGTCCCCAGTTAAATGGAAATTAAACCATTTACAGTTTTCCCACATATTTTTGGTTTGGGCCCAAGATTCTAGTCTGTAACAGTTTCTTCTTGTCTCTGTTTCTGTTAACAAAGATAGGTTTGAAAAAAAAATTAGAAACCTGCTCAGGTTATGTCAACTTATGGGAACTTACTGTAAGGACAAAAAAAGCTTCTGCAGACCTCCGTCTGGGTTCTCAGAGGAGGAGAGGGCGGGGCCACAGCAGCTGTATAAGGTAGGCCCACTGGCGGCTTCTGTGTCCTTACTCCTCCACCTCTTCTTCCTTCTCTACTTCCTATTCTTTTTCTGTTTCTGCCTGTGGTTTCTTTCGATTCTTGTTTTTTTTTTTCTTTCTTCTTGTTGCCTTTTCTCTGTGCCTTTCTACTTCTACACTGTTCTGTCAGCTGCACTGGCTGCTTTTGAACATCCAGAAGACAAATCAGCCATGTCTCTCCAGAATCAGGTGCCCACATGGCCCTCGCTATTTGGATCGGGCAGTCCTCCTGGTCTAATCAGCTATGCGCAGGACTGTGGCCTTCTGAGGGAGCAAGTACACTTGCCTGCACATAAGGACTGTCTCAGAAGAGGTGTGTGGATGCACCAGCTCCAGAGCACAGATTCTTTAAGACCCTAAAATGTCTGAGTGCTTCATAATTGTCTCCTTATCTGCATAAGGATTCCTGTTTTCTGAACTTCATCAGTTCGTGTTTCACTTTCAGATCTGGTACCTCCTTTACAAAATGAGTACTCTCAGGGACTTCCCTGGTGGTCTAGTGGCTAAGTTTCTGAGTTCCCATTGCAAGGGGCCTGGGTTTGATCCTTGGTCAGGGAACTAGATCCCACATGCTGCAACTCTCATCTCTTTCAGAATTTTCCACAGTGTATTGTGATCCACACAGTCAAAGGCTTTGGCATAGTCAATAAAGCAGATGTTTTTCTCGAACTCTCTCGCTTTTTCGATGATCCAGCGGATGCTGGCAATTGATCTCTGGTTCCTCTGCCTTTTCTAAATCCAGCTTGAACATTTGGAAGTTCACGATTCACATACTGCTGAAGCCTGGCGTGGAGAGTTTCGAGCATTACTTTACTAGTGTGTGAGATGAGTGCAGTTGTGTGGTAGTTTGAGCATTCTTTGGCATTGCTTTTCTTAGTGATTGGAATGAAAACTGACCTTTTCCAGTGCCGTGGCCACTGCTGAGTTTTCCAAATTTGCTGGCATATTGAGTGCAGCACTTTCACAGCACCATCTTTTAGGATTTGAAATAACTCAACTGGAACTTTATCAACTCCACTAGCTTTGTTCATAGTGATGCTTCCTAAGGCTCACTTGACTTTGCAACCCAGGACATCTGGTTCTAGGTGAGTGATCACACCATCGTGGTTATCTGGGTCGTGAAGATCTTTTTTGTATAGTTTGTATTCTTACTACCTTTTCTTAATATCTTCTGCTTCTGTTAGGTCCATACCATTTCTGTCCTTTATTGAGCCCATCATTGTATGAAATGTTCCCTGGATTTCTCTAATTTTCTTCAAGAGATCTCTAGTCTTTCCTATTCTATTGTTTTCCTCTATTTCTTTGCGCTGTTGCTGAGGAAGGCTTTCTTACCTCTCCTTGCTATTCTCTGGAACTCTGCATTCAAATGGATATATCTTTCCTTTTCTCCTTTACCTTTAGCTTCTCTTCTTTTCTCGGCTACTTATAAGGCCTCCTCAGACAACCATTTTGCCTTTTTGCATTTTTTTTTCCATTGGGAATGGTCTTGATCCCTGTCTCCTGTACAGTGTTACAAACCTCCATCCATAGTTCTTCAGGCACTCTATCACATCTAATCTCTTGAATCTATTTGTCACTTCCACTTCCATTAGGTTATACCTGAATGGTCTAGTGGTTCTCCCTACTTTCTTCATTTTAAGTCTAAATTTGGCCATAAGGAGTTCATCTGCTCCAGTAAAAATAAAATAAAATGAACAACACTATGTTGCAATAAGAGGAATGGGGACAAGTATTTCTCTCTAGTAACCATAGATGTTTAACCGTGGAGCTTAACCATTAAGCCAAGAGTCAACAAAAAATATGGTCTTCCCCATCAAGGCTGGGAATCAGCACTAAATTAGGTCAGTGGTGCTTCCTCTCTTCAGTCTCTACTTCCCAAGGACCAGCTATGGCTTCTTTGAGAACCTTGCTGGGACTTCTGGGCAGTTTAAAATTTATCCTCAAAAGGTCTGAAATGGATCAGAACAATCCCCTAGTTGTATATGCACAAGACTCCTCTGTACCTCTGGTTAACAGATGACTCCTTTTCCCATCCCAAATTATGTCTGACCATATTTTCTAACAAAGCATATCAGAGGTTCTTTAATAAAATTAAATGACCCACTAAGACCTTCCAATTATAAGTTATGTAAAGACAATTCAATAATAAAATGTCAACAATTTAGGAATTCCTCAGATTTAAATATAAATGCCCCTCATTATCGAATTCCCAGGGAGAATTTAAAGTTCAAAGACTAAATTTCCTCGGCAAGTCAGAGTTCAAAGAAGCTGATCTCCATAATCAAAATCTCTTGCTTTTATAAGTTACAGTTCACAGAAATTAGATTCATCCTCTTCTATCTCTTACTCTGCCTAGACTCAGCCAGACAATGGTCGTGTTAAATGAGGATTCCTTCAGCGGCTGCACCCTGGACTCTCCCTGGATGGTGGAATTCCTTCAGAGCCTCAGGAGTTTTATTGATCCAATGCCAAGCCACAACGATCTCACTTTTAAAAAGCTTGTTTGCTTAATAAATCACATAGGTTATCACAGTGGGAGTTCCATGTATCCCCACACCACTGACAAAGTTTGTCTCCTGTTTTGTTGTTGTTGTTTAATTGCTTACTTATTTGGCTACCTCGGATCTTAGTTGTGGCACGTGGAACCTTTGTTGTGTCCTCACTGACAGGATGACAGTTACTGCATGCAGGCTTAGATGCTACGAGGCATGTGGGACGTTTGTTCCCTAACCAGGGATCAAACCTGAGTTCCCTGCATCACAAGACAGATTCTTAACCACTGGACCACCAGGGAAATCCTCAAAGATTCACTTCTTGACCAGACTTTAATCAGTCTCCTCTGAGCTCTTTCTCAACTAGTCCTGGTCCTTGGCCATGTTCTCAAGAGCCCAATTTTAGGATGAAACTTGCTGAGTCAGTTTAGCTGGATTTCCCCCATCCTTAATTGGAGAAGGCAATGGCACCCCACTCCAGTACTCATTTGCCTGGAAAATCCTGTGGCCAGAGGAGCCTGGTAGGCTACAGTCCATGGGGTCGCTAAGAGTCAGACACGACTGAACGACTTCACTTTCACTTTTCACTTTTATGCATTGGAGAAGGAAATGGCAACCCACTCCAGTGTTCTTGCCTGGAGAATTCCAGGGATGGGGGAGCCTGGTGGGCTGCCGTCTATGAGGTCGCACAGAGTCAGACATGACTGAAGTGACTTAGCAGCAGCAGCAGCCCATCCTTAATATATGATCACCCTAGCCAGCCTTCAGCAAGAATCCTCTTAGGATAATTTAACCAAAATCTCCCCTTCCTCCTGATGTTTCTTCTTAGTAATTTTCCATTCACTGACACCCTGACCCCCTACATAGACCTGCTCTTTGGCGATAAATTACCACTTTTCTTCTTGTATTCAGAGTTGAGCCCCATCTAT
Organism: Antilocapra americana; assembly: GCA_007570785.1. Lineage (NCBI taxonomy): Eukaryota > Metazoa > Chordata > Mammalia > Artiodactyla > Antilocapridae > Antilocapra > Antilocapra americana. Next base: position 31,718,806 of record ML661897.1, on the reverse strand, counting down.
CCCTTACTGCAAAATCCCATTGCAGTAATTCCTATAACCTATTGTGATAGTTCCTCCAAACAAAGTCTGCCTTACCATTCTTTAACAACCAATGTGAATATTTTTGTCTTTAATATCTCCAGTTAAGAAAACCAGTCAAGGGACTTTTCTGGCAGTCCAGTAGTTAAGACTCCCTGCTTCACTGCAGAAGAGTTCGATCCCTGGTTAGGGAACTATGATCTCTTATGTCTTCTACATTGCAGGCCGATTCTTTACCCATTGAGCCACCTGGGAATGAATCTCAATAAAGCTGTTAAAGTGTGCAAACTGTGTGCTTCATGGAAGCAGAAGCTCATGCTTTTTTTGTACAATGAGTATGAACGAAGGAGTGAGTGTCTTTGATTTTGCCTTTGGTTGCCCTCCCACCTGACAAGGCTTGATAGCATTGAAAACAGTGAAAAGATTCCATTTTTCTTTTTTCTTCTCGGCCTTGCTCAGTCGCTTCAGTCATGTCAGACCCTTTGTGACCCATGGACTGAAGCCTGCCTGGCTCTTCTGTCCATGGGATTTTACAGGCAAGAATACTGGAATGGGTTGTCATTTCCTCCTCCAGGGGATCTTCCCAACCCAGGGGTTGAGCTCCAGTCTCCTGCGTCTCCTGCACTGCTGGTGTATTCTGCCTTACCATGCAGCATGTGGGATTTTAGTTCCCCAACCAGGGATTAAACCCATGTTCCCTGCACTTGAAGCAGGGAGTCTTAACCACTGGACTGCCAGAGAAGTCCCCCAAAAGGTTTCATTTCTTAATGACAGCTCTGAAGACTGCATATCGAAGAAGTAGAGTTCACCACCCAGCCTCATCTTTCTTTTGCAGTTTTCTTAATAAAGATTTTTTTTTTGACGTGGATCATTTTAAAAGTCTTTATTTAATTTGTTACAATATTGCTTCTGTTCTGGACTTTTGGCCCCAAGGCATTTGAGATCTTAGTTCCTGGGCCAGGGATCGAACCTGCATGCTGGGGAATTGGAAGGCGAAGTCCTACCTACTGGACCACCAGGGAAATCTGCTCTTAGGAGTTTCATTAAGGAGCTTGAGGGAGGCTGGGTCCAGAAATACCGGGAACAAGCACTGGAAGGCCAGCCGCCTCCTGTGTGTGCCCATGGCTGGTGCACAGTCCATTGCGGTGGAACTGGACCTAGCCCTGACCCCGTCGGTCACTGTCATTCACAGTGCAGGGGTGCATGGTCTGTGCCTCAGTTCTGTCTAGACAAGTGAGGGACCCTCCATGCAGCCCTGAAGCATGAGCTCTCACAGGGTCTGCTGGTGGCCCTCCATTCCTGGAGAACCTCTGCCCTAAGACCTGTCCACAGGCATCCCCCTATCACCTCGCGCTGAGCGCTGACCCTAATGCCACCTCCAGAAAATCAAGCCCGAGGCTCTTACCATGTTGAACCCAGAGCATCATCAGTTCCTTCTCCTTCTGCCTGCTTCCACCATCATCCTCTTCCCTCCTCCTCCCTCCTCCTGGAGTTTCCAGCTTCTTTTTCGCTAAGTGGGATCAGGTATGGAGTGACACAGACTTTGAAGTCAGAAAAACCCTAATCAGCACCTGCCCTCCTCTTCCTGTTATCTGTGTAAACTCAGTAAAGTTACTTAACCTCTCTGAGCCTTTATTTTCATTATTATTAAGTAGTGGTAATTATAGTTTCCTGGGGTAGGGGGTACTGAGAGATGATGGTGTGATGATTAGATGAGATAACATAGCTAAGGCATTTAACATAGTGTTTGGCCCCTGGGAGGTTGGTCCAAAATTGGTAGCAGCTGTTATTATTTCTGCCTTGGACTGGGCTGGAAACTCACTCCAGACAGTGGGTGTGGAGGTACCCTAGGGTGCTCAGCCCCACAAACCTCTTTGCCTGTGTTGTTCCCAGGGGACTGGGCTTGCAGGATCGTCCTTCCCTTTCTTTTTCTTTTAACACTTATTGATTTGGCTGAGGCAGACAGGATCTTTAGCTGCAGCATGCGAACTCTTAGTTGTGGCATGTGGGATCTCTGTCCCTGACCAGGGATCAAACCCAGGCCTCCTGCATTGGGAGTCTGGAATCTTAACCACTGGACTACCAGGGAAATCCCTTCCTTCCCTTTCTTTATGAATTAGCACCCCCTGAGTGCTTTGAGAAGGAGAGGCAGCTGGCCCAATGCCCACATACAAAACAATGCTTTCCAAGTTTGGCATTTCTAGGTTATTCCTGGGATGGGAGCTGGAACAGAGCAGACAGGGCTCACAGCTGCCACCTCATATTTCCACTGCCCTGCCTCAGGACACTCATATACCCTCCAAATCATTCAAAGTTGGAGAAAAGCCAGCCATTCTTAGGACATGTTTGCATATGCAGGGATTTCTCTGGTGGTCCAGCGGCTAAGACTATGCTCCCATTGGAGGGGGCCTGAGTTCAATCCTTGGTCAGGGAACTAGATCCCATTCCACAACTAAGATTTCGCATGCCATAAGTAAAGATCTCGAGTGCTGCAGTGAAGATTGGAGATGCTGAGTGTTGCAAATAAGACCCGGCACAATCAAATAAATGTTTTCAAAAAATGCATTAATGCACTGAGACCCCTTGGTCCTAGGCACTTTTTAGCAACTTCCCATCCCAAGCCTCTCTGGAGGCCAAAGGCATCTTTCCCAGGGCTAATGGGGTCCTTGCAAAGTCCCCAAGCAGCTCTGAAGCCCTGGACTTAAGATATTCCTTCTTGTTTCCTCCTACTACATAGTCCTTGGGCTGTGCTCAGTAAATATTTCTGGATTGATTAGTCAGCGTGGGCTACTTTCCTTCCCTTTCCTCCTCTGAGAGCCCAGCTGAGTATGGAATGAAAGGGAAATGAAATAAACATCTCAGGCCCTGCAGCCCACTGGGGTCAGGATATTCACAGTGCTGCTGTGAGTCAGAGCTGACCCTTCTTTTTCATCTACTGAGTCACCAGAACTGAGAGCATAAACAGAGGCAGAAGAAGAAGAGGGTTTCAGAACACGGGGATTCGTCCCTGGGTAATGCTCTATCAAAACCCACAGCTTTCAACAATAAACTTCTAGGAGACACGCTTTTTAGGCCAGACCAGCTGGCCAATGAGGTTTTGTACACAGCATCCCATGATATCTTCATAATGCCTTAGCAAGGGGTAGTTTTTGACAATAATTCAGTCAGAGCCGTGATCGAGTTTTGTGGTAAGTCACTTCAGCTTTGTCTGACTCTTTGCAACCCTATGGACTGTAGCCTGCCAGGCTCCTCTGTCCATGGGATTCTCCAGGCAAGAATACTGGAGTGGGTTCTTCTCCAGGGGATCTTCCCAACCCAGGGATCGAAACTGTGTCTCTCATCTCCTGTGATGGCTGGCAAATTCTTTACCACTAGCACCACCTGCAAAGCCCAGAGCCTATGATCAAGTCCCCCAAATGACTTTCTCCTTTACCTTATTTTCAAACAATTTCACTGCATTAGAGAGGGAGGTATGTGCTCTGTCTCGTCAGGTATGTGGCCAGGACTTGGGAAAGGGGAACAGATGCTTCACCGTTAATTGTTCCTCATTGACTGGGGGTTCATGATTCAAAGTTAGGCTTTCAATTTTGTCCACAGGCATTTAGTGGAGGCATTTTAGGTCCATTTCCTTGGGGACTTGTAATAAATGTTGTTGAACTAAAAGATTTTCTTGAATTGAAACCTTTTCTTACCCTTTTTGGTTTACAGATGCCCGTCAACCAGAGTTAGAAGCATTTAAGTGACTTGCTCAAAACACTACAATCAGTTGTGTTGTGCTAAGTTGCTTCTGTCATGTCTGACTCTTTGTGACACTATGCACGATAGCCCACCAGGCTCCTCTGTCCATGGGATTTTCCAGGCAAGAATACTGGAGCAGGTTGCCATTTCCTTCTCCAAGGCATCTTCCTAACCCAGGGGTTGAAACCACGTCTCTTACATCTCCTGCACTGGCAGGCAAGTTTTTTTTGTTTTTTGTTTTTTTTTTTACCACTAGTGCCAACAGGGAATTACAATAAATTAGTGTCAGTAGTAAGACCAGAACCCAGATTTTCTGGTTCCCAGTTTGTGACTCTTTTCAACTCATCAAGCTGGTTGCTCCAGATGTCTGTGCCTTATTTCCCCTTCAAAGACTGTGAGAAGAGACTTGGAATGCTTGCTGGCCTCTCCTTCAAACCTTAGACTCAACTTACTGGGTCGAAGGGGGTGGATGAACATAAAAGAGAGGAGTTTAAATCTCCTGCCAAGGTCAGCTTTGAAGAACACAAATCGTGGCAAATGGCTCAGAAATGCAGGGTTCTGTTGATCTGGCTACTGCCAAGTTTCTATAACAAATAATCCCATGCAATAAACGATTCTCTTGGCCCATGTCTATGTAACATCTTACAGTGAAATAACATATACGTGAACACTTGCTTCTGATGAGATATGTTTGTAGTTAGTCACTAACCTGGTATGGTTAATATCATCTGTTTGTTGATTTTGGGTTCCCAATCAGATCATAACCTTCTTGACAGTAAGGAATATTCTTTAAGTTCCTTCATAATTTCACAATATCTAGCAATGCTGAATGTTATGATTGTCATATTGTCAAGTGCTAGAGTGTGTTGCAGGCTTCCCAGGTGACATCAGTGAGTGGTAAAGAATCCACCTGCCAATGCAGGAGATGTAAGAGATGTGAGTTCGATCCCTGGGCTGGGAAGATCCCTTGGAGGAGGGCATGGCAACCCACTCCAGTATTCCTGCCTGGAGAATTACATGGAGAATCCCAGGCTCAGAGGAGCCTGGCAAACTACAGTCCATAATGTTGCAAAGAGTCTGAGGTACTGAGCACACATGCAGAGTGTATTGTAGAGTGGATGCTGAACAAACATGAATTAAATGGGATTATAAACAGAGATGAGATGAGCTCTTCTGGGTCCATTATCAATTTGCGCCAGTGCTTCTGTTTCCTTAATCTCTCACCACCTCAGACACTGCAAACAGTAGACTAGCCACTTACAGATCAACCACGAGCTAGGTTGGAAGAGAAAAAAGAAAGCTCTTGACTGCATATGGAGATTTAATAACTGAGAAGGTTTTAACGGTGTGAAGACACCATAGGGGTGAACTAGCTTGAAGCCTCTCATTATTTTTTCTTCTGAAGCCAAAGCAGAATAAACATCTCCCCAGGAATGGTACATACACATTTCTTTAAATTGATGTGTTTTTTATTTTAAAAATTATGTATCTATGCCTGCTGACTTTCTGAACCTACTGTGCCATAAGGCCCGCCTCTAAGCAAAGTGAGTGAAAGTCGCTCAGTCTGACTCTTTGAGTCGCCATGGACTATACAGTCCATGGAATTCTCTAGGCCAGAATGCTGGAGTGGGCAGCCTTTTACTTCTCCAGATCTTCCCAACCCAGAGACGGCTCGCATTGCAGGCAGATTCTTTACCAGCTGAACCTCAAGGGAAGCTCAAGAATACTGGAGTGGGTAACCTATTCCTTTGCCAGCTGATCTTGCCTACCCAGTAATCGAACCAGGGTCTCCTGCATTGCAGGCGGATTCTTGAGCTATCAGGGAAGTTTTCAAGCAAATTTTTCACTTAACTAATGCATTGGCAGACCCCTTGTCCAGGCCAGGGTATTCAGATTCAGTCTATTGGGGAATTTAGAATTTAAACTAAGACAGACTAGGAGTCTAGAAGGACTCCTGCTGCTGAGGTTTTCATATTTACCCTGGCTTCTACCCTTACCAATGCCACATGTTTCAGACAATGAGTTTTTCCAATATCCTATCAATACTTCCCTTTTGTTCTTAAGCTAGTTTGATTTGAGCGGACATCTGTTCACTTGCAAGTACAAGCTCTTTAACAAATATATGTCTGTTTTACACACAGTTTGGTTCTCACAAACAATTATTTCTGACATTTTAATTTAGTTAGTGAAATCCTTTGCTCCTGATTTAGATATCCTATGATTTTTACTAGTGTAACACACTTTGCTAAAGGGTAGTTCACCAATAAATGGAGGAGAAAGTGTATCGGGCTGAATCATATTAAATTGCTGATATATGACTATTTTTGAATCTCTAGCAATTCCAAATAGTTAAAACTAATATATCTTAAATTAACTGGAAGGAACAACAAGGGACATATGAAAGCATCCAAACAGTCATTCATCCTCTCCATAAACATTCACTGAGCATCCTTCTACGCAGTTCAGTCCATTAGAAGCTTAAGGATCACAAAAAGGGATGATATATGGACTCTCCTATTATATAACATCCTCCATCCTCACCTATTCTCTAGCATTTAGAAACTCTGGGAAGCCTCTAATTCACCTATCCTAGAAAATAATCATACTCTGCAGGCTTTCCTGTCTTTACAATATTGCTCTCTTCACTATCTTTCTTGATCTGTCCAAGTTCTACAGAAATATGTGCTTCAAATACTTGATCCCTCTATCCTGCCATGTAAAACTCCCTAGGGAGTGAGTTTCATCTTCTTTTTGACTACATTTTATTTTTGGAATAAAAATTGTTTGGATTTTGTCCATGTCTTGCTCTTAAAATAGAGGAAAAGATGAAGCCCATGGTGTTGGTGCTGATAGTGGGATAAATTTTTGAATTCCCACACAAACATTTTTAATTGACATAAAGTAAAGCTTGGTTACTTAGTTCAGTGTTATTTTAGGCGTTTATTTTCCCTTTTTATTCTTAAACGTTCAGAAATGTTTTGTTGGAAGTTTTATCATTTGTGCTATTAGAAAAAAATAAAAATTGTAGATAAAAATTAGCATAGTGTATCCCAAACCTTAAGAATATGCATTTCTAAGAAAAAAAAATGAAATCATTATGAAGCTGTGCAAATAAGCTATCTACCAGAATATTTCTACAATAATGTTTATAAAAAGTAATGTATTAGAAAAAACAATGGGACTTCCCTGATGGTCCAGTGGTTAAGAATCTGCTTTCCGTCTCTAGTCGGGGAAATAAAATCTCACATACCTCAATGCAAAACTAAGCCCAGGTGCAGCAACTACTGAGCTAATGGGCTTCAGAGCCTGTGCTCCGCCACAAGAAAAGCCCACGTGTCACAAACAAACACCTAGCACAACCCAAAAAAAAGTCTAAAAAGAAAGAAGCTGATGTGGAAAATGGTGGAAACCAAGTGGAAAAGGTTAATAAAATAAATTATGATAGGCATCATCTAAAATTATGCTGTGGAATACTTCTTGATGACAAGTGTTTAAAATGATCATAGAACATATTATTAAATAATTATGGAAAACAATAAAACATCTTACTCTTTAACTGAAGAATGTAGTTTATCTTTATTCAGAAAAAATATGTCATGTGGAACAAAACATCATAGTAGTTGGGTAACAGATGATTTTTCACCTTTGTGCTTTTCTCTGTCTTTGACAATGTACATGTATGTATATCAGTTAGGAATACTCTTGGGTGCCTATAAATTATAGATACCTGACTTTAGTGGCCTACTTAAGCAGATTTGCCTTTCTTTTATTAGAAGGCTAAAAATGGATGGTTGCCAGTCCTGGTACTTGACAGCTGGAGAGAACAGAATCTTTGAGATTCTTGTGACCTTTTCTTCACATTTGCCACCTGAACCACAAAGTGACTGCTGAAGCTCCAGTGGTCATGTCTGCATTCCAGGCAGAAAGAAAGGAAAAGGGAAATGTGGCCACACAACAGATCACCACTTCAGATTAATTGGCCAGAATTGGAACGCATGTCCTCTCTTCCTTCTCAGCTCCACTTGAAAGTGAAAGTTGCTCAGTTGTGTCTGACTCTTTGCCACCCCATGGATTGTAGCCTGCCAGGCTCTTCTGTTCATGGAATTTTCTAGGCAAGAATACTGGAGTGGGTAGCCATTCCCTTCTCTAGGAGATCTTCTCAACCCAAGGATCAAACCCAGGTCTCCTGCATTATAGGTAGATTCGCATGGCAGGCATTTTCTTTACTGTCTGAGCTACCAGGGAAGCTCTCAGCATCAAGGAATGCTGAGTGTTTTAGTTTCTCCAACCTCATAACTACAGACAAGAGGCAATTGTTCAAGAATGTCTGGTTAAGCCAACTTGTGATGTTTGTACTATTTTTCATATGATGTGTATGTCTGTTAGTTAGTATGATATGTATGTCTGTCTATATGGTAAAGAGGTTAACTTTTTTTTTTTTTACAAAGAATACTGAGGTCATTTATTTCTTCTTTCATATCCTTCAAAAATGTTCTCTTTCTCTGATCCATAGACTCTTCCTTGTAACCCTTCGCTATGTCTTCTTTCCAATTTCTTTTTTTTAAATTTTCTTTACTTTATTGTGTTGGTTTTGCCATACAATGACATGAAACTGCCATGGGTTTACATATGCTCCCCCTCCAGAACCCTCCTCCCTCCTCCCTCCCGATTTCCTCCCCCTGGGACATCTCGGTGCACCAGCCCCGAGCATCAACCCTGGGCTGGTGATTGATTTCACATATGATAATTAACATGTTTCAATGCCATTCTCCCATATCATCCCACCCTTGCCCTCTTCCACAGAGTCCACAAGTCTGTTCTATACATCTGCGTTCCTTTTGCTGTCTCGCATGCAGGGTTCCCATTACCATCTTTCTAAATTCCATATATATGCGTTAGTATACTGTATTGTTGTTTTTCCTTCTGGCTTACTTCACTCTGGATAATAAGAGTGAAGTAATAATAATAATAATAAGTAATAATAATAATAACTGATAATAATAATAATCAGTTCCGTCCACCTGAGTAGAACTGATTCAAATGAACTTTTTTTTAATGCTGAGTAATATTCCATTGTGTATATGTACCACAGCTTTCTTATCCATTCGTCAGTTGATGGGCATCTAGGTAGAGTTTACTAAAAATCAAAAGTTCATTTTCAGTTCAGTTCAGTCTCTCAGTCATGTCCGACTCTTTTCGACCCCATGAACCTCAGTATGCCAGGCCTTCCTGTCCATCACCAACTCCTGGAGTCAACCCAAACCCATGTCCATTGAGTCGGTGATGCCATCCAACCATCTCATCTTCTGTCGTTCCCTTCTCCTCCTGCCCTTAATCTTTCCCAGCATCAGGGTCTTTTCCAAGGAGTCAGCTCTTCACATCAGGTGGCCAAATTATTGGAGTTTCAGCTTCAACATCAGTCCTTCCAATGAACACCCAGGACTGATCTCCTTTAGGATGGACTGGTTGGATCTCCTTGCAGTCCAAGGGACTCTCAAGAGTCTTCTCCAACACCACAGTTCAAAAACATCAATTCTTCGGTGCTCAGCTTTCTTCATAGTCCAACTCTCACATCCATACATGACCACTGGAAAAACCATAGCTTTGACTAGACAGACCTTTGTTGGCAAAGTAATGTCTCTGCTTTTTAGTATAGAGACAAATAAATTTTGTAGAATACAGAATGTGATATCTTTCAATGAGTTGTTTTGTTTATAATTTTTGTTATATATACAGCATTGTGCAAAATGGTGTGAAGGAAAAATACACAGTGGGAAATTGAAGACTTATAATCTAGCCTAGGAGATGTGTCCTACACTAAGAAAATAATCTAGTATAGACTATAGCAGAAAAAATATGTCAAGCCAATGGTAAAAGCAAGTATCTGAACCTGAATTGTTAGCAAAAAAATGTTAGGTATGACCACTAGAGGAGAGACCACCTGAGCTGGGTTTTAAAGGATGTGAGAATTCAGCAATGTGGATATAAAGAAGCACTCTTTTTTTTTTCTTTTTTTAAATTGTGACCTGACATCTGGGGATTAAGCAGGTGTATTTTATAAATATTTCTATTTATTTGACTTAGCACCAGATCTTAGTTGTGGCAGGCAGGATCTTTGATCTGTGTTGAGGCATGTGAACTCTTAGGTGCAGCACATGGGATCTAGTTCCCCGACCAGCAATAGAACCAGGGCTCCTTGCATCGGGAGCTCCGAATCTTAGCCACTGGACCACCAGAGAAGTCCCAGGAAGACTTCAAGCTTGGCAGCAACGCCGGGGAAGGCTGGAGATGTCAATGGAAATGCCCATGTGAGTCTGCATGGGAGTTGGGTGCATTTGAAGAGTAAGCAGTGCTATGAAGAACTTGAAAAAGTTTTCAAACACATATTAGAATATTTTCATTCCAAGGTGATGGGAAGACCAGTTTGTGCTCCAGGAGCCCTGACTGCATTCCTGGGACATCTGTTTTGCTGACTCAACATCTCTGCAGGTCTTTTCCTGTTGTTTCCAAGGGGCCTGGATGCCAAGAGCTGACTCCTGCCATCAGGCACCTGCCCACACTTTCTGTCTCCCCAGGGATGGCCTAGCTTTGGCCTATGGCTCCTGGCCTCATGCACCTGCTTTGCCAACTCTGCCAACTCTGGTTTTCTACCACCCACTGGGAAGAGACCAGGCCAAGACTTTGTGAGGCAGTTTCACGAGCCAGCATCTGGGGTTTGCATTTTATGCCATGTCCCTGGGATCCTTGGAAAGATGCTTGAAGAAGGTGATTTTATGCCCCATTGGAAATAAGAGATGACTGATAAGCGTAGTATTGACCCGAGAAGTATTAGTGGACGTGTGTGCTCAGTCGCTCTGTTGTGTCCAACTCTTTGTGACCCTGTGGACTATAGCCTGCCAGGCTCCTCTGTCCATGGAATTTTCCAGGCAAGAATAATGGAGTGGGTTACCATTTCCTATCCCAGGGGCTCTTCCAAACTCACATCTCTTGTTCCTCCTGCATTAGCAGGTGGATTCTTTACCACTGAGCCACCTGGGAAGCCCTATATTGGTTGTGGTGGTGGTGGGATTGTAATAACTGTGACCACCCTGAAAAGGGAAAGTTGCCAAGTGGTGTGCGACGCTTTTCGACCCCTTGGACTCTACAGTCCATGGAATTCTCCAGGCCAGAATACTGGAGTACTGGAGAGGGTAGCCTGTCCCTGCTCCAGAGGATCTTCCCAATCCAGGGATCGAACCCAGGTCTCCTGCATTTCAGGTGGATTCTTTACCAGCTGAGCCACCAGGGAAGCCCAAGAATACTAGAGTGGGTAGCCTGTCACTTCTGCAGGGCATCTTCCCCACCAAGGAATTGAACTACGGTCTCATACGTTGCAGGCGGATTCTTTACCAGCTAAACTACTAGGGAAGCCCTGCCATGAATCAAATATGCATTCAAGATGGTCCCTTCCTGTTAATACTTCCTGGACCAGTATAGCACCTCAAGGGACTTCCCTGGTGGTCCAATGGCTAAGACTCTGAGCTCCTGCTGCAGGGGGTCCAGATTCGATTCCTGGTCAGGGAACAGATCCCACAAGCTGCAACTAAGAGTTCACATGCTGCAACCCAAAGAACCTGCTTGTCACAACAAAGATGGGAAATTGCTCATGCCACAGCTAAGACTGAGTGTGGCCAAATAAATACTAAAAAAATTACTGCACCCCAAGTTTCTTCCAACCTGAGGAGGCAGACACGTTAATACTGCAACACAGTGAGGTTGCAGAGGGTTAAGTCAGGGAACTGAGAGCTCAGTGATTCAGGAGAGGTTCCATAGATGAGAAGATGTCTGAGCTTAGCCTATTGTGAGGAGTAAATGTTGAAAAATAAAGTGGTGATCAAATGTAAGAGACAGTTATTACCTAATAGAGCTCCCAGGGACACGGATCATTGACCATTAGCTCCTGGAGATTGGCTCTACTCTGCTTCTGTTTTACTAGTTGCTTCTTTCACACACAGGTGAGCAGGAAGAATATGAGACATGGAATTCTCAGCTACTAGTAAGTGATGATGTGATCTGGGCACGTGCTCCATCTGTCTGCATCACAGCTGCCTCTGCTGTGAAATGGGAGTGGGGTGGGGGTGGGGGGTTGATGGATGTTGCCACTGAATCTCTTCCTTGGTTGGGAAATCTCCCACCCCAAAGACTCTTGGTCAGAATCGAAGCCCACATCTCACTAAAGACAGTAAAAATATACTTGTTTCCTGCCCTCCTCTGTAGCCGGAGTGGAGACTGGTGACCAAGGCTCTCCTGGTCAGATGTACACTGGTCAGAGTCCGATCCAAAGGAACAGAGGACAGAGGAGGATCCTCCTGGCAGCACTAGCTTCACAAACAGGACTGCTTCACCTGGCCACAGCAGCCACAGTGAAAGCTGAGAAGTTCTGGGCCCAGGGAGCCGTCGAGGTTTTCTCATCTGATCTGGATGTTGGGCTTTGCTCCAGGCCTGGGTCTCCAGCAGTCCCAGTCTCTTTTTTGTCTTGTTTTTAGCATTTATTTATTAGGCTGTGTCAGGTCTTAGCTGCAGCGCTCAGGGTCATTTAGTTGCAGTGTGCAGGGTCTTTGGGCCTTCCTAGGTGGCACTAGGGGTAAAGAAATTACCTGCCAGTGCAAGAGATGAGAGAGATGTGGGTTCAATCCCTGGGTCAGGAAGATCCCCGGAAGGAGGGTATGACAACCCACTCCAGTATTCTTGCCTGGAAAAATCCCATAGACCCGGGAGCCTGGTGGACTACAGTCCATAGGGTTAGTTCCAGCCTGTGGGATCTAGTTCTCTGACCTGGGATTGAGTCATGGGCCCTTGCATTGGGAGCTCAGAGTCTTAGCTACTGGACCACCAGGGAAGTTTCTATCCATTTTTTGATAGGTAAGAAATAGATTTATTACTATCCTTCTCAAAGAGGTTGCAGCAAAGTCAGTCAGTCAGTTCAGTTGCTCAGTTGTGTCTGACTCTGACCCCATAGACTGGAGCATGCCAGGCCTCCCTGTCCATCACTGGCTCCAGGAGCTTGCTCAAACTCATGTCCATTGAGTCGGTGATGCCATTCAACCATCTCATCCTCTGTCGTCCCATTCTCCTCCTGCCTTCAATCTTTCCCAGCATCAGGGTCTTTTCCAATGAGTCAGTTCTTGGCATCAGATGGCCAAAGTATTGGAGCTTCAGCTTCAGCATCAGTCCTTCCAAAGAATATTCAGGACTGATTTCCTTTAGGACTGACTGGTTTGCTCTCTTTGCAGTCTAAGGTATTCTCAAGAGTCTTCTCCAACACCACAGTTCAGAGGCATCAATTCTTTGGGGTTCAGCTTTCTTTAGAGTCCAACTCTCACATCCATACAGAAGATGTTGATGTTCCAGGTCTTGGGCGAGTTCCTGGGGTGAGCCACCAAGTGAAAGGGCCTTGGCTTGGAGCAGGAAAAAATTCAAGAGCGAACCATAGTAAAGTGAAAGCTGGTTTATTGAGAGAGATACACATTCCATAGGCAGAATGCTGTCTGTCTCAAAAAGTGAGTGCAGACCTGGGAGATACACATTACTTAGACAGACTGTATCCTTATTGTCCTTTTTTCAAAGGATTTTTTTTTCTTTTTTTGATGTGGACCATTTTTAAAGTCTTTATTGAATTTGTTACAATATTGCTTCTGTTTTATGTTTTATTTTGTTTTGGCTATAAAGCATGTAGGACCTTAGATCACCTGGGTTTGGATCAGGTTATCTCCAAGGTTCCTTCCAGCTCAGTGTTCTGTGATTCTAGAATTTGTCTTCAGACCGGCAGGTGCAGTGCTGGCTGGCCCCTTAGTGAATGCTTATTGAACAAGGGATCAAATGGGCACAGGATTTCAGCCATAGACTTTCCCTTCCTCATGCTTTTCACTATCTCACTCAGTGATTTAAGTGATACCTACATGCAGGCAGCAGGAGTCACATCAGCAAAAAAGAGAAATGCTGATCCACAAAGCCCTATAATATTAAAAAAAAAAACATTTTTTTTGTTTTGTTTTGCAAATCAGTCAACACAGAAGCACTGTCTCCTTGCATGGTGCTCATCCCAGGAGGATGCAGAAGAGGTGGGAGACATGTGGTCTGTCCCCAAAGAACCAATAATTAGAGAGATGTGTGCATGCTCAGTCAGTCAGTCATTCCTGACTCTTTGTTATCCTATGTACAGACTGCAGCCCACCAGACTCTTCTGTCCAAGGGATTCTCCAGGCAAGAATACTGGAGTGGGTTGTCATACCCTCCTCCAGGGTCTCTTTCCTACTCAGGGATTGAATCCAGGTCTCCTGCTTCACAGGTGGATTCTTTACTGCTGAGCCACCCAGGAAGCTCATTAAGGAGATGGGATTAGCACATTTGAAACTTTTGGTGCTGGACAATGTGAAAGAGACACAAAGACTCAGAGTGGAGAAATCAGTGAATGGATGGAGGCAGGGAGGAAAGGTCAGAGTAGAGAGTATATGAAGGTTTGACTAGGATTTAGATCAGCAGAATGGAGATTGTGTTTGGTGAGGAATGCGGCACCAATTGGGGTGGGCAACCCCCAGAGGCAAGAATGAGTCAGAAAAGTATGCAGTTTGCATCATTGTGGGGCAGAGGGTTCACACTGCAAGGTGGCAGGGATAGAGGTGAAGTCTCTGGTATTCTTGCTTAGGAAACCCCATGGACAGAGGAGCCTGGTTTGCTACGGTCCACGGGGCCGCAAAGGGTTGGACACAACTGAATGCTGCGCTGTGCTTTCAAGTGCCCTGATCACACAATGATTTGGCGGAAAAAACACAGTTTGCACATTTTCCTTCCTTCCTTCCTTTATTCCTCCTTCTTTCTCTCTTTTTCTTTCTTTTTTCCCACCCTCCCTCCTTCCTTCCCCCCTTTCTTTTTAAACTGAAGTATAGTTGACTTACAAGATTATGTTAGTTTCAGGTATATAGCAAAGTGATTCAGTTATGCATATACATATGTATTTCATATTATTTTCATTATAGATTGTTTCAAAATATTGAATATTGTTCCCCATGTTTTATGGTAAATCCTTGTAGTTTATTTTATATGTCTTGATATGTCTGTTAATCTCATACTCCTAATTTATCCCCTCTCCCTTCCTCCTTTGTTAACCATAAGTTTATTTTCTATATCTGTGGATCTGTTTCTGTTTTGTAAATAAGTTCATTTGTATTATTTTTAAGATTCCATATATAAGTGATAGCATATAATATTTGTCTTTCTCTGTCTGACTTTACACAGCATGATAATCTCTCGGTCCATCCATGTTGCTGAAAATGGCAACATTTCATTATTTTTAAGGCTTAAAAAATTGTGTATGTATGTGTGCAAAGAACTAACTCATTGGAAAAGACCCTTCTGCTGGGAGGCAGGAGGAGAATGGGACGACAGAGGATGAGATGGTTGGATGGCATCATTGACTCGATAGACAAGAGTTTGAGTAAGCTCTGGGAGTTGGTGATGGACAGGGAAGCCTGGCGTGCTGCAGTCCATGGGGTCTCAAAGAGTCGAACACAACTGAGCGGCTAAACTGAACTGACTAACTGATTCCCTTTTCTCCACACTCTCTCCAGCATTTATTATTTATGCATTTTTTGATGATGGTCATTCTGAGTAGTGTGAAGTCATACTTCATTGTGGTTCTGATTTACATTTCTCTAATAATTAGCAATGTTGAGTACCTTTTCATGGAGCACATTTTATTTATGGGTTCAGAAAGCAAATAAACAAATAAAAAACATCAACAACCAAAAAGGAAATCACTAGACCCAGTTCAGAAGAAAGTTATTCAGAGACTAAGGAGGAGAATTCACTTCAATTCTATAAGTATTTTACATGCCTACTAGGGGTCAGATACTGTTCCAAGTACAGGAGTACAGCCACAAACAAAATGAGTCTATTCTCTTGGAGCTTGTGTTCTATCAGGATCAGATAGGTCTCTCTCTCTCACACACACACATATTAGGGAGCCATGAGTGTCTGAAGAAATTAAAGCCATTCTAAGGGTATACTAGGGTGCCACTGTGAGAAGAAGGTGACTTGTATATGCATATATATATGTATATACATACACATACATTCATATATATATATATGTCTTGTTTATCAGGTCACCTCTCTGATATGCTGACATTCAAGCAGAAACCAAAAAGAAGAGAGCAAGTTATTTGAATAATTTGCCTATTCTAGATGGCAGAAACAACAAGTGCAAAGGCCCTGAGGCAGGAACATGCTTGTGTGTTCAAGGAACAGGTAGGAGGCTGGTGTGGCTGAAGCAAAATGAGCCAGGGCTGAGTGACAGGGGAGAAAGGCAGAGAGGTAGTGGGGTGGTAGTTGAGGTGGGGGGAAGGGGCTGATCCTAATGGACCATGGGAAAAGCACACTTGAGGAAAATAGCCCACGTGATGCACCAGGGTGACCCTCTCTGCATTTTGGTGATTCTCATCATTGTGTGAGGTCTTCCTCAGAACGTCCCACTTCTTTTGCCCTTTTTCACCATCAGCAAATCTCAAACCATCAGGCAGGAAGCTGACTTGAGCTAATGCTATCCCTAGGCCTCTTCTTGTCTTTGACAACAGGAGATGGCAGCTGATTTTCTGCAGGTGACTACAGAACATACCACTGGTGAAGGTTTCCTCAGGAGTTTTGCTTTGAGAATCTATTTAGCCAGTGTCAGCAGTCTCTACTGGGCTGGGGTCCCGTATCTGGTCCGCTTCATGCTTCACTGTTTGCTCAGCCGTAACCGATGGCAGTGACTTCACTCTGCATCATGGCACAACCACAGCTGCACTGAACATTACTTAACAGACCTCTGAGTTTCTCTCCACCTCCCTCTCTCTTTTTTAACATATTTGTTTTTATTTGACTGCATTGAGTCTTAGTTGCAGCACATAGGATCTTCATTCCATCATGTGGGAGTTTTCATTGCAGCCTATAGACCATCTAGCTGTGGCATGCAGGCTCCAGAGCACGGGAACTCAGGAGTTAAGGTTGCATGGGCTTAGTTGCTCCAGGGCATGTGAAATCTTAGTTCCCCAACCAGGGATCAAACCCGAATCCCCTGCATTGGAATGCAGATTCCTAACCACTTCCCTGGTGGCTTCCCTGGTGGCTCAGATGGTAAAAAATCTGCTTGCAATGCAGGATACCCAGGTTCAATCCCTTGGTGGGGAAGATCCCCTGGAGAAGGAAATGGCACCCTACTCTAGTATTCTTGCCTCGAAAATTCCATGGACAGAGGAGCCTGGTGGGCCAGTCCAAGGGGTTGCAAAGAGTTGGACATGACTGAGCAACTAACATTTTTACTTTCTTTCCTAACCACTGGACCACCAGGGAAGTCCCTCCTCCCCCTCTTTAAGGAGACCCACCAGGGCCTTGGTTCCCTACTGCCCAAGGGATGGTGGTCCTTTGCCTGCAACCCCAGTCTCCTCAACAGTTAATGCTAAGAGGGTCCACTCTTTCCTAGCACCATCTGAAGATCTCTCCTATCCTCACTGGACTTCCCCATTTGCTTCTCCACCACTTACCCATAGGACAGAAGAGACAGACTGTGGGGTTGTCACCAGGTGATTTGAAGGTTAGGAGGGAAGTGCCTTAGGGAATTTCATAGCAACAGAGCAGAGTGGAATTGCACAGAAACGTAAAATGGGGGGCGTGAGGGTTGGAGCTGTTAGGGATTTCTGTTTTGGGAGCCTGGCTAATCTCAGGCAGGTAGGAATACCAGACTGCCTCTCAGAAGTTGGATATCAGCTGACTCTGAGAGCCTGCAGCAGGGGCTCGGGATGTCCTTGTAAGGAGAGGGATCCCAGGAGTGGGAGGGGTGGCTCTGATTGAAGTGCTGGCACTCGTCAACCACTTCCCCTCCCCAGGACTCTGCAGTCTCTCAGTGATGTCATGCCCTTCCCTCAGTCCCTCCACCCTCAGGTACCCTGTGACTCTGACCTGAGATGCAATACAGAGAGTGGAATGCTTAAACACACAGATGGCCTGGCTTCTGTCTGGCTCTGTAGCTTACTAGTATAAGACCTTGGGGAACGACTTACCTCTATGCGTCAGTTGTATTATCTACAAAGTGGGCATAATGATAGCCCCTGCTTCAAAAGACAGTTCATGTTGGTAAATACAGGCAAAACTCAGAATTACTGACACATGGAAGGAATCCAGTACTTACTGTTGTCATTCACTGTTATTCAGTTGCCAAGTCATGTTTGACTCTTTGCAACTCCATGAACTACAATATGTCAGGCTTGCCTGTCCTTCACTATCTCCAGGTTTTTCAAACTCATGCCCATTGAGTCAGTGATGCCATCCAACTGTCTTATTCTCTTATCCTCTATCTTCCAGCATCAGGGCCTTTTCCAATGAGTCAGCTCTTCCCATTAGGTGGCCAAAGGATTGGAGTTTCAGCTTCAGCATTAGTCCTTCCAATGAATATTCAAGGTTGATTTCCTTCAGGATTGACTGATTGGATCTCCTTGCTGTCCAAGGGGCTCTCAGGAGTCTTCTCCAGCACCACACCTTGAAAGCACTAATTTATTAGCACTGAGCCTTCTGTTACTGATATAAATGACTCCACAGCACTGTTGGTTCCATCTCCAGGTCTGGGGGCACCAGGGTTGTGCTCATCTCTGGTCAGAGCTCCCCCAACAGGAACTATGTTCACAGATACAGGTATTCACCTCTCCTTAATGAACAAAAAGATGAATGAAAGAACATGGAAAGCCTCAGATCTTCAAGCAAATGGATAAGTTCTCCTTGGAGCTACAGGTTCATTTTGCCTCTAACAGGAGAATCAGACTGAGGGAGAGTTCAGGAAAGTGGTCTTGTGCAAAATGAGACCCTTCAGTTAATATTTATACTTGGCATTAGACTAGGCCACAATAGAGAAGATTTAAAAACAAACCAGGGTTATCCCTGGTGGCTAAGTGGCAAAGAATCACCTGCCAATGAAGGAGACATGGGTTCGATCCCTGGTCTGGGAAGATCTCACATGCCATGGAGCAACTAAGCCCATATGCCACAACTATTGAGCCTGTGCTCTAGAGCCTGGCAACCACAAATATTGAGTCCACATGTTCTAGAGCCTGTGCTCCACAACAAGAGAAGCCACAGCAATGAAAAGCCCACACAGCAACAGAGAGTAACCACTGCTCGCCACAACTAGAGAAAAGCCCATGAAGCAACAAAAATCTAGCACCGCCATAAATAAACAAAATTATAAAAAATGAAAGCAAACATATAATTTCCGCCCTCTAAGAACTTATAGTCGTATTAAAGGATAAGATGAAAGAAAATGAGCTATTGAATCACGGAGAGATTTAGAGATGAATATTGATGAGGATTAGAGTCATCTGGGAGAGGGTCTTCATGGCAGACATGGAAACATCAGGGATGAGGATGGAGACATTTGAACAGGTAGAAGAGAGATCATTTCAGGGGTAGAGCAGGCACTAAGTCAAGAATGAACATATATTTATTCATGAAGAGAAACAGGAAAGCAATTTTGCCTTCCAAGGATGGTGCCAAACTATAGGCATATACATTGTCTACATTCCTCTCCAGGCCATCCTCTTAGTTTGGGTAGACCAGAAGTCTGGATTTCTCACAGCACACTTTTAACATCTTTAGATTGTAAATATAGTATGAAGAATAGATTCAACTCATAGCTGTCGGGGCAATCTTTTAAAGCAGACATCTGTAATATTCTTTCACAGTGATACTGAAGTTGATTTTTCTATATATGTGTATTTTACAGATGGCACCAGGAGATAAAGGTATACATACAGCCTGTGGAGCTGGTAAATGGCAGAACTGAGGTTTGAACCCAGCACTCTGCTGTCATGTTCTTCCTACAGCAGCTCATTGCCTTAAATACCCAAGGACTCTGACTTTTCTTGTTGTAAAGAAAGGTGAGCAGACCTTTATGGTTGCTCTCTCTCCCCCAAATGGTGAGTCCACGAACAGCCATCTCTGGACCACCTCCCTCACTTCCCTTCTCCTCCTAGCTGCCCTTCTCCTCTTTGCAGCAGAATGTTTCATGCTCCCAGAACCTGGGGCTGGGAACTACAGGGGTAATCAACTCAGGGTGAACAAGTTTGGCAGTGAATGTCAGCAGAAAATGAGGGAGGGGAACTTCCCTGGTGGCCCAGTGGCCAAGACTCTGCTCTCCCAAAGTAGGGGACCCGGGTTCAATTCCTGATCAGGGAACTAGATTCCACATGCCTCTCATCCTGCAACTAAAGATCCCATATGCTGCAATTAAGACCCAGTGTAGCCAAATAAATAAATAAGTATTTTTTTTAAAAAAAGAAAAAATTGTGGAAGGAAAGCACAGGCCTGGGAATCAGGATGGTTGCTTATCCTAGATCTGCTGTGAGCTGTGACTATGTCACCCTCATTGATGAGGTTCAGCTTTCTCACCTTTAAAATAAAAAGGTTTGGACTGATGGAGCATGTGATCTTTTTTTTTTTTTTTTTTCTCTAGCATTTTAAGGCTGGTGAAGCTGTGTGAATGAAATTGCAGGATTCCTCTTTGCTTTATGCTCTCTCTATGGGCTGACAAACCTTTCATTCAAGTTGGGGACTGGAGGCTTCCTCTTGGTTTCTGCTCCTTGCCTTTTTTGCCAGCTCTCTTATCAGCAGTCTGGGGGCTTCCCAGCTGGCGTTAGTGGTAAACAACATGCCTGTCAATGCACAAGAGAAGCAGGTCCCATCCCTTGGTCCGGACGATACCGTGGAGGAGGGCACAACAACCCACTCCAGTATTCTTGCCTGGAGAAGCCCATGGCCAGAGGAGCCTGGTGGGCTATAGTCCATGAGGTTGCACAGAGTCAGACAGGAATGAAGTGACTTAGCACCAGCAGCCTGAACTGTCTGAATCCCCCAGGAGCTGTAGAATCAGGAGCCAAAGGAGTTCTTCTTGTCCTAGTGCAGTTGCATTTCCCCGGGGTG
The DNA here is from genome assembly GCA_007570785.1 of Antilocapra americana. Lineage (NCBI taxonomy): Eukaryota > Metazoa > Chordata > Mammalia > Artiodactyla > Antilocapridae > Antilocapra > Antilocapra americana. The sequence goes on along the minus strand of ML661897.1, from coordinate 31,698,067 downwards.
AGGTGCAGGAAATCAATTCAGGCTGGTGGGGGAAGGCAGAGAATTGCTAGTTATATTCAGTGTCAGGGGATTTAGGGAGGGGGGGACCTGGGGGCCTGGCAGCATTTCCTCACAGCTTGGAGGCCCCTGGGACTGGGGGTACTGCCTGCCCGATTCCTAGCATTCAGGCACAGATGGCGACTGTCAGCCCTTGAATGGGGGCTGGTTCTCACTCTGGTGAGTCTAGGGGGAGGGGTCTCCAGAGGCCTCTGGCCAGCTGGCTATCTCCTGCCTGAAACTGTTTAGTGTAGAAGGAGGAGGGAGCAGGACCAGATGGGCCAAAGGCTTTGGGCCTCAAGGTGCAAACTGTATCCCAATCTCTATCCAATTGAGGAGGGAAGGAGAAACACCTCATTGTTAGGCAGCTGTTTGTTTGGCAATTAACCTGGGGGATTGGAGGGCACTCAGGATTAACACCGGAGTGTAGCAGCCAGCTCTGTCGTTGAGATCTTAGTGGGATGAGGTGGGGGTAAGGAAGAGTCTTTACAAGCTGGCTGGCCCATGCTGGGTGCCTGGACACAGCCCAGTGAGATTTCTGTTGCAGGTGGGAGGGCCACTTGGAGGGGAAGCTTTGTGGGGGAAGACAGTGCTCAGGGAGGATGAGAAGTTCTTCTCCAGACTCTGTTCTGGCTCAAGGTTTCAGGGGAGCAAGTCCTCCAAAGCAAATGGTCCAAGAGAAATTTCTTGGGCTTGTTAGTTGCTCAGTTATGTTCAACCCTTTAAGACCCCAGGGACTGTAGCCCACCAGGCTCCTCTGTCTATGGAATTCTCCAGACAACAATATAGGAGTGGGTTGCCATTCCCTTCTCCAGGGGATTTTCCAACCTAGGGAAGGAACCAAGGTGTCCCGTATTACAGGCAGATTCTCTACTGTCTGAACCACCATGGAAGCCCCAAATAAGTTGTGAGCCTTAGTTTAGGGCTGAGATTAAAGCCCTGGAGGTGCTGGGAGTTGAACTTCAGGCTTAGTTGGTTAGAAAGCCCTTGACAGTCACTCTCCTTCAAGGCTGCTGCTGTGATGTTTTGCTGCCTAAAGCCGTTATTCTTTCTACACAGAGGCTGATCCTGTGTCTCCTGAAGGCTTTTGGGACAGAACTGTCCCTACCACAAAGAGGGTTGTCCTTTCATGCTGGCATGGGGCCTTAGAAACAGGAGGGCTGGAGAGAGTCTGTGCCACCAAACCTGGGCACCAGCTCCTAGCTGGCCAGGAATTCCCCATTGCCATGGCTGTAAGGGAGGTGATGGACAAGAGAGAGGGTGGGCTCTAGGGAGATAATGAGGCACATCTAGGGTTTTGAGTCTTTCTTTCCTACCTTGAGCTAAGCAAGGTGGTACAGTGGTAAAGAATTCGCCAGTCAATGCAGGAGATTCAAGAGACTTGGGTTCAATCCATGGGAAGATCTCCTGGAGGAGGAAATGGAAACCCACTCTAGTCTTCTTCTCTGGAAAATCCCATGGACAGAGGAGCCTGGCAGTGTACAGTCTGGAGACAAGGGGTCAAGAAGAGTCTGACATGATAAAGCATGCATATACACACAGAGCTAAGGAAACGTGAGCAAGTTGCTTAAATCTCTCTGAGCCTCAGTTTTTTGAGAAAAAATGGCAGTAATAATATTCACTGGGTAGATCTGAGGATGAAATGAGTCAGTATAGGTATATATGCTGCATAGACTGTCAGATACTAGAAAAATGTTATTTTTTAGTGTTGTATCATTTACTACTAAGTAAAGAAGAGATGGTGAGAATAATTTTGGGTGTGAGGACCAGGAGAAGGTTGGACAGTGCTGACTATGCTGGAGGTGCAATTTTAGCTTGTAGAAAACAAGACAAAAAGAAAAGCAAAATATACCTAGCAAGTGCCAATTGCTCTGCTGGTTCAGCAGGTTAGGAGAGATTATGGGATGGAAATCAGGGTCCTTAGCTAGTCCAAACCCCTGAGGACTTCAAGGTAAATTATTTCAAGAGATTTTCTAATTCAGAGGCACAGGGAATATTTTAGTCGGTGTGAAGAAAGAATGTTTCCCTATAGAACTGTTTTTCCAATGTGTATAGCTACTGTTATGATTATTAAAATATAGATTCATTTAAAAGCATCATGGAACTCATGGTGGCTTTTGGTTTGAAGAATGCTTTTAAGTAAGAGAGAGATTATTTGGTGGGGATAATGGAAGATTTGGTAACTCTAAAGGACGGCTGGGAGAAAACAAACAAAAAGGATGTGGGGACCACTGTTGCAGGTGTCTTCACAGAGATAAGAGAAGATGCATCTGGGGCTTCTCTGGGGGCTCAGTGGTAAAGAGTCCACCTGCCAAAGCAGGAGACATAGGTTCGATCCCTGATCCGGGGAGATCCCACATGCTGTGGAGCAACGAAGCCCATGAGCCACAACTATTAAGCCTGTGCTCCAGAGCCTAGAAGCGGCAACTAGTCTACACACTGCAACTACTGCCGATTTCGAGCCCTAAAATCCATGTTCCACAACAAGAGAAGCCGTGCACAGCAAGTAGAGAGTAGACCCCACTCTCTGCAACTAGAGAGAAGCCCACGGAGCAGTGGAGACCCAGCACATCCATAAACAAATAAGATTATAAAAAGAGAGAGAGAAGATGCATCTAAAGAGAGAGGGGCTAAGGACTCAGGGCCTGGATGAGGGGTGAGAGTGGAGGCTGGGTGATAGATAACAGACTTGTGCAGTCACAGCCTGGGAAAAGTCTGAGCCCAGAGGCTCAACCAGGACTAGCTTCAAATCCCAATTCTGCCCCTCCCCCACCCTCATATTGGCCTTGGATAGTAAACAAACATAAGCTATTATCTTCAGCCTTTATAGAATTTATAGGGATCAAATGAAAGACTATTTTAAAACCATACTAAAGCCTTGAAAGTGTGAGTTGAATAACAAAAAGATGGCATTCTCTCTTTGACAGAATACGTCTCTTATATTTTCTCTAGTTCTCTGTTCCCTAGACTAGGAGCTCAAAGAAGCAGATCTAAACTTAGAGAGTTTAATTAAGAAGAAAAACAACCTACGGTGTTTATTTTCTCTCTAAGAAGCAAGGAAGGGAAGGAAGCTCATTACTTAGCTCTTGTTTCCTTGAAGGAGCTGCACAATTTTCAGTGGGTTTTCTGGCTGCATCTCATCGTCATTGACAATGCTGGTTGTAGGGGTTCAAGGCCTGAATTAAACACCCTCCCTACCGTCAGGGGAGCTTTCCTGGTGGCTCAGCGATAAAGAATCCACCTGCAAAGCAGGAGCTTCCAGAGAAGTGGGTTCGATCCCTGGGTGGGGAAGATCCCCTGGAGGAGGACATGGCAACCCACTTCAGTACTCTTGTCTGGGAAATCTCAAGGACAGAGCAGCCTGGTTGGCTACAGTCCATGGAGTCACAAAGAGTGGACACGACTGAAGCGACTTGACACGCACACACGCACCACCATCAGGGGCCCATGAGGCTGCCAGTGGTGAGTGATGACCGAGCACCCCTGCCCTGAGGTCTGGGACTATCACTCATCCCGAGCTCGGAGTAGATGCTCATACCTGAGGCTGAGCCATGAACAAATGAGCGGAGGGTTGAAAGGCCAGTCCACGCCTTGTCTTGCCTGGGAGGCTGCTAGAATTTGCCAAGTGGTCCCCTCTTCTTTCTTCTGCCCGAATGATCCCCCAGGCCCATGTCAGAGTCTAGTTTGGTATCAGGCGTTGTTTTGAGTTTCTTTCTCCCAAGTGAGTGTGTGCTAAGTGGCTCGGTCACGTCTGACTCTTTTCCACGTTGTGGACTGTAGCCTGCCAGGCTCTTCTGTCCTTAGGATTCTCCTGGCAAGAATCCTGGAGTGGTTTGCCAGTTCCTCCTCCAGGGGATCTTCTTGGCCCAGGGATCAAACCTGTGTCTATTCTGTCTCCTGCACTGCAGGTGGATTCTTTACCTCTGAGCCACCAGGGAAGCCCTTCTCTGAGGTGGTCAGACCCCAAATGCAGGCTGTGTGGGAGCAGCACTCTCACTGGGCTGTCAGGCCTTAGGATTTGAGTCTCAACTTTGTTCCATGATGCCAGGAGAGGGAACAGATGCTTTTTTTTTTTTTTTCTGAGACGAACTATAGTAGGAGGGGGCCTGCCAGAATCACAGACATAGTTTGCCCCTCCCCTGCCCCCTCCTGTACCCCTCCAACCAGAGTGCAATTAAAGATGCTAGACCAATTCACATCCTTAGTATTAAGGTGCTAACAACTTGGATTGAGATCCTTGGGGGACATTTGCATTTGAATGTTTAGGGCCGGGCATGGACATTTATGAACTAGGAGTCTGGAGGTTTGAATTAGGTCCCCAGGGTCCAATAAACAGACAACCCTTCAACCTTGGGTGAGTGCTCTCTCTCTTTCAGTTCCTCTCTGAATCTCCCTCTCTCTCAGTCTGTAAATTTGAAAGAGTTGGACTAGATATAACACTCAATATGCAAAGCTAGGATTAAATGGTTCATTTTTTGTAACAGTTTTATGAAAAAGGCACTATTAATGGTGCCATTTTACAGATGAGAAAGCTGAGGTCCAGGGAAGCGCCTTGCTTGAAGTAGGTGGCAGTTTAGGAGCAGGGCCAGGGTGCAAACCCAGGCCATATTCTGCTGGCGACCACCTACCACCACACTCCCTTCACTTCCCTTGCCTCACATTCAATAAATAAATAAATGTGTGTTGTCACAACAAGAAATCACTGTGGGTGAGGGGTGAGGGAAAGTTTGCTTCGAGTCTGTCAGGTGTCTCCCCTCCTCCTCCCTTCCTGCCCCAGGGAAACTGGAGTTGGCTGGAGTTGGGTAGTTGGCTGGATGTGTGGTGTTTACAGTTTCCCGAAAGGCGAAAGGCGGTCCCGGGGCCTTTTAACCAGCTCCACGGCCTGGCCCCTCTTTCATGTATCACGTAACATCTTGCACAAGGTCAGATCTTTGTCAGCACTGGTTTAATTTTCTTTTTCTTTTTTTTTTACAAGGAAAGATTTGCTTTATTTTTCTTACACTTAACAAACCCCAAGGCATTTTGCCCTTAACATCAGATTATTACATTTAAAATGAATAAACAACAAGGTCTCACTGTATAGCATGGGGACTGCATTCCATATCCTGTGATAAGGCATATTGAAAAAAATTGCAAAAAGAAAGAATGTCTATATGTGCATAACTGAGTCACTTTGCTGTACAGCAGGGATTGGTACAATGTTATAAATCAACTATAATTCAATAAAAACCATGCAAGCAATGTCTAATGATGACAGTGGGTTTCATGAAAACAAAGATTCACCCCTTCCCACCATATCCTGTGTGTAAAAACAACATAACCAACTATCAGAAATGACAAATGGAAGCAATCAAAATAGAATTAGATTATTGGGTATGCTAATGATGGGGTATGGGATGAAGGTTTGAAGCTTAGAAGTGTGTCCGGTAGGGATGTCCTCCTTCCCCACAGGAGCCTGGGTACCCAGGACCCCAGGACATAGTGGTGGAAGGTGTGGGTGGGAACAGGGAGGTGCCCAGCCTTGGCCTGCGGTCAGGGGAAGGGAAGTGAGGTAGCAGGGAAAGAGTTTCCTGGAAGACCTGTGCTGGCTTCTTGGGAAGCTGTTTCGATGGAGTTCAGGAGGCCATGAGCATAGATTTAAACTCAGAAGCTAGAGACCACCTGGGGAACAGACACTGTCTGAAAGCCTAAAAGAGAACATTCAGTTAAACTGAGTGAGCAGGGAAAGAAGCATAAAGACATCTCATGTAAACCTCCCTGCTGTAAGATGGAAGCGCTGACGGTACGGCTCCGAGGAGCAGGCAGAGCTCTAAGCATTGTCCTGGCCCTGCCCTGTGGCTCCCTGCTGTTGTTGTCCCTGCTTTAGACCGGGCTGCAGAGCGCCCAGGGCAAGACACTTACTCTCGGTCAAGGCCGGAACCTGCACTTGGACTAAGGCTGACTTAGAGCCGTGCTCCTGCCCTCTCTTCTGTACACAAGGCAGAGGAAATGACAGGGGCTGTTAGAGGGGAGGGCCAGAGGAGGTCAGAATCCTAAGCAGGGAGGAGCCCCACCCTCTGTAAAGGCAGCGAGAGATGTTCTATTCACCAAAGTTAGGCTTCATTGGGGTCCTTCACTGGCCTCCTTTTGTCAAACTTCTTAAAGGTGAAGAAATTCTGATGGGCTACACAGATGGACAATCTTATTTTGCCAGTTTTAAAAGATCATTCCCATGGCTTCTTCAATTGGAATACTTCAGTCTGGCCTCCCCAAGCGACCTCAGTGTGGGTCATTTTGTCCTGAGTTCGGTCACCTTCAATTTGGTGACCTTTTCTAGACTTCATGTAAATGGATTCAGACATTAAAAGTAATTTTTTTGTCAGCTTCTCTAAGTATATTAATAATTCAAGTATGTTGGTTTTAGAAAACAAGTTCCTATTTAAAATGAAAAGGAAGCAATGTGTCCATTCAGTTACTAAGAAATTTTGCATCTCCGGTACCCATGTGCCTGCCTCCAGAACAGTCCTTAGTCCTTGCCGTGGTTGCTCCAGGTTGAGAGCAGCATATTGCTTTGAGATTCATCCAGTAGTTATATTCCAGAGTTCACATCCCTTAGTCACTGAGGAGTATCCAGTGCATGGGTACTGCCTATTCAAGGCATCCAGGTCCCAATCTAACCACACCCTACATCTAGAGGCAGATTCTAGTGCTCTGATATTCTCATTTTTCCTTCCCTGGTGGCTTGGTGGTAAAGAATCCACCTGCCAATGCAGGAGACGCAAGTTTGATCCCTGGGTTGGGAAGATCCCCTGGAGAAGGAAATGGCACCCCACTCCAATATTCTTGCCTAGGAAATCTCATGGACAGAAAGGAACCTGCTGAGCTACAAACCATGGGGTCACAAGAGTCAAACATGACTTAACAACAACAGCATCCTCATTTTTCAACACAATTGTACTTTTTACATTTATTTTTGACTATGCTGGGTCTTAGTCGGGGCACGTGGGATCTTTTGTTGGAGTGGTGGGCTTAGTTGCCCCATGGCATGTGGGATACTCCCAGACCAGGAATTGAACTCCGGTCCTCTGCATTGCAAGGTGAATTCTTAACATCTGGACCATGAGGGAAGTCTCAGCACAATTGTATTTGACAGATGATAAGCTCCCAAAGACACTGTTTTAGATGGTTTTTAAATCTTTTCAAATATTTTAAATGGCAGTGTCCTCTTAGTAATAATAATAAGCTGTACTGATTGGTTCTCTTGTCTGTATTTTCAAAGTTGGTTGATACCAGGCTATTTCTTTCTGAGACAAAGTGTTGCTGGACTACTAATCCTTCACCCCCCCACCCCACCATCTTGTCTATCTCCAGGATAATTATATGAACAACAAGATGGTTTATTATTATTATCATTATTGTTGTTATAGGACTTTATTTTTCTAGATCAGTTTTAGCCTCACAGCAAAATTGAAAGGAAAGATCAGTTTCCATAACCCCTCTGCCCACCTCACCACGTGCATAGCCTCTTACATTAATCAATATCCCCCATTATAATGGTATTTGTTACAACTGATGAACTTTCATGGATGCATCATCCAAAGTCCATAGTTTACAAGGGTTCACTATTGGTGTTATACCTCCTATGTGCTGTGCTATGCTGAGTTGCTCAGTCATTTCCAACTCTTTTCAATCCCACGGACTGTAGTCCAATAGGCTTCTCTATTCATGGGGATTCAACAAGCAAGAATACTAGAATGGGGTGCCATGCCCTCTTCCAGGGGATCTTCGCAACCCAGGGATTGAACTCAGGTCTCCCGCATTGCAGGCAGACTCTTTACCATAGAGCCACCAGGGAAAGCCCCAAAATACTGGAGTGTGTAGCCTATCCCTTTGCTAGAGGATCATCCTGATTATCCCCTAGGATTCTAACTGGGGTCTATGGCATTGCAGGTGAATTCTTTACCAGCTGAGCTACCAGGGAAGCCCTGTACCTCCTATCAGCTTAGACAAATGTATAATGATCCATCATTATATATCCATCATTATGGTATCATACCAAGTTTTTTCACAGCCTTAAAAAAAAATCCTCCATGCCCCACATATTCATTCCTTACTGCCCCCAACCCCTAGCAACCCTTCATCTTTTTATTCTTATCATAGTTTTATTATTTCCAGAATGTGATATAGTTGGAATCATACAATATGCAGCCATTTCATACTGGTTTATTTCACTTATAAATACACTTTTAAGTTTCCTCCATATTTTTCAGGGTTTGATAGCTAATTTCTTTTTAGCATTGAGTAATATTCCATTATCTGTTCACTCAGTCATGTCTGACTCTTTATGACTCCATGCACTGTAAGTCTATCAGGCTCCTCTGTCCATGAAATTCTCTAGGGAAGAATACTGGAGTGGTAAGCCATTCCTTTCTCCATGAGATCCTCCCAACCCAGGGATTAAACCTGGGTCTCCTGAGTTGCAGGAAGATTTTTTACCATCTGAGCCACCGGGGAAGCCCCTGGATGTACCACAGTTTGTTTATTCATCACCTCTAGGACATGTTGGCTGCTTCCAAGTGTTGACAATGAATGAAGCTGCTATAAGTATATCCACATCAGGATTTTGTGTGGACATAAGTTTTCACCTCCTTCTGATGACAAGGAGAGTGGTTGCTAGATTGTATGGTAAGAGTATTAGTTCTGTGAGAAACCACCAAACTGTCCTCCAAAGTGGCTGTGCCATTTTTCACTGCCACTATCAATGAATGAAAGTTCTTACTGCTCCACATCCCCACCAGCATTCGGAGTTGTCAAGTTTCCAGATTTTGGCCGTTCTAGTAGGTGTGTACTGGTATCTCATTGCTTTAATTTGCATTCTCTTAATGATATATGATTTGAATATATTTTCATATGCTTATTGGCCATCTGTTAATCTCCGTTGATAATGTATCTGTTAAGGACTTTGACCTATTAAAAAATTGGGTTATCTGTTCTCTCATTGTTGAATTTAACATGCTAATTTTTACCAAGAACTGTTCATTAAAGGGATAAATGCCTAGCCAAAGTTCCTGATTCACTACCAGAGATATCAAATGTCAAAGCTGGAATGACTTACAGACCAACAATTTCCTGATTTGAACTGATTTATATCCTCTCCAAATTTATATGTTGAAGACCTAACCTTTAGTAGTACGTCAGAGCATGACTGTATTTGGAGATTGGAACTTAATTAGGTTAAAGTGTTAGTTGCTCAGTCATGTCCAACTCTTTGAGACCCCATGGACTATAGCCCACCAGGCTCTGTCCATGGGATTCTCTAGGCAAGAATACTGGAGTGGGTTGCCATTTGCTTCTCCAGGGGACCTGTCTGACCCAGGGATTGAACTTGGATCTCCTACAGGCAGATTCTTTACCATCTGAGTCACCAGGGAAGCCTGGTAAATGGTAAATAAGTTAAAATAGGGTTATTAGGGTCTACCTAATTCAACTGGACTATAAAGAAAGCTGAACACTTAAGAACTGATGCTTTTGAACTGTGGTGTTAGAGAAGACTCTTGAGAGTCCCTTGCATTGCAAGGAGATCCAACCAGTCAATCCTAAAGGAAATCAGTCCTGAATATTCATGGAAGGACTGATGCTGAAGCTGAAACTCCAATACTTTGGCCACCTGATGGGAAGAACTGACTCACTGAAAAAGACCCTGATACTGGAAAAGACTGAAGGCAGGAGGAGAAGGGGATGACAGAGGATGAGATGGTTGGATGGCATCACCGACTTGATGGGCATAAGTTTGAGTGAGCTCCAGGAGTTGGTGATGGATAAGGAAGCCTGGCATGCTGCAGTCCATGGGGTCACAAAGAGTTGTACATGACTGAGTGACTGAACTAAGTGAACTAATTCCATTAGCTGGTGTCCTTATAAGAAGAGATTACAACACAGAGAAAAGACCAGGTGATGACACAGAAGAAATAAGTCATGTACAAGCCAAGGAGAGAGACTTCAGAAGAAACCAACCCCTACTGACACCTTGGTCTTGGACTTCCAGCCCCCGTGATTGTGAGAAAATAGATGACCATTGTTTAGGGAACCCAATCTTCAGTACTTTGTTATGGCAGTGTTAGCAAACTAGTTCTGTCTCTTAGTTCAGCCAGCAGTGACCAAATGCTTAGCACACAACAGGCTGGGTAGGAGCTTTTCAAAAAAAAATTTTTTTTAATTCATTCGACTCTGCTGGGTCTTAACTATGGCACACGGGATCTTTGTTACTACCTGGGGAACCTTTGCTGGGGCATGTGAAATCTTTTAGCTGTAGCATGTGGCCTCTTATTTGTGACGTTCTGGCTCTGAGTTTCAACATTCAGGATCTAGTTCTCTGACCAGGGATTGAACTGGGGCCTCTTGGATTGAGAGCACAGAACCTTAACCACTGAACCACCAGAGAAGTTCCCCTACTTCCACTTAATCCCTTTGGACACCTCCCCCAACATCACAGGTTGATCCCATTTGTGGGCTTGGAGGACACTTTGATGCAGTGAAAAAGTGCCCTGAAGAAGGAGTCCTTATTAGTTGTGTGGCCTCTAGTTTCAAACACACCTCTGTGAAATGGGCATGATAATCCCCACCCAGCCTTCTCCCCAGGTGGCCCTGTGGACCAGAGGAGATAATATAGGTGAAGCACCACATGGAAAGCATAATTATTGGGACTGTGGAGGCCTGAGGGGCAGCCTCTTGGATCCCACTTAAGATGCAGGGCCCCAAGTCCGCACTTGCCAGCAGAGCAGGTGTTTACTACCTGGCTTCTGGGAGAGCCGCTGCTCCGAATGTGCTAATAACACAGGCCTGGGCATCTCTCTGCAATTACCTCTTGCAAACCTAGACTCAGGAGCTCCAGCTGCAGAGACAGCATCAGTCTTTGTGGCTTTTAAGTATGTGGTGTGTGTCTGAAGAAGTGTGTCTGGGGTGTGCACATGGGGACTTGTACACTGCTTACCTTCAGCCCCCCTGTGATGGCTAACTCTATAAGTCAACAGGTGTCCACCTGGTTGAGGTCACAGTAGCTAGCATGTGTGTGTGTGTGTTCAGTTGTGTCTGACTCTTTGTAACCCCATGAACTGTAATCTGCCAGGCTCCTCTGTCCATGAGCTTTCTCAGGCAAGAATACTGGAGTAGGTTGCTGTTTCCTTTTCCAGGGGATCTTCCCAGACCAGGGATCGAACCCTTGTCTCTTGAGTCTCCTACGTTGGCAGGCAGATTCTTTACCACTGTGCCACCTGGGAAGCCCACAGTACCTAGAGAGATGGTCAAACATCAGCCCACATGCTGCCGTGTAAGTAGTTTTCAGATGAGATTAAAATTTAAATCAGTGGATTTGGTGTAAAGCAGATTAACCTTTGTGGGGAGGGAGTGCCTCATCCAATCAGTCAAAGGTCTTAAGAGCAAACAGACTGAGGTCCCGAGGAAGAGAGACTTCTGCCTCCAGTCTGCTTTTGAACCAGAGCTGCTGCAGCAAATCTTCCCGAAGTCTCTGGCCTGCCAGCCCGCCCTGCAGAATTCAGACTCATCAGCCCAAACAATCGCATGAGCCAATTTCTTAATGCACATGCAAGGCACGTCATATTGGTTCTATTTCTCTGGAGAACTCTGACTAATATGCCCCGTGTATTAGTCAGCTTGGGGTGCTGTCACAAAATGCCATAGAGCCGGGTGGGTTAAACCACAAGCTTTAATTTCTCACAGTTCTGGAAGCGGGAAGTCCAAGATCAAGATGCCAGCAGATTCTGTTCCCGGGGAGGCTCTTCTTGGCTTGTAGACGGCTGCCTTCTCACTCTGTCCTCACACATTAGAGAGACAGAGAGCTCTGGTCTGTCTTCCTCCCAGGACACTAGTTTCCTCTGGAGGGCTCCACCCTCATGACTCATCTAAACTTAATTATCGCCCCAAAGCCCACCTCCAGATCTCCCCATCTCCATCACCTTGAGGCTTAGGGCTTCAGCAGATGAATTTTAGAGGGCCACAAACATTCAGTCCCTAGCACCTTTTTATCCCCATCCTCAAATAACTTGCATTTATTGAGCTTTTATTGTCTTCTCTGGCAGCTCATATGGTAAAAAAAAAAAAATCTGCCTACAATGCAGGAAACAGGGATTTGATCCTTGGGTTGGGAAGATCCTCTGGAGGAGGGAATAACAATCTACTCTAGTAGTCTTGCCTGGAGAATCCCATGGGCAGAGGAGCCTGGTAGGCTATAGCCCATAGGATCACAAAGTCAGACAACAAACACTTTCACTTTTATTGAGTATTTACTACACTTACTAGACATTGTTCTGAGTACTTCATGTGTTTTAACCCATTTAATTTTCATTACAACCATATGAAGTAAGGATTAAAAAATAATTTGATTCATTTATTGGTTGTGCTGGGTCTTTGTTGCTTCATTGCTTCTGTGAAAACCTTACGTGAGCTTTTCTTTAGTTGTGGCAAGTGGGGGCTGCTCTCTAGTTGTGGTGCTCAGGCCTCTCGTTACAGTGTCTTCTCTTGTTGTTGCTCTAGGGCATGCAGACTTCAGTAGTTGCAAGACATGGGCTCAGTAGTTGCAGTTTCTGGGCTCTGGAGCACAGGCCAATAGTTGTGGCACCCGGGATTAGTTGCTCCATAGCATGTGGGATCTTCCTGGACCAGGAATCGAACCTGTGTCTCCTGCACTGCTGGGTGGATTCTTTACCAGTGAACCATCAGGGAAACCAGGTAGTAAGGACTAAATCATCCTTATTTCACACTTGATGATGCTGAGGTACAGAGACGTTAAGAAATGCATTCAGTGTCACACAACTAGTGAGTACCTCTGGGGTCTGCTCTCTAGACCTTTGTGCCATGCTGCCCCTTGGCTGTAAGCCCACATCCTGGACATGGAATGGGTGCTCATACCTGCCCAAACAGCAGAGACTGCATCATCCCACAGGTGAACTCATCAGTCATCTCAGCCACAGGGGACACACACACTGCTCCATGGTCACACACTGTGTGGTCCCCCATGATGTTGAGACAGTCCTGTCCAGGGTACATCATCTGAGACGGGCTGTGGCTGATCTGCTCCTGCTTCTACCTTGGCTCACGATGGCCAGATGGAGCCTTGCGTGGATGCTGGCACTCAGGGACTGCTGATGGGTAGTTGGGTGGATGGCCTGACATGACACTGCAAAAGGACACCAGGGTGGTGTCTCACATCTGATCTTCCAGGAGTGGAACATGGGGAGGTTGACATAATCTAAAAAAAAAAAGTGAGGTGCTTCTGGCTCTAAACTGAGTTCACATGCTTGCCTCCCCTGCCTCCCAAATCCCACTGAAATGACAGCAAAGATATAAAAAGGAAATCAATCCATGACTGTGCTGAGAACAGCAGGGATGGCTCTCTGTGCCCAGAGATTTTTATGAATTTCTGAAAGACAGGAAGGCGACGGTGACATATGGAAGGGTAAGCTGGAGAAGAACTAGCTGAAGCTAGAACACAGCAAAGTGCTGTGTTAATACTCAGCCCTCAAGTACTGCCTGAAATGGAGTTAGATCCTGTGCAGTTTTACTTTGATGATGATCCATTAAATATCAGAAAAAATTTATTTCCTCATTTTCAGTCTGCCGGGAATGGTCCCCAGTGACAATGAGATGCTCATTCTCAAGGTATTTTTAACAGATCTGGACTGCAGGAATTGTATGCCTGCTACTGGGTGCATGCTTTCAATCTAGGAGTCTAGGGACTTGCTTGAGTCCAATAGATAGGCTTAGAGAGGTCAGGAAGCTTCTGATGAAGCAGGAGGGAAGGGGCAGGGCACAATCTTTAAAAGAATGACATGGTGGCCATTTGTTGCTGTTGTTCAGTTGCTCAGTTTTGTCTGACTCTTTGTGACCCCATGGACTGCAGCACACCAGCCTTCCCTGTCCTTAACCATCTCTCAGAGTTTGCTCAAACTCATGTCCATTGAGTCGATGATGCCATCCAACCATCTCGTCCTCTGTTGCCCACTTCTCCTCCTGTCCTCAATCTTTCCCAGCGTCAGAGTCTTTTAGTGAGTCTATTCTCGCATCAGGTAGCCAAAGTATTGGAGATTCAGCTTCAGCGTCAGTCCTTGCAATGAATATTCATTGCCCCAGGGCATAACAGAAACTGATGACATGACAAACTTAGAACCAACGAGGTACAAGATGGCAGATGAGTCAACTTCCAGTAGACCCTGAGCATCATCATAAGCTCACTGTAATACATTAGCATAAGCTAAATGGCACCATGAAAGTTCTGAGGCTAGCCAAAAAAGGCCAAAAAGCGGGTGCTGGTCAAGTTCCTAGAAATCCACCCCCCCCATTCCCCAAAATAATTGGAACAATTCTCCCACTCATTAACCTGTGAAATTACCCAGCCTAGGGACTTTCCTGGTGGCAGAGTGGATAAGAATCTGCCTGCCAATGCAGAGAACGTGGGTTCAATCTCTGATGTGGGAAGATTCTACATGCTGTGGAGCAACTAAGCCCAGGGGCTGAAACTATTGAGCCTGTGCTCTGGAGCCCAGGAAACGAAACTCCTGAGCCCGGGTGCTGCAACTACTGAAGTCCATGTGCCAAGAGCCCGTGTTCCACAGCAAGAGAAGCCACTGCAGTGAGATGCCCATGCACCACAATGAAGAGTAGACCCATTTGCCACAACTAGAGAAAGGCTGCACACAGCAACAAAGACTCAAGACAACCAAAAATAAACAAATGATTTACAAAAAAGAGAAAATATCCAGCCCATTAAAACTAACCACATCATATTTCTGGGCTCTCTCACCTTCTGAGATGGCCCACACTCTGTCTGTGGAGTGTGTTTCTCTCTAAACAAATTCAGTTCTTACCTGTAACTTTGTCTCTCACTGAATTCTTTCTGCAGTAAGACATCAAGAATCTTAGAGTCACTGGCAATAGAGGTTGTGTGCAAACATTATTGTCTCCTTGGGCATTTTTCTGGGATCTTAAGTCCATTACTTTGGTTAGATTTGCAAAAGCTCTGTGACCTAAGGCTGTGGTGTACTATTAGAGTTCTATGATGACTTCTCCAACTTCCCACAGCTGGTTTGCTATGGCTGAGCAGCTCCTTTGGGCTTCCAGTCATCAGTAATTTTTGTCCCCACTATGACAAAGTGTATAGTCAAAGCTATGTTTTTTCCAGTAGTCATGTGTAGATATGAGAGTTGGACCATAAAGAAGGCTAGGTGCTGAAGAAGTGAAGCTTTTAAATTGTGGTGCTGGAGAAGACTCTTGAGAGTCCCTTGGACAGCTAGGAGATCAAATCAGTCAATCCTAAAGGAAATAGAGGGGGGAGGGAGGAGGGAGGGGGGTTCTGGAGGGGAAGCATATGTAAACCCATAGTGATATCATGACATTGTATGGCAAAAACAATAAAAAAAATAAAGGAAATCGACCTTGAATATTCATTGAAAGGACTGATGCCGAAGTGGAAGCTTCAATACTTTGGCCATCTAATGCAAAGAACTGACTCATTTGGAAAAGACCCTGATGCTGGGAAAGATTGAAGGCAGGAGGAGAATGAGATGACAGAGGATGAGATGGTTGGATGGCATCACTGACTCAATGAACTTGAATCTGAGCCAATTCTGGCAGATAGTGAAGGAAAGGGAAGCTGGCATGCTGCAGTCCATGGGGTTGCAAAGAGTCAGACATGTCTGAGTGACTGAACAGCAACAACTAAAATTGGGCTTTTCAAAATGCTTTTGTGTATACTGTCCTATTTGACTCTCACAATAATCCACAGAAAAGGATCAAATGTGCACTGTTATCCTCACTTGAGAAATGAGGAATCTCACACACAGGGAGGTTAAAGGGTTTCTCCAAAGTCACGTGACAAGATGGTTGTGAAGCTGTTGTGGGTTCCAGGTCAGGTCTCAGGACTCCAGGTCAGTACTCTTGGCTGTTTCCTTATTTTCCTTACAGATGAGAGGAGCACTTCTGTTCTCTTAATGAGCCACGTAGAAACCAGTTGCCATATGTTCAGACTCCTCCATAAACCTGGTACAGCAACCCAGGGTATGACCTCAAAACGAATCCTCTCCAGAGCCTGAATCCTTCACAAATGCCTTTCTTCAAATAAGAACTATCATTACAAAAGGAGTGGCAGAGGCAAAGGAAACACCAGCTCCTTTTTTATCCTGTTGTTTTTGTTCAGCCGCTCAGTCATGTCTGACTCTTCTTGACCCCAAGGATTGCAGTATGCAAGGCCTGCCTGTCCCTCACCATCTCCCAGAGATTGCCCAAGTTCATGTCCATTGCATCGATGATGCCATCCAGCCATCTCATCCTCTGACGCCCTCTTCTCTGCTCAGTCCTACCTGACTCTTTGCTACCCCATGGACTCCTGCCAGGCTCCTCTGTCCATGGAATTTTCCAGGCAAGAATACTGAAGCAGGTTGCCATTTCTTTCTCCAGGGGATCTTCCCAACCCAGGGATTGAACCCAGGCCTCCTGTGTTGCAGGCAGATTCTTTACAGTCTGAGCTACCAGGGATGCCCCCATTTATTCTCTACCTAAAGCACTTCCTATCTCCAAATGCCCTGGAGGAGATGGCCATCGCCTCCTTCTGCACTCTCTTTCTGAGAGTCAGTGCATCCCACTGAGCTCTTTCCTTGGCTTTAATTGATGCCACTGGGTAATAGTTGATTACTACCCATGGTTCCCAGCATGTAATGAGTGGTGAACCACTGGGATCTAGCCAGCAGTCCTCAATATCTGAGCTGCTCTCCTCCTCTCTGCCCCTCCTCATCTCAAAGCTGCATCAGGCCAGAGAAATTAGTCCCACATCTGTATCTTGACCAGCAGGGGCTGCTGATGAACATCTGTTGGCTCTCCTGGCCAGAAACCACAGCAGTCAGCCGGAACAGGCTTAATTGACCACTCCTTGTCTCAATCTGTAGGTGCATCTAAAGATTTGGCTTTGGAAGGTTCCCAGCTAAGGCTGGCAGCTGGCCTTTGGATAGACAACTGTCCAATGTGGTTACCTCATTCCCAGCCTAGGAATTTTCAAATTCCAACTGAGTTTTCAACAACTCACTGGCATTTGGTGGGGGTGGGGAGGCATTGTCTAGAGTGCCTTGTTTGGACATCCCTGGTGGTCCAATGGTTAAGACTCCAAGCTGCCAATGCAGGGAGCACAGGTTTGATCCCTGGTCAGGGAACTAAGATCCCACATGCCAAGCAGTCAGGAAAGGAAAAAAAAAAAAATTAATGTGCCATGTTCACTCCAAGCTCTCATTGAAGGCAACTTGGTGCTGGAAGAAGGGTGTGGGATTCGGATTCAGACAGACTTTAGCTTGTGGGAGGATTAAATAAGTTAATGCACATTAATACACATTTCAGTACTAATAATAGTGATTGGCCCACTCTAAGCTCTCTGAGTGTGTTAACCATTGTCATAGACATTAGAGCTCATGCCTCCAAAGCCCAGTACACAGTGGTTATTATTATTATAAGCCTAGTTCAATTTAGGGAGTCTCCCAAAACAAAAGCATCCTTTCTTCCCCATTCTGAGCTTGGAGCCAAGTTGTTGTTCATTAGAGACATATTATGGGTTTCCCAGGTGGTGCTAGTGGTAAAGAATCTGCCTGCTAATGAAGGAGACATAAGAGACATGGGTTCCATCCCTGGATCAAGAAGATCCCTTGGAGGAGGGCATGGCAACTCACTCCAGTATTCTTGCCTCGAGAATCCCATAGACAGAGGAGCCTGGCGGGCTACAGTCCATGGGGTTGTAAGAGTCAAACACAACTGAGTATGTGATGGATGGAATTACATATTGGTGCCTTAGAAATTAGTCTGGATATGGAAGCAAAAGGCCAGAACTTCAGTCTTAGCTCTGTCATTAATTGAGGCTACAATCTAGACCAATTCACTTTAGTCTCTAGGATTATTCTCTTTTGGTGGATTGGACATTGAGGACCTTACATTAGATTGAATAGTGTCCTCACCAGCCCCCTCAAAAAATTAATGCTCACCCAGACCTCAGAAAGTGACCTTATTTGGAAATAGGGTCTTTGCAGAAAAAAAAGTTAAAAGGAATTCATAGTGGATTAGACTAAAGCCTAATCCAATATTATTGGTGTCCTTATAAGAAAAGAAAGGACACAGAGACTTGGGGACAGAAAGACACACATGGAGAATGCCATGTGACGGTGGAGGCAGGGATTAGAGTGGTGAGTCTACAGATGAGGATGCCAAAGATTGCCAGCGCATCAGAAGTGGGCTTACCTGATGGCTCAGTGGTAAAGAATCTGCCTGCAATGCAGGAGACACAGGTTGGATCCCTGGGTCAAGAAGATCTCTTGGAGTAAGAAATGGCAACCCACTTCAATATTTTTGCCTGGAGAATCCCATGGACAGAGGAGCTTAGTGGGCTTCAGTCCATGGGGTAGCAAAGAGTCGTATGTGACCAATCAACTGAGAGTTCATGCACCAGAAGTTGGAAGAGGTGAGGGAGGAGTCTCCCTTGAGTTGTCAGAGAGAATACAGCCCTTGAGTTCAGACTTCTGGACTCCAGAAATGTCACGAAACTTCCTGTTGTTTTCAGCCATCTGGTTTTTGGTACTTTGTGATGGCAGCCCTCAGGAAATGAATATAAACCCTAAAGAGCCATCCTGTTCTAATAGACTTTATTTATTGAGACACACAAAGCCCTATCTCCTTATTTGACATTATCCACCTGTTCTCAGCAGCCTGATCTGGAGGTGCCTTAGACCTGGGCTGTCCTTAAAAAGGAAGGAGGGGAAAGAATGAAAGGGAGCAAGGTTGAAGATGGAGTGGGGATGGTGGGCAACAGAGGTCAGAGAGCCAGAGGCATCCCTGTAGAGGAAATGGAAGGAAAGAGCCCTATGGTTGGGGGGGATGGGGGGAGAAAGCCCTGCTACATTTGTGGGGTCAGTCCCAGAGGCAATGGGTCACTAGGGAAAGATGCCTTAAATGGATCAGTTAAGCATGGATAGAGATCTAGGAGCCTCATGGTTTGGGGAGGATTTAAGCAATGCCACTGAATCAGTTCTGGATACACAGACCTTTATATAGGGTTTTCCTAGTGACTCAGTGGTTAAGAATCTGTCTATAATACAGGAGACATGGATTTAGTCCCTGGATTGGGAAGATCCCCTAGAGGAGGAAATGGGAACTCACTCCAGGCAATAAGAATTTTGCCTGAAAATTCCATGGACAGAGGAGCCTGGCCAGCTGTAGTCAACTGGGTAACAAAGGAATCACACACGACTGAGTAACTGAACAACAACAGCAGAACTGTATATGCCAGTGAAGTTATGGGCCTCCTCCTAGAAAAATGCTCAATAGGCTATTTGTCTCTGAAAGGTGGGAAAGAAAATGACATTTTGCCCTTAATATATACTGGGCATTGCAGTGGGAAATTTTTCAGATGTTTTGTTAATTTACTTTTGAAAATGACAATGTGGTTACTAATTATTCTAGTTTGCAGAGGAGACTCAGAGCTATGAATTTGCTCAAGGTCATACACTTGTCAAAGACCTGTCCTGTGGCCAATTCTCATTTTTGTCCCCATTCATCTCTTATTTTTTTCTTCCTCAAACTCTTATCCACCCATTTAAAGTGCCCACAATGTCATTCTCTCTTGTATAGAAAAATTCAGCTGCCAGAATAAGAAGGAATTTTCCCACCTTTTCATTTTAGAAATCAAACTCTTTTACAGCTTGAGTTTCCCCAAGGTAAGCTGTCTTTTTAGTCATTTAAATCTGTTACATCTCTGATTTTCCAAAGACACAGTAAAAGGAAATGACCACACCAAGAATGTTCAGCTAGTGAGGATGGGCCAAGTTTTGATCAGCAAAGTCTGGTCCTCTAGACCATACTACCTCTGGAGAAACTGTCATCAATGAAAAGTCAATGGAAAGACTGCTTTGCATCTCTGAAACTTCTAAAAACCAGATGAAATTCTTTCAAGGCCTCTTCCATTGATTACAAAATAATGATAGAAAAACCATTCCTTTTGCCTGAGTGATGAATAAAGGGGCTTAGGAGCCATTGTCTGCAAATGGAACCCATCACAGCCCTGAACTCATTCATTAACTTGCTGATCAACTTTGACTGTCTAAATATCACTGACAGCCAGAAACATTAATCAAGGTAAGTTGGGTACATGGACATCACTAGGCGGTCAATACTGAAATCAGACTGGTTATATTCTTTGTAGCTGAAGATGGAGAAGCTCTATACAGTCAGCAAAAACAAGACTGGAAGCTGACTGTGGCTCAGATCAAGAACTGCTTATTGTAAAATTCAGACTTAAATTGAAGAAAGTAGGAAAAACCACTAGACCATTCATGTATGACCTAAATCAAATCCCTTACGGTTATACAGTGGAAATGACAAATAGATTCAGGGGATTAGATCTGATAGACAGAGTGCCTGAAGAACTATGGACAAAGGTTCATAACATTGTACAGGAAGCGGTGATCAAAAGCATCCCCAAGAAAAAGAAATGCAAAGAGGCAAAATGGTTGTCTGAGGAGGCCTTACAGATAGCTGGGAAAAGAAGAGATGCAAAGGGCAAAGGAGAAAAGAAAAGTTATATCCATCTGAATTAAGTAGTTCTAAAGAATAACAAAGAGAGATAAGAAAGTCTTCCTAAGTGGTGAATGCAGAGAAATAGAGGAAAACAATAGAAAAGAAAGACTAGAGATCTCTTCAAGAAAATTAGAGATACCAAGGGAAACTTTCATGCAAAGATGGGCACAATAAAGGTCAGAAAAGGTATGGACCTAACAGAAGCAGAAGATATTAAAAAGAAGTGGCAAGAATACACAGAAGAGCTATACAATAAAAATCTTCATGACCTAGATAACCACAACGGTGTGATCACTCACCTAGAACCAGATATCCTGGACTGCAAAGTCAAGTGGACCTTAGGAAGCATCACTACGAACAAAGCTAGTGGAGGTGATTACTAGCAAAGTAATGCTCAACATTTCCATTACCCACACCTGAAGATGTCTGGTGCCCCTTCCTTCCATCTGCTCCCATTCCCCAGGCAACCCCTTATCTGCTTTCTCTCACTATGTGTGTGTATGCTCAGTCACTTAGTTGGTACAACTCTTGGTGACCTTTTGGACTGTTGCCTGCCAGGCTCCTCAGTCCATGAGATTTTCCAGGCAAGAATACTGGAGCACGTTGCCATTTCCTTCTCCAGGGGATCTTCCTGACCCAGGGATAGAATCTGTGTCTCTTGTATTGGCAGGTGGATTCTTTACCACTGAGCCACCTGGGAAGCCCATTTCTTTCACTATACCTTAGCCTGTATTTCCTAGAACTTTTAGTGAGTGAATTTTATAGTATGCACTCTTCTTTTAGCCAACATGATAATGTTGATGCTCATTCATGATGGTTGCATCATGGTTTACCCATTTGATTGATGGGTAGCATTCCACTGTATGGATATACCACAGTTTATCCATTTATCTATGGATGGGTGTTTGTGTTTTATCCAGTTTCACTATCATTTTTAAACATACATACACAGGACACTCTTATATGTAATATGTCTTCACGTTGGTACCCCGGTGTGTTCTTATTCTATTTCTCTCTCTGGGGACCAGGATATGACTTTTTAAGTCTCAGAAATCCTGTGATTCAAGAGTCCCCTAGGTCCACCCAGAAACCTGGTAATCAAATCTCTTTATGGGTAAGTAATGCAACTCTGTATAATAGGATTAGGGCAGAATGTTACTAGGCTGCACTGAAACAAAAGGATCAAGAAATAGGTCTTGAAAAATCACTGAACAATCTTCAAATTTATATCCAAATACAGAAACTGAAAGATCAGCCAAAAAAGTCATTATTTCTCAAAGCTTTTTATATTATTATTTTCTCAGGATGAAAATACATGTTTTGTTAAAGAAAATCACATAAAGCAAACTAACAAAAAATCATCAGGTTTCTTTTTTCCTTTTAGTTCTACCAGTTTATTACTACAACCCAGCTCCCTCCACCCTCATGCATGTGTGATCAGTCATGAAACCCCATGGACTGCAGCCTGTCAGGCTCCTCTGTCCATGGACTGTTCCAGTAAGAATACTGGAGTGGGTTGTCAGCTTTCTTGATTACTTAAATTTTAGAAACACTGAATATAAGTTAACTTTAAATTTCTTTATTGCACGACTTTTGAGAGTCTGTAACACAGTAATGTCAATGTTCATATACATTACAAGGGGAGTGGTATGGAGTGTGAATTTAAAGTTTCCCTAATGTATTTAACTACCAAACACTTTTTTTTTTCTTGTAAATTGGCATTCCATAAGAACATACTTTGAGAAATGTTCTTCTGGAGACTTAATCATTCCTCAAAGCAATTTTATGTAAAGGAAAGGGAAAGTAGACAATAAAATATTAAAAAAAGGAAAACTAGAATGAGTTAGATTCAAGATTTTTTGTTTTTAAATTGGAGGACCCAAGTTCCAGAGAATTCCTTGAATCATCAATAGATGACTCTGTTAATGACTAAGCATCTTCTCCTTTTCCTAAAATTTTTTCCCCCCAGTATGATAAACTTGAGGGCTTTCCAAGTGGCACAGTGGTAAAGAATTCCCCTGCCAATGTGGATTCAGTCCCTGGGTTGGGCAGATCCCCTGGAGGAGAAAATAGCAACCCACACTGGAATTCTTGCCTGGAGAATCCCACAGACAGAGGAGTCTGGTGGGCTACAGTCCATGGGGTTGCAAAGAGTCACACACGACTGAGAACACGTACATGATAATCTTAAAGATTTATATTATTTTTAATCATAATAGATGGCTCTTCAGGTGAAGTTTTTCTCTGCAATCTCAGGATGATTAAATGCTGTGCTCCCTCAGGGAGCTCCTTTTTGGTCCTGGTCCTTCCTCATCACTCCTGGCGGTGGCACTGGGATGCCACCCCTCAGTGGGTGGGGGACCCACCGCAAGCATTGGTTCGGCTGCATCCAACAGGTGTGCTCTCCATGATGAGAATGTGCTGGTGCTTATGGGAACCCATAAAACACTATCTGCTCGCTTTATAAGCTCTCTACTGTAATCCAGGCTCCATAAATGAGCAATTCCTTTGCATAATGAACGGATGAGGCTGTTTTATGCACTTTTATGTTGTTCCAAGTCTGTGGTTTTACTAAATTTCCACCTCAAAGATATGTAATTAGAGCCTCAACAATCTGCTGTCTTGGTCCTCCCCACCCTCCTCTGGAATCCACAGCAGTCTCTCAGGCTGGTTTCTGACAGGAGCAAAAAAGTGTGTGTGTGTGTGTGTGTGTGTGTGTGTGTGTGTGTGTGTGTGCGCGCGCGCGCGCAGGCGCCCACAGATGCATATATCTGTCTCTGTAGGTTTGTGTGGGTAGAAAGCATGACTCAGTTTTCTAGAAAATGTGATGGATGGGTGGATGGAGCCTGGGTGTCAAACATGTGTACCTTTTGCTGATTTCTGGCTTTCCTGCTCACTGTGGGGCCACTCATGGTTTTCTCCTACTAGGTCCCAGATAGCTCCCAGACCCCAAAAGGTTTATATTCTACTATCCTCCCCCCACTGGGCTTCCCAGGTGGCATAATACTAAAAAATCTGTCTGCCAATGCAGGAGATTCAGGTTTCATTCCTGGGTTGGAAAGATCCCCTGGAAGAGGAAATGGCAATGTCTTCCAGTATTCTTGCCTACAAAATTCCATGGACAGAGGAGCCTGATAAACTATAGCCCATGGGGTCGCCAAGAATCAGGCACTACTTACTGACTGAGCACAGCCCATCCTCCTCGCTCCTAGGTTTACCCTCATGCTATTCCCACTCCTAAGTAAGCCCTTCCTTCTTCTCTTGCCCAAACAATTTCTCCTTCAATGCTCAATTCAAACTCTTATTTTGTTCCATGAAAACTGCTCTTTCCCCTCCAATCATTCTCATTCATCTTATACTTGAAGTTAGTACCACAAAGCTTAAATTTGTATTTTATGTGTTTTTATGTTGACTGGACTTTATGTTCCCTGGGGATAGGGACTATGCCCTATATTTCCTTATCCATGTTCCCAATATTACAGTGATCCTCCAACTGCTTTTGGCTTGGGAAGAGGAGCTGAAGTCAAATTTTAGGAGTTTTCAGATGAGGGCTCCAAGCTTCGGGAGCCATTTATGTATCTGAACCACTTCAGTATTCTTGCCTTGAGAACCCCATAAACAGTATGAAAAGGCAAAAAGAGAGGACACTGAAAGATGAACTCCCCAGGTTGGTAGGTGCCCAATATGCTACTGGAGATCAGTGGAGAACTAACTCCAGAAAGAATGAAGAGACAGAGCCAAACCAAAAACAATATCCTGTTGTGGATGTAAGTGGTGATGGAAATAAGGTCTGATGCTGTAAAGTGCAATATTGCATAGGAACCTGGAAAGTTAGGTTCATGAATCAAGGCAAATTGGAAGTGGTCAAACAGGTGATGGCAGAGTGAAAAGTGACATTTTAGAAATCGGTGAACTAAAACAGAGTGGAATGGGTTAATTTAACTCAGATGACCATTATATCTACTCCTGTGGGCAAGAATCTCTTAGAAGAAATGGAGTAGCCATCATAGTCAACAAAAGAGTTTGAAATGCAGTACTTGAATGCAATCTCAAAAATGACAGAATGATTTCTGTTCTTTTCCAGGGTAAACCATTCAATATCACAGTAATCCAAGTCTATGCCTGATCAGTAATGCTGAAGAAGCTGAAGCTGAATGGTTCTATGAAGACTTACAAGACCTTCTAGAACTAATACCCCAAAAAAGGTGTCCTTTTCATTATAGGGGACTGAAATGCAAAAGTAGGAAGTCAAGAAATACCTGGAGTAACAGGCAAATTTGGCCTTGTAGTACAGAATGAAGAAGGGCAAAGGCTAATAGAGTTTTGTCAACAGAATGCACTGGTCATAGCAAACACCCTCTTCCAACAGCACAAGAGAAGACTCCACACATGGACATCACCAGATGGTCAACACTGAAATCAGATTGATTATATTTTTTGCAGCCAAAGAAGGAGAAGCTCTATACAATCAGCAAAAACAAAACTGGAAGCTAACTGTGGCTCAGATCAAGAACTCCTTATTGCCAAATTCAGACTTAAATTGAAGACAGTGGGGAAAAGCACTAGACCATTCAAGTATGACCTAAATCAACCCCCTTAAATTATAGAGTGGAAATGACAAATAGATTTAAGGGACTAGATCTGATAGAGTGCCTGATGAACTGTGGATGGAGGTTGGTGACATTGTACAGGAGACAGGGATCAAGACCATTCCCAAGAAAAAGAGATGAAAAAAAGCAAAATGGCTGTCTGAGAAGGCCTTACAAATAGCCGAGAAAAGATGGGAAGCAAAAAGGAAAGGAGAAACGGAAAGATATACCCGTTAGAATGCAGAGTTCCAAAGAATAGCAAGGAGAGATAAGAAAGCCTTCAGCGTAAAGAAATAGAGGAAAACAATAGAATGGGAAGGACTAGAGATCTCTTCAAGAAAATTAGAGATACCAAGGTAACATTGGTATCGAGCCCATGCCAAGATGGGCTCGCTTAAAGACAGAAATGGTATGGACCTAAAAGAAGCAGAAGACGTTAAGAAGAGGTGGTAAGAAGAACTGTGTAAAAAAGATCTTCATGACCCAGATAATCATGATGGTGTGATCACTCACCTAAAGCCAGACATCCTGGAATGTGAAGTCAAGTGGGCCTTAAGAAGCATCACTATGAACAAAGCTAGTGGAGGTGATAGAATTCCAGTTGAGTTATTTCAGATCCTAAAAGATGATGCTGTGAAAGTGCTGCACCCAATATCCCAGCAAATTTGGAAACCTCAGCATTGGCCACAGGACTGGAAAAGGTGAATTTTCATCCAAATCACTAAGAAAGGCAATGCCAAAGAATGCTCAAACTACTGCACAATTGCACTCATCTCACATGCTAGTAAAGTAATACTCAAAATTCTCCAAGCCAGGCTTCAACAGTACGTGAACTGTGAACTTCCAGATGTTCAAGCTGGTTTTAGAAAAGGTAGAAGAACCAGAGATCAAATTGCCAACATCTGATGGATCATTGAAAAAGCAAGAGAGTTCCAGAAAAACATCTACTTCTGCTTTATTGACTATGCCAAAGCCTTGGACTGTACGGATCACAATAAACTGGAAAATTCTGAAAGAGATGGGAATACCAGACTACCTGGCCTGTCCCTTGAGAAATCTGTATGCAAGTCAGGAAGCAACAGTTAGAACTGGACATGGAACAACAGACTGGTTCCAAATAGGAAAAGGAGTATGTCAAGGCTGTATATTGTCACCTTGCTTATTTAACTTATATGCAGAGTACATCATGAGATCTTCTGGGTTGGATGAAGCACAAGCTGGAATCAAGAATGCTGGGAGAAATATCAATAACCTCAGATATGCAGATGACACCACTCTTATGGCAGAAAGTGAAGAACTAAAGAGCTTCTGATGAACATGAAAGAGGAGAGTGAAAAAGTTGCCTTAAAGCTCAACATTCAGAAAACAAAGATGGCATCCGGTTCCATCACTTCATGGTAAATAGATGTAGAAACAGTAGAAGCAGTGGCAGTGTCCTTTATTTTTTTGGACTCCAAAATCACCACAGATGGTGACTACAGCCATGAAGTTAAAAGACACTTACTCTTTGGAAGAAAAGTTATGACCCACCTAGACAGCATATTAAAAAGCAGAGACATTACTTTGCCAACAAAGTTCCGTCTAGTGAAGGCTATGGCTTTTCCAGTAGTCATGTATGGATGTGAGTGTTGGACTATAAAAGAAAGCTGAGCACCTAAGAATTGATGCTTTTGAATTGTGGTGTTGGAAAAGACTCTTGAGAGTCCCTTGGACTGCAAGGAGATAAGGAGATCCAACCAGTCCATCCTAAAGGAGATCAGTCTTGGGTGTTCATTGGAAGGACTGATGTTGAAACTCCAATACTTTGGCCACTTGATGCAAAGAACTGACTCATTTGAAAATACCCTGATGCTGGGAAAGGTTGTTGGCAGGAGAAGGGGCCAATGGAGGATGTGATGGTTGGATGTCATGATCGACTCAATGGGCATGAGTTTGAGAAAGCACCAGGAATTGGTGATGGACGGGCACCCCATGCTGCAGTCCATGGGGTCACTAAGAGTCAGACATGACTGAGCGACTGAACTGAACTGATATATCTTTATTCACTTAAATTATATAATACCTCCTTTTCTTAAGAGATAGAATTGGGAATAGAGTGGATCTAAGTCAGTTTCCATGTGAAGTCAGTATGAAACAGTCATGTGAAGATGGCCCACTCATAGTCAGCTCAGTGCTCATAATAGCCTTCTGACTTAGATGTTAAGCCTGTTTTGTGAAAATTCCCTCCCTTATCTAGAAGAAGATTCTGGCAGGAAACAGAAAACTCTGGATGGTGCTAAGGATGATATGATATGGTGAAAAACGCTGTGTTTTAGAATCAGATACATTTGGATTTGCTCCTTGGCTTTGATCCAGTGGTAAAGATTCTTCCTGCCAATGTAGGAGATGCACAATAATTCGGTTCAATCCCTGGGTTGGGAAGATCTTCTGGAGGAGGGGATGGCAACCCACCCCAGTATTCTTGCTTGGGAAATCCCATGGACAGAGGAGCCTAGCAGGCTACAGTCCATGGGATTGCAAAGAGTTGGACACGACTGAGCCTGCATGCATGTCTTGACATTGAGCTTCTTAATTATGTGACACTGGACAACTTACCACTCTGTTTCCTTTTCTTCACATTTAAAATGAGACAAAAAGCATCTCCAGTGTAAGGTGACTGGGAAGATAGACCTTCCATAATGGCTGGCCATTATCATCATGAAAAAAGTCATCACAATTGATGGAAGGCAGTGAAAGCAGGCATAATTTGTTCTTTGCACATTCCAATCAGATATCAGGATGAAAACTGTCTATCCCCATAGCTACTCAGGATCATCTTATAAACCACCATCTCCTAGGAATTCCAGTTAAAGTTTGCCAGGCAGATCATCATGAGTGAATCAAAATCTGAGATTCAGTGTAACAAGGTGTTCAAGCTAGCCTACAAACTGCAGCTGCTGTGCCTAAATCCTGTTTTATGGTAAAATATAAGGGGTCTCAGCTCCCTTTTTTGAGTCCTATTTTCTGTCCCCTCAAATACAGAGGTACTCCGCATCCAAATTAAGCTCATTGGAAACTAGTTCTCAAAGGAATATGCCACGAGGTGAATGAAGAGAGTTAAAGCATCCTCACCAACAATTTGGGTAATGTTATGTAATGTTACCAGCTCAATGAACAGGAATTTGAGCAAACTGTGGGAGATAGTGGAGGACAGAGGAAGCTTGCCTGGGGTTGAAAAGAGTCGGACATCACTTAGCAACTGAACAACAATGACAAACAGATGAGAGAGGACTTAAGCTCTCTAATGACAGTTTTCACATACAGAGAGGGAAATGGAAACTCAGAGAGAGGAAACTGATCATGTTCAAGGACACAGCCAGTGAGGAGTAAAACAAGTCCCCCAGCAGCTATTTTCCCGGTTTCTAGTTCTTTTTCCTGACACCACACCTTGGAGGCTTTCATGCATTGAAGGAAAAGCAATGAATTACTCCCTTCCTCTACATCTCTAACATCCCTAAGAAGAAGCAAGTAAATTTCTTTCAAATCCCAGTCACTTTTTTCTCTTTCTGAGAGAAGACAGAGAGGGGTAAAGTCAGCTCCACCAAACAGATTCTGTACTAATGGACTAAGAATTGGAGCATATTAAGCTTTTGACCTCACCCACTCATTTATTTAACTAATTCTTTCTAAAAAAAAAAATCACTATTTAAAAGAATTTTAAAATTGACGTATAGTTGATTTACAAAGTCGTATTAGATTCAGGTATACAGCACAATGATTCCATTATAAGTATATATCTATTCTTTTTCAGATTCTTTTCTCTTATAGGTTATTACTAACTATAGAAATGATCCCTGAAAGTATCATCTTTAGAAGCTATTACAAAATATTGAGTATAGTTCCCTGTGATATAGAGTAGGTCCTTGATGGTTATCTGTTTTATATATAATAGCTTGTATCAGCTAATCTCATATTCCTAATTTATCCCTCCCCGCTTCCCCTTTGGTAATCATGTTTGTTTCCTTTACCTGTGGGCCTCTTTTTGATTTGTAAATAAGTCCTTTTGATTTGTAAATAAGTCATATGATATTAAGCAATATCATATGATATTTATCTTTGTTTGACTCAACTAATTCTGATGCTAATATCTACATAGCATTCAACTATTCACACAGACACCTTAAACACACACACTTATATTAATATTTTTTGCATTGTATCAAAACTCCCCCCAAACTTGGCTTAAAACATCAACCATCTAATTTCCTCTGAAATAAGCCAGGGCTGATACTTTGAACTGGCCTCAGCTTGGGAAGAATATTCTGACGGGACAGAAGACAAGATGTTGTCAGGTTGAGGGCTTTCTCCACGGGTCACTGATATGCCTGCAGTCACATGGTGGGTCTGAGGGGTCTAGAACAACCTCATTCACAGTCTGGTGGTCCATCCAGGTGTCATCTAGGCTCTCTCCCCATGATCTGTGATCTTCAAGGAGGCTAGCTCAGCCTTTGTCATGTGGCAATGACAGAATTGTGATGTCAGCAAGTGAAAACAGTTGTAAATACTGCTGAGACCCAGACTAGGAAGGCATACAATGGCACATCTGTTGTATTCTAGTTCTCATGTCTAGCTGTCAAAGCAAGCCACAGAGCAGGCCAAGGTTCAAGGAAAGGAGACACAGACATTGGTTTTTGATGGGTAGCACAAAGTCTTATTTAAAGAGGCACATCCATAGGAGGGAGAGGTTCTTGTGGCCAATCTATCTGTATCTGTCTAACTATAATCCTACCTCTACCTACATCTGGATACTGATATAGATAAAGAATGGATATGGACATAAATGGGAGCTTTCCTGGTGGCTCAGATGGTAAAGAATCTGCCTGAAAGGCAGGAGACCTGGGTTCAGTCTCTGGCTAGGAAGAGCCCCTGATGAATACTAGCTACCCACGCCAGTATTCATATGTGTGTGTGCGTGCGCGCTCAGTCCTGTCCAACTCTTTGTAACCCCATGGATTGTAGCTGCCAGGCTCCTCTGTCTATGGAATTTCACAGGCAGGAATATTGGAGTGGGTTGCTATTTCCTCCTCAAGGGGATCTTCCTGACCCAGGGATTGAACCCACGTCTCTTGTGTCTCTTGCATTAGCAGGTGGATTCTTTACCACTATGCTACCTGGGAAGCCCTATAAATATATAGACAGATCAATACTATATTCTTGAATACATAAGTATTCATATAAAAATGTGAAAACAAACACACAGACACACATACATATTCTTATCCCTGTGGAGCTTATAGTCTAGTTGCAGAGACTCAGCCTGATATTTGAAAAGTGACAGTGAAAAGGGCTAAAATGAGCAGTGTAGCAAAATGCTAAGTTGAGGGAAGAAGGAGACCCCTGCGGGGCCACATGAGGGTAAGAAGGAGCTGCAGGGTCTTGAGGGTTCATTTTCCTTTATCCATGAAATGTGCTAGGCCTATCCAGGCACTGATAAGCAGACCAGTCCAGAGGAGGTGAGGGTTGTGGGTGAGGAGAGAGAGACGTCAAGGTGGGGAATTAGCCTAGGTCAAGCCAAGGGGACCTGAGATACTGGCGGAGGCACTCAGACCTGAATAAATGGGAGCCGTTGAAGGATATGGAACAGAGGTTATTTAAAAATATATATTTATTAAAGTATAGGTGATTTACAATGTTTTGTTAATTTCTGCTATGCAGAAAAGTGACTCAGTTATACATACATATAGTCTTTTCCATTATGGTTTGTCACAGGATACTGAATATAGTTACTTGTGCTATAGGGTAAGACCTGGTTGTTTATCCATCCTATATATATACTAGTTTGCATCTGATAATCCCAAACTCCCAGTCCTTTCCTCCCTTTTACCCTTTCCCCTTTGGAAACCATAAGGCTGTTCTCTATGTCTGTAAGCTGTTTTTTTTTTTTGGCAATGAGCTTTTGAATGATCTTTTTTCCTCTTTTTCCTATTCATACTTCCCCCTTCTCCCAATCAAACTCCATTCCTCAGAGCAAGGTTCTTCCCCATTCCTTCCATAGAGGGTTAGCAGGTACTCCTGGTTTAGCCTGTTGAAAACTGCTGATTACTGGGGCCACCTCCAGCTTGCCCCAAATCTCCCTCTGGTCCCAAGATTTGAGAGTCATTCATTCATTCATTTATTTAGTTTAAATTTATTGAGACAGACATTGTTTTATACCCTATATTTATATTTAGTTATTTAAGTCTCAAAACAATCATTATTACCTTGAACATAAAAACAAAAACAAACCAAGGTCTAGAGAGTTGAGGAACATATTCAAGATCACACAGGATTCTAGAGTGAGACTCAGACCTGGCCATCAGTCCCCAATCCCCATTCCAAGTCCAGCCTCTGTCACCTTGCCTGTCACCCACAGGGAGGAACTGGCTCTGCCAATTTCTGTCTAGGGTGACTTCCTGAAAGGAGAGCTCCTCGAGCAGATCTTATTCCAGAAAACTCACAGACACTCAAGGGCCAATAGCTTCATTCTTCCTGACCCCTTCCCAGTCACTGAGACAAAGTCCAGAGGAGGCAGGAACCCAGCCCCCTTGAGAGGCCAAAGGGCAGTAAACCTGCTCTGATGTGTGGAATTCGAACTCCTGTGAAGACTGCTTATCTCCAGGCCCATCAGCCCCTCCAGTCATCTCTGAGGAGAATGAAGAAGCCTTTCTAATGCCTGGAGGAACTGTGAGAGTTTGCCAGGTGGGACTGTGGGGAAAGCTCCAGAGACCAGTAAGACTGAAGTGATTCTGTCACCTCTGATTTGCACCACCTGGCCTGCTCTATTCTGTGTTAATTTAACCTTACTTTTGCATTTTCTTTGCCTGTCTACTTTGGGCTTCCCTGGTGGTTCAGACAGTAAAGAATCTGCCTGTAACACAGGAGACCCGGGTTTGATCCCTGGGTTGGGAAGATCCCTTGGAGGAGGACGTGGCAACCCACTCCAGTATTCTTGCCTGGAGAATTCCATGGACAGAGGAGCCTGGTGGGCTCGACATGACTAAAGGGCTACTAACACTCGCTTTTCACGCTTGCCTGTAGACTTTCCAGGTTTTCCGTCTCTTCTGTCACATGATCGGCACAGTGTTTCCAGGGTGAGGCTGGCCTGGGTGCTGCTGCCTCCATTTCTCCCATGAGGAAACGGTGGGGCAATGTCAAAAGGTGGTGAAGGAGGAGGGGCAGGGATGTACGTGCTGAGCGCGAGTCGTGTGCGCAGTGCTTTCAGGCACTAACTCCTGGAAACTCCTCATGACTCATTTTTTTTTTTTTTTGGATTAGCAAACTGAGACTCAGGGCAGGAGATGGGGCCTAAAAGGAATTCAGATTTATTAGTTACAATGCCAGGGCAAGATTCAGTACTTCCGAAACCCCAAGTCTGACCTTCGCCTTCCTGTAGGCCCTGTCTTGGGTCTGAGGCCTCAGGAGTGACTCCTGGGGCCACATGAGGAGGGCATACTCAGAGCTACCAGGGCTTGATATGCCAAAGGGTTCCCACTCCCATTTCCTCCCCTCCCCGCTCCTGAGCAGCCAGCCCTGCTCCCATAGTCCCCTCCTTGGTACTGGGGGTGATCTGCCCATCCCACTGGTAGATGCCTGTGAATGCCTGGAGCTCACAAGATGCTAGGGGGGCTTTGTGCCAGACACAGCTGCGAGGTTCCTGTCAGGACTAGAACCTCTGGGATTCTTCTTTTAAGGCTCTCATTAATTTATTCCAGGGGTGAGGTCTCCAAGACTCAGAATTTAGACCCTCAGTCCCTTGGCTTCTGTATGGCTTGTTCTTGCTCTTTGCCTGAGGGGAAGAAGATTCATATTCACTCCCATAAGGTATCAAAGGATTGGGAATGAGAATGAAGCCCGTCTTGGATGTGTCTTCTCATCACACAAATTACTGAGCGTCTGGGGCACACCCGATACTGAAGTGGGTTCTGTGTGTAAGAAACATGCAGGGAAGTCTCTTTGCTTTCAAGTGGTTTATAGCAAACACAGAGAGAAAATATCTGAAAATATACTTATGAAGAAGGCCCAACACTGTCTAACTGAATACTACTTCATGTCATTCCCCTTTTTGATTTTTGATGTCCAGGATTCACTCATTCATTCATCTGTTCATTTGTCCATCTACTCATTCATCCATCCACCCATCTACCTGTCCATCCATCCATCCATTCAGCCAGTCATTCATTTGCCCATTCATCCATCCATCCATCCATCCATCATTCATTCTCACCATTAATTTGGTCACCCAGTCATTTGAGGAGTAGAACAAGGTGCTAGTCTAAATAGTGGAGATCCAAATAGGACATGAAGGACGCTGCACTGTGGAAAAGGGCTGGCTATTACGAGAAGGCATCAAATGGAGTAAAAGAAAAAGGCTTGGCTTAAAGTAGGACTGAAGCTATAATCCTCACTACACTCAGTAGTAATAATCTCTGTGTCTGTTTGTCTACTCACCTCAAGTCTTACTTTGTATTCTCAATATCCCTATTGATTTGCTGAGTTCCTGGCTCAAAACAAATGGTGAATGAAAGAGCAAGTGAAATAAAGCAAAGAGTGTTGTAATCCCTTTAGGAGTCTACTTTCTCATGTGAGAAAATGGGTGTTAATGATAGTCCAGTAGAGGTTAAGTAAATACAGTATTTTATTTGCCTAATGGGACACAGTACCCAGATCAATAAATATTTCCTTTTTGCTTCCTTCTTTATCTTGGGCCTGCCTCTTTCCTGCTCTCAATACTTTTTCATGATTTAACAATGAAGGGGTCAGAATACTGTCTGAGGGCCTGACCCATTTTGATTCAAAATACTAGGTAATAGTCCAGTGCTTGGCATTGTTCCTGGGAAAGCTTCTGCGTGCTTTTCATAGATAGTATGCTGTACTCGCTACATCTTTTTATTTATTTATTTATTTATTTTTTATTGTTTTTGCCATACATTGTCATGATATCACCATGGGTTTACATATGCTTCCCTTCCGGAACACCCCTCCCTCCCCCCTCCCCCCCAGGAAATCTCGCTGCACCAGCCCCGAGCATCAATCCTGGGCTGGCGATTGATTAGACACATGACAATTAACATGCTTCAATGCCCTTCTCCCATAACATCCCACCCTTACCCTCATCCACAAAGTCCACGAGTCTATTCTATACATCTGCGTTCCTTTTGTTGTCTCGCATGTTGGGTTCTCGTTACCGTCTTTCTAAATTCCATATATATGCGTTAATATACTATGTTGTTAATTACCAGTTAAATATGAACCATCCATAGGTTGCTTCAGGCTCCTCAGGGATAACACCTTAGTTGCTTAGAAAATAGTAGGAGGGAGGGTCCCTAACAGTGACCCGCAATTTTCTTTTCCCAAAACAGGCCACTGTTTTTATTGATTGAATGGGTTTCAGTGTAGCTTTTAAACTGTTGTCTCTGTTGCAGTAGGTCTGAGAAACAAAGCTGCTCAACTGAGATTTTGATATTAACGAATGGGTAAGGAAGGGAGTACTGTATTTGGTGGTCCAAAAGGGCATTTGGGGGCCCCCTGCTGTCAGTCAGACACCAAAGGGTTGGATGCTAAAACCCTAGAATTTAGTCTGCATTGCCCCCTGGTGGCAAGACTGGTATTTGGTCTGCATTGGCCCCTGGTTACAGCCGGCAGTGGGCAGTGGCATTATTCCTGGGCCAAGCTCCAGAGTCACCTAGCAAGACTGTTAGGAGCAAGAGTACAGTTCCAGTGATTTCCTGAACATTTCTTAGGCTGTCTAAGGCACCATGGAGGTCATACAGGAAGAATAGGGGATCCATTCTGCCTCCAGTAAATTTGTGTTTTGGGCTTCCAAATTTCCCTTGGAGAATATCTGCCTTCTGGACTTATTGTCATTCATTTACTCATTCATTCTTTATTTTTCAACAAACATTTATTGAAACATCTATTAGTTTAGTCTGATATCAGTTCAGGTGGGGGTTATAGAAACAAACAAAACAAGTCTCATCCTCATGGATTTTCATATTCTCAGATCCCTGCCTTAATGTCTGGCCTGCCAACACTAACACAGTCACATACTGAGTAAAACTTTGTTACGTCTGATAGCCAGTAAATCCTCTACTGAGGCACTGCATACTTAGAGCTTAAGATGTTTTTCTTCTATGGGTTACTTAGAATTTATTCAAGAGGAAACTCCAAGAGATAGTGAAGGACAGGGAAGCCTGGTGTGCTATAGTCCATGCAGTCACAAAGAGTCGGACCTGACTTAGGGACTGAACAACAACAGGAATTGCCAAAGAGAAAACCCTCAAAAATGGAAAGGAATGTATGACTAATCGTGGAATTTCAGGTAATAAGGTGGGAGATTGGAGGCACAATTGGGAAAGTCCTTGCATTCTCCAAAGCACACCTGCCGAGCCACTTCCTGCTCTGCCCTTGTATTGGACTGGATCTTCCAGCTCTACCTTCTCTGCAAGGTTCGCTGGAGTCACCTGAGAGCAGTGGGAGCCAGGAATGGATACCTGGACTCCGAAGAAGAGCTCTGGGGAGTTTCTTTTTCCCATATAAAGAAGAAAAAAAATTCTGATGATATCTGTTCTTAGTTCTGGCCTCAAAGATTTTACAATCTTCTGAGGGGAGAGAGAAGTTATAGACATTTATACTTACAAGAGACTCACAGATAGGGGCCAGAGGATTTCTGAGTAGAGAGAAGTGATTCACAAGCTGAGGCAACAGGGGAGATTTTGGGAGGAGACATGCTACTCCTGAAGATATCAGGTACTTGATATGCTATCTTATTATTTGGGGAAGTCGAGCTGTGCTACCATAGGAAACCTGGTGGTAGCAAAGGATGTTTGGACAGCCACTGGGAAAGTGAAACTTAATCAGTGTTCCAGGGCTAGAAGGTTGAAGCAAGATTCTAATTTGGCCTCTGGCAATGTTCTTGGGAATTGCTAATTTAAAAAAAAAATTATTTGGGGCCACACAATGTGGCATGCATCAAACCTGTGGCCCCTGCATCAGGGGCATGGAATCTTAACCACTGAGGAAGTCCTGGAAATTGCTAATTTAATAAACCAGCATCCACTCACCGGGCTTCCCTGGTGACTCAAATGGTAAAGAGTCTGCCTGCAATGCAGGAGACCTGGGTTCAATCCCTGACTTGGGAAGATCCCCTGGAGAAGGGAATGGCAACTCACTCCAGTGTTCTTGCCTGGGAAATCCCATGGACAGAGGAGCCTTGCTGGTTACAGTCCATGGGGCCACAAAGAGTCACATCCACTCATAGTCCCTCCCCACACCGCCCTTCATCCTCTAGGCGCTGGCGGGTCAGGTCACTGAACTGTGAGGTCAATACCCTGGGTGGCCTGTGCTGCCATCTGCCTCAGACTTCAGCAGACTCATTAAAACTTTGAGCCTCTATAGAACTTGCACCCGGTGGCACAAGTCAGCTCAATAGCAAGTTCCTTTCAAATTAGTTTAGGATTCTCTCTTTTCTTCTTCCCTGGGTATTTACTACTCTGCTCCATTTCAGATTGGCAGCAGAGTGAGACTTAGCTTTTGTTTGGGAAATGCTACTGCTTTATTTGGGCTTCCCAAGTGGTGCAGTGGTAAAGAACCTGCCCGCCAATGCAGGAGACACAAGAGACACAGGTTCCGTCCCTGAGTTGGGAAGATCCCTTGGATTAGGAAATGGCCCCTGTATTCTTGCCTGGAGAATTGCATGGACAGAGGTGCCTGGTGGGCTACAGTCTATGGGGTCACAAAGAGTTGGGAACACCTGAGCACACACACTGCTTTATTTAAGTCTTCTGTATTTTGAAGCTGTGTGAGTGCTGGAGTGCAGTCGTACTGTTGCGCATCTTATGTAGCCTTTAGAAATTTGGAAAAGAGGAACACTTTAAGGACTCACGACTGGATTAATTCACTTTTGAAGTATAGAAGATACCTTCAACCTGGGGTACTCAAGGTACTGCAGGCTTCTATGCTAGAGAAAGAGCCCTTAAGGGAGCACATTGTCAGACAGATCACAGGGAAAAACTGGGGACAGAATGTTTGCTTCTCTTCGTGTGGGACTTGTGAAAGTCGCTCAGCTGTGTCCGGCAATTTGCAACTCCACGGACTATACAACCCATGGAATTCTCCAGGCCAGAATACTCGAGTGGGTAGGCCTTCCCTTCTCCAGGGGATCTTCCCAAGAAGACCAGGAATTGAACCCAGGTCTCCTGCAATTGCGGGCAGATTCTTTCCCATCTGAGCCACCAGGGGAGGCAATATCTTATTCCCTCACTCCCCACACTGATGTCGTTGGCGCTCAGGTTTGCGGCTCTTCTCCCTCCTGCCTCCAGAGGGCGATCTAGCCACAGCTCTTTTGGGACACGGCAGAGTGGGAGTGTTAGGGCAGGGCTTGAGCCCACTGTATCCTTTCTTACTTTCTTTTCACAGACACGCTCATGTGTTTGGTCCAGAAAGATCCACATAGGTCTGTGAGCCTAAACCACGTGTTCCATTCCAGCTTCTCCTGGCGAGTCCTGAACTGAGTACCATATGGTTTCCACCACCGATAATCATGTCACTTGTGTATGAGCTCCTTTGAAAATCAGTGGGGTAAGATTATTTTTATTTATTTTTAAATTTCTTATTGAATTTTAAAAATTTTATATTGGAATATAGTTGATTTACAATATTGTGTTAGTTTTCAGGTGTATAGCAAAGTGATTCGGTTACACATTGACATGTAATATCTATTCTTTTTCAGATTCTTTTCTCATTTAGGTTATTACAGAATATGGAGTAGAGGTCCCTGTGCCTTACAGTAAGTCCTTGTTGATTATCAATTTTACCTTCTATTTATTTCGAATGCACTGTTGGTTGTGTCTCTACCTTGCTCAGAATCCCAGGACCCCTTCGCAAAGGTCTTTTGTAACCTGTCCCCAAATGACCCAGCCACGGTCATCTTCTCTGTCATGATGTAGTTGCCGTGCTGCCAAAACAGAAAAGAGGAGTGGAAGCTGCCATCCGTGTCTCAGCACAGGGAGCCCTGGCTGCTCTGTGACTGAGCCAGGTGGCCCGGTGTGGCCTGACGTGAATCATGGCCCCCCGACCAGGCTCCACTGGGCTCCTGAGCAGATGGTCATCATTTAGAACCGGCCCGGCCTCTTTCGCGGAATCTGGCATTTTATTGCTGCCTACTGGTTGTCAGGCCTGCTTCCCTCCATTTCCTGAGTTGGAGAAGCCCCAACTTCTGGGCTGTAACACGGCAAGTTTCCACCAGAGGCTGCTGCTGACTTTGTCTCTCTCTCTCTCTCATTCTGTTCTTTTCGTTTGGGAGACCTGACTCCACGGCCCACGGGCTCTTTTCTGTTGCCTCATGCTTCCAAGGAGCCAGGTGTATTTCAGTGAACTGCTGGGGGCTTGGGCACGGTCCTTGCACTCTCGGACCTGTGATGTATATTTGGTGGCAAAGGGCCATATTCCAGCAGCACCGTGAATGTGAAAGGGAAAACGACTCGCTTCTCCCTCCTTCACCCTCAGTTGGGCATCTCCCCACACTCCCTGCAAGGGCTCTGAGGCCAGCGTTGGGTCCTGGCTGGTCTTTTAAGTCTTTGTTTATTAAGGAGGATGTTCCGCACATAAAAGGACCACTCGAGGCTGCTGCAAATGCCCTGGGGAGGACCAGGAATTCTACTTAGATTTTGAAATCTGAAAGAGATGGCTGTCATCTAGTCGTTCAGTCATGTTTGACTCTTTGTGACCTTATGGATTGCAGCATGCCAGGCTTCCCTGTCCTTCACTATCTTCCAGAGTTTGCTCAGATTCATGTCCACTGAGTAGATGAAAAAACACAGATTGCCCCAGGGCACCCAGCCACCTGCAGTTGAAAGTGCCCATGTTCTCCCCAGGCTTCAGGAAAGGCTGCTTTATTGGCTTGGGGTGGAATTGCTTTCTCCTCCTGACCACCTCCCCTCACTCCCCTGTTCTCTTGCCCAGTCCCTTCTGGCCAACTCTGAGAGCCTCTGGCATATCTATTTCTTCCTAGTTGGTCCAGACTTGGGCACTGTTGTTTTTTTCTCTCCCCTGCCGAACCCCTAGGGAGAGGGTAGTTTATTGAATCCAGTGCTCAGATTACTGTAATTCTACCCGATCTGCTGTCTCCCGTGTTGTGTCACCCACCTCCAGCCCCAGACCATCCAAATTCAAGACATAAATCACCCACTGCCAGCATGTCGCTGCCCTAGACAAGAACCCATGATGGATCTCTAT
Organism: Antilocapra americana; assembly: GCA_007570785.1. Taxonomy (NCBI): domain Eukaryota; kingdom Metazoa; phylum Chordata; class Mammalia; order Artiodactyla; family Antilocapridae; genus Antilocapra; species Antilocapra americana. The sequence continues at coordinate 31,658,600 of ML661897.1, read as the reverse complement.
TGCCTTTTGGATCCAAACTACTGCCTGGCATTCATGATGTTTTGCAGTCCTCTCCTGTTTTCATATTCAGCCAACTGTGTCTCTATTCTCTGCTTTGCCAACACAGTTGTCTCTATGCTTCCTCTGAAACCTCCACCCTTAAAAAATATCCTGGAGCCAAAAAACTACCCAAAACATATCAGGCTCATCTGTATCTCCTTTCCTAGAATCATGTCTTGTGTTTGTCTCTCAATCCCAATAATATCCATCTTTGGAGTCAAATTTCAAGTCTCACTTCTTAGACAATCTGAATCCACACTGACATCTTTTTTTCTTTTTGATGGCCTGGAGCACTTTTGTCTGCAGCGGGCATGTTGGCGTGTAATTATGTTCAAGATGCTGATGTTGAGTTGTTTTATACTCATTTATCCAATTGTTGAGTAATCACTCACTGAGTGCTTATTATTGTGTTCCAGGCGTTGGGCTGATTTGTTAATCTAGGAATCGTCTCTGCTTTTTTTTTTTTTTTACCTTCATGACCAATCAATCAAGTGGCCTGAAGGATGTGAAGGATGCTTCCAAAATGTGTGCTGTGTTTGGCCACATGTCTACATCACCATTTACCCCTTGCCCACCGCTCCTGTCTGCACTACTGAAATGGCCTTCCAACTGGTCCCCCATATCAATTTTTGCCCCAGTGCAGTTCATTCTCTACAAAATAGAATGATGTTTTAAAAAATTTTATTTTATATTAGAATATAGTTGATTTACAATGTTGTGTTAGTTTCAGGTGTACCACAAAATCATTCAGCTATACATACATACATACATATATATATATAGATATATTTTTTTTTTCCTTTTTCAGATTCTTTTCCCATTTAGGTTATTACAGAGTCCTGAACAGAGTTCCCTGTGCTCTACAATAGGTCCTTGTTGATTATCTGTTTTATATATGTATATGTTAATCCCATCCTCCTTAGAGCAGCAGTTCCCAACCTTTTTGGCACCAGGGACCAGTTTCATGGAAGATAGTTTTTCCACAGATGAAGGGCAGGGGGATGGTTTGGGGATGATTCAAGCACTTCACATTTATTATGCCATCACTTATATGACAGGAGGTGGAACTCAGGCAGTCATGCAAGCTATGGTGAACTACTGTAAATAAGGATGAAGCTTTTCTTGCTTGTCGGCTGTTCATGTCCTGCTGTGTGGCCCAGTCTCTAACAGGCCATGGACTGGTACCAGTCCCTGGCCTGGGAGTTGGAGAGCCCTGTCCTAGAGTATGTTTTAAAGGAGAAAATTAGATCATATTGGTTTGTCACTATGTTAAAACCCTCCTGTGGTTAAATCCCACCAGGGGTGTTGTATTGCACTTAGACTCAAACAGAAATAGAAAACAAACTAGACTCGCCACCTTGGTCTATGAAGCTATGTGCCATTTGGCCCCTGCCCACTTCTCTGGCCACATCTCTTGCTTCTGTCCCCATTCATCACTGGGCTCAGCCTCCCAGGTCACCATTCCATTCCTAGGGAGTCCTGTCAACTCATTCCTGCCCCTGAGCCTCACTCTTACTGTTTATCCCTGGGATTCTCTTTCCATATTTTCAGGCCACTAACTCTGTGTCATCATTTAGGGTGTAGCACAAGTGTCACTGACTTAGAGAAAACTCCTGTGCCTGCTAAATTGCTTCAGTTGCATCCGACGCTGTGTGAACCCCATGGAGCCCTCCAGGCTCCTCTCTCCATGGGATCTGCAACAAGAATACTGGAGTGAGTTGCCATGCCCTCCTCTAGGGGATCTTCCTGACTCGAGGACTGAACCCACATCTCTTACTTCTCTTGCATTGGCAGGCGGGTTCTTTACCATTAGTGCCACCTGGGAAGGTGAGAGAAGCTTCCCAGTACTGTGTTATTAAAGGTTGCCTCCTGGCCTTACTGTTAGTCTCTTCTCCAAGATTTTGTTTTATTTTCTTATATCACTTGTCTTACTCATTGGTTTATTTTATTGCTTCTCACCCTCATCCTCTTTAGAATATGAGTTCCAGGAAAGCTGGGGACTTGTTAGTCTTGTTTTCTGTGGCACTGTCAGCACCTCGAATAGCACCTAGCACCCGGAAGAGACAGTATTTGTTTAAGTAAAGAAATGAATGAGCGATGAAATGATTTTGTGAATACATGTATCCAAGGTGAATAAACATGATCCCTGCCTTTGAATAGTTCACAGAATGCTTGTAAAGGAGAGAGACTAATAAACATTTCCAATCCAAGGAAACAAAAGCTATAATAGAGACGTATAAAAGCACTATTTGAACACAGATGAGGGAATAATTAAATCTACCTTCTTTGAATGAATCTTATCTCTTTGCTTATATTATGGTCCCATAAGGACAAACTATCTCATCCTTCTATAATATTCCCCACTACAGTGGTTTCTAAATGCCAGTCTCTGGGCCAGCTGCAACGGAATCACCTGGGAAGCTTAAAAAGCATCACAGATGTCTAATTCTGACTCTGCAGGCCTGAGTGAAGCCCTAGGGTTTGTCTTGGTATAAAAGGTCCCTGAGGGGTTCCAAATCATACTAGCTTGGGGACCACAGTGCCACATTGCTCAGCACAGGGCTGAGTGCATTGTAAGGGCCCAGTGAGCCTGCCTTCCAGAAATAAATCCATCTTTCCTGGCTTATTCTTTTTCCTATAAGCCCCAGGGTAAGTTACCAGGGTGTCTGAGGTTGCTGCGACCAGTAGGGGAATGTCAGACAATATGGGGGATCATTCCTTTTTGCTGGCCTGACAGCTCAGTGTTGCTCATCTCTCTTCACAGGGATGGTTATTACCAGCCTTACAGGTTGTTTTATTTTCCTAATGAACAACACACAGGCATTCTCCTATTAGCCCCACCCCTTGTGAGTATTGCTTGGCAGTAGAGAGCCACAGCCTGGAGAAATGGCCCTCAGGGTGACAAATCTCCTCTTTCTATAGGCAGTGGGCTTCCTGGTGGCTCAGATAGTAAATAATCTGCCTGCAATGCAGGAGACCCAGGTTTGATCCCTGGGACAGGAAGATCTCCTGGAGAAGGGAATGGCTACCCACTCCAGTATTCTTGCCTGGAGAATCCCATGAACAGAGAATCCTAATAGGCTACAGTCTGTGGGGTTGCAGAGTTGGACATGACTAAGTGACTTTCACTTTTCATAGGCAATGGACCACGGGGATGAAGTGCAGGAGGGAGTTTGTGTGTTTGTGCTATTGTTCAGAGAATGGTTAGTAACTTGTGCCATAAAAAAGGCTCCATGGACTTTAGCAGGCTCTGGTGTTTCTTCACTGAGGGCCTAGGCTCAGAAGGTTGGTGGCCTTGAGGCCAAGGTAGGAGGTGACCTTTCTCCAGCTTCGGGAAACCCCTGGGGATCTTTCACCGGTCTTCGTGTCTTGACTTGCCACTGGAGAGGACCCTACCAGAGACTTGGTGTCCAGGGCTGACCAGCAGATTTCTTGAATGCTGGTGATTCCAGAATTTTCATGTAGAAGAAGTTTAAAGGTGGCAATACTTTGAAGTGGGAGCTAGCAGCCTTCCCTGGAAACTGTTTTATGGCAGGCACAATGCTTGTACTTGGATTGTGTGCTGGTTATGTATTGTGTAGGAGTCTGACAAAGATTATGGAGAAGGAACACCAGAGTTCCCCTCATCACCCCATGCCTACATCCTCTGCCACCTGCCTGTGCCTCTCATCAATGTCACCTTTACTCTTAGGGCTTAATCTTGGAAACAAAATTTCTCCAAATGTCGTCTCCTTCCCTCCCTTTCTTCACTCTCTTATAGCAGCTAGTGAAAGTCATTCAGTCATGTCTGACTCTTTGTGACCCAATGGGCTGTAGCCCCTCAGGCTCCTCTGTCCATGGGGATTCTCCAGGCAAGGATAGTGGAGTGGATTGCCATATCCCACCTCCAGGGGATCTTCTCAACCCAGGGATCAAACCCAGGTCTCCCACATTACAGGTGGATTCTTTAGCGTCTGAGCCACCAGGGAAGCCCAAGAACACTGGAGTGGGTAGCCTGTCCCTTCTCCAGGGGAAATTCCTGACCTAGGAATCGAACCAGGGTCTCCTGCCTTGCAGGAAGATTCTTTACCAACTGAACTATCAGGTGAGCCTGGTATGGCAGCTAGGATCATTGCAAAACAGTACATTCTCAGCTAAGCTTACTTTTAAATATTCTGGCTGTGAATGGACAGACTCAGTGTATATCATAGAGCTTCCATCAACTACCTGGAAGAAGAATGGGAATGAGGAAGGAAGGCAGGGGGCTCCAGAGCAGGTAGTATCACTGCAGTGACCACACACTAAAGTTCACGTCTTTTTTAAAAATATTACTTAGTTAACTTGACTGTGCCAGGTCTTAGTTACAGAATGTGGGATCTTTGCTGTGCCATGTGGGATCTTTAGTTGTGACCTGAAAACTCTTAGTTGTGGCACATGGGATTTAGTTCCCTGACCAGGGATTGAATGTGGGCCCCCTGCATTGAGAATGCAAAGTCTTAGCCACTGGACCACCAGGGAAGTCCCAGGCTTACATCTTTAAGAGAAGAAACACCTCAGTCATGCACACAGATGGGCACTCTACTTTCCCCCCATATCAGGTTTCATAGAGAGTTGATGTTTGATGTTCCAGCCCATGATACAGTAGGACCAGCAAACTTAGAAGGCAGCAGCAGTTGCTAGGAGCAGGTACAATGACGGTGGGGAAACGAGACAGACAGATACAGAGATGAACTGACTCTCATGGAAAACACACTGGCTGCCAGGGGCCATGCCACCAGATGGAGGGTATGGGGACCTAGGAACCAGAACAAGCCAAGTTCATGCTCTTGTTCCACAACTAACTCCCTGGAGGGCCTTGGATGGGTTCATTAAGCTTCTCTGGGACTTGATTTTCTCATCTAAAATGGCAATAATAACAACCCCAAATATCCCCAGGCTCCTATCCGATGAAGTAGTAGGTGTGTTTTCTCATTTTTGTTTACCAGAGCCTTTGTTTGTTTGATGACAAAAATAACAAACTATTTGTTGTGAAAACAACTTTCGAAGAAGATAAAAGAATGGAACCATTCAGAGGTTCATAGAGTCAAAAGAGAAAGTACCCTTTACCTCTTCATGTATCCCCTCCCCCTCGGATCTTATTCCTCACTTTTCCTAGAGTGGAACATGTCCCTTTAATTAAGATTTGTAAAACCTACGCAGAGTACAAAGGCAAGGACCAGAAACGAAGGGGACAGAGCTATTGTATCTCGACAGCTCCAAGGGCCTCTCTGTACAGAAACTCAGAAAAAGGACTTCTTTTCTGAAAGCAAAACAAACAAGAAGCTGAAGGAAGAGGCTAACTGATGGGCAGCACTTCCTGTTTAATAAGGTAGGAAGCCATATAGTGCTTCTTATAAAGACTTCCATAAGTACTGTAAACACATACAGACGTTCTGGCACTAAACAAAGACCTTCTGTCCTTCAGACATTTAACTTTGGTGGAAAAGTCCCTTCTCCACTTATACCATCCTTGTGCTTCATGGTTACTGGTAAATTTACGATGTATCACTAGGCTGAGAAGTTAATCCCTCCCAGGTGTTCAGAGTAGATACCAAAGGTAACCTGTGAAATAGTTCTCACCAGTTTTCTTTACCAGTCGGTACACATTTATGTTGATCTCTGATTTGTGTTCATTTCTGTTTCTTTATGTTGGTAACTTGAGCATCGGCTAAAGTAGTTAAATAGATTCACCCCCCCGACCCCCGAATTTTGGCTTTACCTTTCCTAGTTGGACTTTATTCAGTCTGCTGTGTCTTGCTTTGGTCATCTTTTTTTTTTTTTTTCTCTTTGACCGTGTGAGTTGGTATGCTGGATCTTAGTTCCCCAGTTAGGGATTGAACCTTTGCCCCATGCAGTGGAAGCACAGAGTCTGAACCACTGGACTGCTAGGGAGGTCCCAATTGTGCTTTGGTTATTCTTGAAGCCAGGAATCTCCTCTTGTCTCCATGTGGGCAGCACAAGGTGGAATGCTCTCCTCATTTTTTAGAAAGTCAAGGTCATGTGGTGAAAATTCTCCCAGACTCAGAATCCGGAGTCCCAGAATTGAGACGTGTAATATTGTTTTCATTTCACTCCTTTGGGCTTCAGATTTTTCCTCTGTGGGACCATCTTTCCCACTCACATGATTTTGGATTCTGGGATTTTATACTCAGATATGGTTTGAATTTGCCCGCAATGCAGGACTGTGTTCAATCACTAGATGGGGAAGATCCTCTGGAGAAGGGAATGGGTACTCACTCCAGTATTTTTGCCTAGAGAATCCCATGGACAGAGGAGCCTGGCAGGCTACAGTCATTGGGGTCGCAAAGAGTTGGACACGACCGAGCGATTGAAACACACACACATGGTTTGCCTGCTAGTGTCTGCTTACAGTGGGATTCCAAATTCCAGTCTTACCACTTGGCTGGGCTCTTTCCTATTCTGGAGACTCAGATGAAGCCCTTAAGTGTGGTTCTCCCCCACCCCCACACACAGGCAAAGGGCCGGTTACTCCCAAGGGTGTATGTATCTAGCTCTGCCTGTGGTCTCAGGCTGGAAAAGTATAGAAGAGTCAGCACTCTGGGGAATCTAAGGGTATAAGCTTTGACTATTTCTCTTCAAGAAGCCAGGCTTAATTTGGGGCTCAAGAAACCACGAAATTATAGAACTTGAGCTAACAAGGCTTTTAGGGACCTTTTTTGTTTTCTTTTTAATTATAAAAATAATGAGCTGGTGAAAATGAATTTCGACAGTACTTTTTTTTTTAAATTTTTTATTTTTTTTTTATTATTGTTTTTGCCATACATTGTCATGATATCACCATGGGTTTGGTATGAAATAAAAAGTAAAATGCCCTCTATTCTCACCTTCAGTGACATTTTGCAAGGAATCCTCCATGAAGAGCTTCTTATAAATGTGTTAGAAATGAGCTGTGCATTATCACACTTCCACATACATGCTTGTGTCAGCTCAGCTTCCATGTATAATACATCCTTGTGTCAGCTCACCTCCACCTGCCCCTAGACACACGGACAAACATGGGCCCATTTTGGGAAGTTTGTACCTTGCTTTTTGCACATAATGAAACATGTTGGAGATTTTCCATGCCAACACTCATGGACCTTCCTTGCTCTTTATAGGCTGCTTAGCATTTTCTGAGGGAGAAGAGATTGGCTGCAACTAGCGACACACACCAGGGTTATTTCCGGTGGTTGCCACTGCGAACAGCGCCTCTCAGACAGTGTTTCATTCAGTGTCTTCAAAAGCTTGATCCTTGGGACATAAGCTTTTGGAAGTGCTCAGGGACAGAAACAAAAACAGCCAGCCGCCAGTTTAGAGGTCAAACACGAGGAACATTTTATTTATTTATTTAGGTCACCCCACAAGGCTTGTGGGATGTTAGTTCCCCAACCAGGGATTGAACCCCGGGCCATGGGGGTGAAAATGCCAAATTCTAACCACCGGACTGCCTGGGAATTCCCAGCATTATATCTCAGATGTGGAAGTTGAGAAATATTATGTTCTTTTTTTTTTATTTTAATGACGTATAGTTGGTATACAATATTATATGTCACAGGTGTGTGGTATAATGATTCATACGTTTTAACAGATTGAATCCCATTTATAGTAATTATAAAATACTGGCTATATTAATCCTAACCTCCTGATTTGTCTCGCCTTCCATAAACATACTACTGTATATAAAATAGATAACTAATAAGGACCTACTGTATAGCACAGGAAACTATACTCAGTATTTTGTATAACCTATAAGGGAAGAGAACCTGAAGATTTTATATATATGGTGATTTAGTCGCTAAGCCGTGTCCAACTCTTGCGACCCTTGTACCCTGCCAGGCTCCTCTGTGTATGGAATTTATCAGGGAAGAACACTGGAATGGGCTGCCATTCCCTTCTCCAGGGGATCTTCCTGACCCAGGGATTGAACTTGCATCTCCTGCATTGCAGGAAGATTCTTTACTGCTGATCTATCAGGGAAGCCCATATATATTTGTATGCACATAAAATTACATATATATATATACATATATATATATATATATGTGGAGAAGGCAATGGTACCCCACTCCAGTGCTCTTGCCTGGAAAATCCCATGGATGGAGGAGCCTGGTAGGCTGCAATCCATGGGGTTGCTAAGAGTCAGGAGCGACTGAGCGATTTCACGTTCGCTTTTCACTTTCATGCGTTGGAGAAGGAAATGGCAACCCACTCCAGTGTTCTTGCTTGGAGACTTCCAGGGACGGCGGAGCCTGGTGGGCTGCCATCTCTGGGGTTGCACAGAGTCAGACACGACTGAAGAGACTTAGCAGCATATATGTATATGTATATATGTAAATGACCTTCCCTTGTAGCTCAGTTGGTGAAGAATCTGCCTGCAATGCAGGAGACCTGGGTTTAATTCCTGGGTGGGAAAGATTCCGTGGAGAAGGAAATGGCAACCCACTCCAGTATTCTTGCCTCAAGAATCCCATGGACAGAGGAGCCTGGTAGGCTATAGCCCATAGGTCACAAGTATCAGACATGACTTGGTGACTAAACCACCATATAAGTAAATGAACTGCTGTGATGTACACTCGAAACTAACACAATATTATAAATCAATTATACTTCAATTTAAAAAAGCATTAGGCATGGTCTTTATATATATATATATACTCACACATATATTTTTACAGTGCAAGATATCCTTGTAGCTTATTTTATATATAATAATTGTACCTCTTAATCCCCTCCCTCTTCCCTCTCCTTTCTGGTAACCACTAGTTATGTTCTCTATATCTGTGAGTCTTGTTTTTTTTTCATATAGCATGATACCCTCCAGGTCCACCCATGTTGCTGCATTTGGCAAAATCTCTTTTTTATGGTTGAGTGTTATTCCATTGAAACATTGATCTTATACTACCTTTGGCACTCCTGGATCTCAGGCTTTCAGACTTTGATTGAATTATACCACTGACTTATCTGGGTCTTCAGCTTGCAGGTGGCAGGTAGTGAGATTTCCCAGCTTCCAGAATCGTATGAGCCAATTTTGTAATAAATCTACCTATCTATTTGTTCTCTTTCTCTGGCTGTTCAGTCCCTAAGTTGTGTCTGACTCTTTGCGACCCCATGGACTGCAGAACACCAGGCTTCCATGTCTTTCACCATCTCCCAAAGTTTGCTCAAGCTCATGTCCATTGAGTCAGTGATGCCATCCAATCATCTCATCCTCTGTAGCCCCCTTCTCTTCCTGCCCTCAATCTTTCCCAGCATCAGGGTCTTTTCCAATGAGTCTGTTCTTCACATCAAGTGGCCAAAGTTGGAGCTTCAGCTTAAGCATCAGTCCTTCCAATGAATATTCAGGGTTGACTTCCTTTAGGATTGACTGGTGTGATCTCTTCCTCTTCAAGGGACTCTCTGAACCCTAATATAGGACCTAGGTTATGGATGTTGAAGCCAACAAGTCCTCGCTTGTTCTGGTGGTATCTGGAAACATTAGGAAGCTACTTAGAAAATACTGTAACCCCACTCAAGGGAACTGTTCTGTGCAGACTCAATCGAGGGTACCCCAAGTAGAATTGAGGAAGGAATGAAGGAATGGAGAAGTGCTCTGGGCAAGCAACTCTCCTAAGAGCATTCATGGGCAGTATCTCATTTGAGCAACACCATCTTTTTTCCCTTTAATATTTATTTATTTGGTGGTATCTGGTCTTAGTTGTGGTATGTGAGATCTAGTTCCCTGACCAGGGATCAAACCCAGGCCCCTAGCATTGGGAACTCAGAGTCAGCCACTGCACCACCAGGAAAGTCCCTTCAAAGGAGTTCTACTTTCACTTTACAGAAAAGAAAATTGAGAACACAAGAGAGAAAATGACTTCGTTAGGGTCTCACCAAGCTGAGCTTCTATCTCTGGGGAAGGCTTCTGAATTACCAGCAAAGCCACTTATAAATGTGTTACCCATCAGGCTCCTCTGTCCATAGGATTCTCCAAGCAAGAATGCTAGAGTGGGTTGCTGTGCCCTCCTCCAAGGGATCTTCCAGACCTGGGACTCAAACTCACGTTTCCTGTGGCTCCTCCATTATATGCAGATTCTTTACCACTGAGCCACAAGGGAAGCCCACTTATAAATCTGTTTTGAACTAAATCTTGTCTTTGGATTGTCTGTATGGCTTTCAGAACTCCTGAGAGTCTGAGTAAATCCAATCTTCCTAAATTCCCAGCTGCGGAGATGTCATTGTCCATATGCTGCTGGGTGAAGAATAGGCCTGACCTTTAGTTCAGTCCTATCCCAGCCCTTTTCAGCTGTGTGATGTTGGTTAACTTACACAGCCATTCTGTACTGGGGTTTCCTAAGCTGTTTGACAGAAATAATGAAACCTACCTCATGTTTTTGGAATTTAATACAACATGGTAGGTAGGCATGTTTTTAGCCCAGTCCTGGAATGTGGTTTTGATCCATTCCCTTCACAATGCTGGGCCCCTCTGGCTGTCCCCACTTCTGATCCCCTCTCCAACCTTACTTAAATATTTACCATTCCTCTGGCACATTGAAAACTGCTCTGGGTCCTGGATGGCTTTTGCTGTCTATGTTGGGTGGGCCAGATGAGTCACTATCTGTCGTATGAAAGGCCTCATGTGTAGTGGATGCTCCGTAAACATTTACTGTCTGGTTGAATGATTGATCTTCCTTTCTCCTCTATTACTAGTGCTTGTCTCTTTTTCCCTTCAAACTGGCTGTCTGTGTCCTGGCCCTGGAAGCCCAGCTAGTATCCAAGGACAATGAGATAACCCCAAAATCACCCATTTGGTTCTACTTTTGTGGCTGAGACCTGAGATAACAGCTCTTCCCTGGATCCACTCTGATGTTTTACCCCTGGGGTCTCAGGTTCTTTCTCAGTCCTGCTTTCCATGGATCCGTGCCTACTGAGGTCACCTGGCACTTCCTCCTAGGTGTGATGGCACTCACTGCCCTTGTAATTTCTCTTATCTTTTTTCTGTATTGATAGCTGTGCGATGCTGGGTTGCCATGACAACTGATTGATTAGCATCCAGTTCCTGGACTGGGAAACATGCAGCCATAAAGAATTACAAATGATGCCTGATTGTCTGCTGCCAATAGCCTGATTGCTGCCATTTTCTGGCAGGTAGCTCAGCCCTAACAGGAAACCCTGTGCTGTGCAATTATTGCGATGTGATTGATGCATCACTATAGCTACAATCTGCAGTGTTCCCAACTCAGAAGATTTTTTTTTTTAAGAAAAAAGAAAAAACCCTCCCCCTTTCCGATGGAAATGCTTACAAATAAGGAAGAAGTATGGAGTGGGGGAGGGAAGTGGAGCTGGTAGGGGAGGTGACTTTAAACTAAGCAAGAGCCTGGTTGGAATTCCAGAGGTAATGAAGACTGGGAGAGAGGCATAGTAGCATATAGTCAGGGAGAAGGAAAAAGGTATGACCTCTTCCCCCTCCAGCTCCTGGGCCTTGCAGCACACTGAGGGGTGGTTCAGAAATAACTTCCAAGTGAGAGAGGCCTGAAAAGTGGGGAAATGCAGGATGGAGCACAAAAATTATACAGGTGACAGGTAGTGTGCTGTTAAGGCCAATTACTCAACCTGCTCTCTTGGGTTTAAGTCATTTGTGATGACCAAAGAGCAAGTTCCTGGGCCTGGAAATACTCAGGGAAAGAGGCCACAAAGCCAGATGAGACCAGTGAGAGTGTGGAGGATGGAGCCTGAAAGAAGGCTGGTACTCAGAGGCTTTGGGGGCAAAAGAGACCTTTTCATCTGACCCAGGGCCAAAGTGCCTCTGTCGTTCCTCAACTGGATGCTGAATACTTCTCAGGCTGGTAGAGAAGGAAAAAGAGAATAAAAATATTTGTGATTGTTAGGGCTAGATGTCAGTCTTTTTGTTTTGCCAAAGCTGACTATTAATGGGAAGGTTGCCACCCCCAATTATCTCCCAAGTCATGTCAATAGTTCAAAGATACCTAGTTATCATGCTGCAGACACTTCTTCCCCTCAAGTTAAGGATGTCTTGCTTTCTGCAGCCTTTTTTAAAAAAGCAAATGCTCCTAGTATTATTTAGTCACCTACACCTAAATGTGAATGTGTGTGTTTTTAAACGACTTTATTGAAGCCCGACTGACATACAGGAACTCTATGTGTTTAATGTATACAACCTGATGAGTTTTGGTGTACATCCATGAAACCATTATCACAATATGCCATAAACATATTGATCACCTCTGAAATTTCTTCCTTCCCTCCTTTTTTATCATTATAATTATTAGTGTAAAAACATAGACCTAGAACAAGTGAGAATGCCTACTCTTGCCATGTTTATGTAACATAATACTTGGAATCCTAGCCAAATAAATTTGATAAGAAAAAGAAATAAAAGGCATCCAGATCAGAAAAAAAAAAGAAGTAAAATGATCTGTTTGCAGAGCTTACATACAGGAAGCCTAAAGATGTTGCAAAAGTACTCTGTTATACTGAATAAGCAAATTCAATAAAGTTGCAGGATATAAAATCAACATACAGCAATCAGTTATATTTCTATACACGAATAACAAACTATTTGAGAAAAAATCAAGACAACAATCCCATTTACAAAAAGGAGGAAATCTGATGAAAAACTTTTACACTGAAAATTATGAAACACTGGTAAATGTGTTTTTTATACTCATTTTACAATTATCTGAATCCTTTCTATCATTGACTTTAGGTACTTTTATTTTTGCATTCTTTCTTTTTTCTTTTTACTGTTTGAAAGAAGGGACGGAGTCATTAATTTTGTCATATAATGGAATCATAATAAATAGTGTTGCATGAATGAATGGGTGGAAAGATGGTTACAATGATGAGGCAACCTCAAAATATATGGGGGTGGGTAGGAGTTGGTACAGTAAGGTATGATGGAGTGGTGATGGTCAAAATTAAATTGAAAACCACTAGAGACCAGCTCTGGGCTTCCCTGGTGGCTCAGTAGTAAAGAATCTGCCTGCAATACAGGAGATGCAGGAAACAAGGATTCTATCCCTGGGTTGAGAAGATCCCCTGGAGGAGGACATGGAAACCCATTCCAGTATTCTTGCTAGGAAAATCCCATGGACAGAGGAGCCTGTGAAATTCTGTCTATGGGGTCACAAAGAGTTGGACACAACTGAAGTGACTGAGCATGCATGCAAAGACCAGGTCTAGCCACATAAAGGAAGTCTTAGATACAACCTACTTCCAAGGAAGCCTGGGTAAAGGTATCAAAAATATAGGCAGGCTAATATCTCTGGAGCCTGACATTGCTAACTATTACTTTCTGGGTTCGAGATTATATACCCTATCCGTGTTTCCTGTCTAGGGAAGATCCTTTAACATTTGTTGGAGCGCTGGTTTGATATTGCTGAATTCTCTCAGCTTTTGCTTGTCTGTAAAGCTTTTGATTTCTCCTTCAAATTTGAATGAGATCCTTGCTGGGTACAGTAATCGGGGTTGTAGATGATTTTCTTTCATGACTTTAAGTATGTCCTGCCATTCCCTTCTGGCCTGAAGCATTTCTATTGAGAGATCAGCTGTTATCCTTATGGGATTCCCCTGTGTGTTATTTGTTGTTTTTCCCTTGCTGCTTTTAATATTTGTTCTTTGTGTTTGATCTTTGTTAATTTGATTAATATGTGTCTTGGGGTGTTTTGCTTTGGGTTCATCATGTTTGGGACTCTCTGGGTTTCTTGGACTTGGGTGATTATTTCCTTTCCCATTTTAGGGAAGTTTTCCTAAAATCTCCTCAAGTATTTTCTGATGGTCTTTCTTTTTGTCTTCTTCTGGGACTCCTATGATTTGAATGTTGGTGCATTTAACATTGCCCCAGAGGTCTCTGAAATTGTCCTCATTTCTTTTAATTCTTTTTTCATTTTTCCTCTCTGTTTCATTTATTTCTACCATTCTGTCTTCTACCTCACTTATCCTGTCTTCTATCTCTGTTATTCTACTGTTAGTTCCCTCCAGGGTGTTTTTGATCTAATTTATTGCATTATTCATTGTATTTTGACTCTTTTTCATTTCTTCTAAGTCCTTGTTAAATCTTCATTACATCTTCTCAATCCTTGTCTACAGTTTATTAAACTGTAACTCCAATTTGTTTTCAAGATTTTGGATCATTTTCACTATCATTATTCGGAATTCTTTATCAGGTAGATTTCCTATCTCCTCCTCTTTTGTTTGGTCTGGAGGGCATTTATCCTGTTCCTTTACCTGCTGGGTATTTCTCTGCCTCTTCATCTTATTTATATTGCTGTGTTATCTCTTTATTGTGGAGGTTCCTCATTATGGGTGGGGTTTGTCAAAATTTCCTGGTTGGGAAAGCTTGTGTCGGTGTTCTGGTGAGTGGATCTGGATTTCCTCACTCTGATGAGCAATGAAGTGTCCTGTAAAGAGTTTTGAGATGTCAGTTAACTATTGCTTTCTGGTACCATGGCAAAGGAGAGGGCCATGGGGACATGTGCCTATCACCGTGGTTACTGACTGATAATGTGTCCCTTGCGTACAATATGGATCTGCCCATCAGAAAATGATTGACATCTGTAAGTCGATCCCAATAGTCCAATTTATTTTCAATGGGAGAAAAAAATGAATTAAACTGTTTATTTACTACTTTTGTCTTCTTATTAGACTGAGTTTTCTGAAGGCACAAATCATGTCTTCTCTCTTTCTGTTTTTAGTGAGTTCCTGGCATTGAGAAAGCATTTAATTAATATATTACTGCTGAATAAGTGCACAATTTAATAAATTAAGAATAAATTCAATCCTTCTCAGCCACAGAGTAAGAATTGAGGAGAAGAAACAGTTAAAATTGTGGTACATATGTACAATGGAATATTACTCAGACATTAAAAAGAATGAAACAATGCCATCTGCAGCAACATGCATGGACCTAGAGATTGTCATACTGAGTGAAATCAGACAGAGAAGGAGAAATATAGTATGATATATGTTATATGTGGAATCTAAAAAGAAATGAAGTAAATGAACTTACAAAACAGAAACAGACTCAACAGACTTCAAGAATGAGCTTATGGTTGCCAGAGGGAAGGATGAGGGGAAGGGATAGTTAGGGAGTTTGGGATGGACATGTACACACAGCTGTATTTAAAATGGATAGGACTTTCTTGGGCTTCCTGATGGCTCAGATAGTGAATAATCTGCCTGCAATGAGGGGGACCCAGGTTCAAATCCCTGGATTAGGAAGATCCCCTGGAGAAGGGAATGGCAATCCACTGCAATATTCTTGGAGGCTTCCCAGGTGGTGCTAGTAGTAAAGAAACTGCCAATGCAGGAGACATAAGAGACTCAGGTTCGATCCCTGGGTTGGGAAGATCCCCTGGAGGAGGGCATGGCAACCCACTCCAGTATTCTTGCCTGGAGAATCCCACAGACAGAGGAGCCTGACAGGCTACAGTCCATGGGGTCACACATAGTTAGACACGACTGAGGCAGCTTAGCATGAATGCATGCCCAGGGCTTTCTGGCGAGAAGGAACTCTCAAGAACTGCTGCTCCGGAGTCTGTGTGTCCTGAGGGGGCTGAAGCAGACCTCTCACCACTTCTCCAGGAGACTCTCTGAGACCAGTAGGCCTTGTGAGGTTACAGTGAAAAGACAGTCCCCTATGAAGCAGGCCCTCCTCACCAGACATCAGATCTTCTAGTGCTGAAATACTGAACCTCCCGGTCTTCAGAACTAGGGGCTGTGGGAGGTGAAGAACAAGAGCATAAAGCCCAATTCCATGATTACTGGAAGAAGTCAGGAGCACACAGGTACAATGGTGGATGAGAATGAATACTGGAGAAGCTGACAGGATAACCCCAACAGTAGCAGATTAAAGAAGCTTGTACAGCCTCCTGTCTGTAGCCTAAGGACCAGGAATGAACTCAGCCAGGGGGTGCCAACTCATCATTTATGACTGCTGAACATCGGAGTACAAAACCTGGACCCACTGACTCAATTCAGAATGGCCATCCCAATTCTATAGCTGCTCAGAGGAAGAGCTGTGAAGTCTTTTGCAACCATGTGCTATGCATGCTAAGTCACTTCAGTCATGTCTGACTCTTTGTGATCCCGTGTACTATGTCCCCATGGACCAGGCTCCTCTGTCCATGGGATTTCCGAGGCAAGAATACTAGAGTGGTTGCCATTTCCTCCTCCAGGGGATCTTCCTGACCCAGGGACTGAAACTTCACCCCTTATGTCTTATGCATTATAGGTGGGTTCTTTACCACTAGTGCCACCTGGGAAGCCCTAAACCACATTACAACTCAATTGCTGTCTCTGCTTGCCCTTACTTAGGGTATATGTTTAAAAGGACCCTGGAGCAAATTCCTGCTCACAAGTCTTCTTCTAGGAGTTTGTTTCCTGGAGAAATCCCAATCATTCTAGAGCAAATATTGAAATTAATAAACAATCATTCACTATTAAGATGATCTTTTTTGGGCTTCCCTGTGGTGTGCTGCAGCAGATAAGAATCAGCCTGCTAATTCAAAGGATGTAGGTTTGACCTCTGGTCTGGAAAGATCCCACATGCCACTGAGCAATTAAGCCTGTGAGCCACGACTATTTAGCCTTTATATCACGACTACTGAGCCTGCGTGCTGCAATGACTGAAACCTGCACACCCAGAGCCTGTGCTCCACAGCAAGAGAAGCCACCTCAGTGAGAAGCCGTCACAACAAAGAGTAGCCTCTGCTCAGGACAACTGCAGGAAGCCTGCGCAAACCAACAAAGACCCCATGCAGCCAAAACTAAGTACATAAATAATTCATAAGTTATTTTATAAGTATTTATAAATTTATAAATGTAAATAAGTAAATAAATAATTGAAAAAATAAATAAAATGGATAATTAACAAGGACCCACTATATAGCACATGGTACTTTATTCAATGTTATGTGGCAGCCTGGATAGAAGGGGAGTTTGGGAGAGAATGGATACGTGTATATGGATGGCTGAGTCACTTCGCTGTTCACCTGAAACTATCACAGCACTGTTAATCGGCTATACCCTAACACAAAATAAGAAGTTAAATAAATGTGGGAAATCATGTGGTCAGATGGGAGCTATCTATGAGTTCTAGGGAGACAGATTCACAAAGTCCTAAGTTCAAGTTCAACTCTACAACTTATCAACTGTGAAAGCTTGGGTATGTTATTGGACTTCAGTTTTCTATATGGAAAATGGGAGATAACAGCAGCACTTATTTCCTAGGGTATTTAGAAGGATGAATTGACAGGATGCATGCAAAGCATATAACACATAGCAAGAACTCAACGACTATTTTGCAGTATCTAATTCCTGGCCTAGAAGTTGAATGTTTTTTACTTAAGATGTACAAAAACAACACAAGTGACCACTTGAAAGATAACACGCATTACATTGATGCAATGATCAGTGACCCTGTAGTTGTAGGAGATGGAGTAACGCAGGAAGATTCTTTTGATTTACCTTAAATGCACCCAGAGAATGTCTTGCTTGTTGTTGTACAGCAGCTATAAAATACTTGTGATATGGCACAAATGTAAAAATAAGTCCTTTTATATTCAGTAGATAAACTATATCCACATTTGTAGTACCATGTAAGGTCGTTGAAGACCATCAGAATTGGTGTCCCCCATTTTCAGATAACCTACACAGATAAAAGCTCGTTTCCATAGGAACCAGTTTTGCTTTCTTCTCCATCTAAGTGAAGTCCATTTATTCAAGTCTGAATGTTTTATAAGTACCTTGCAATGAGTTCTTCACTTGGTTTACCAAGCTCAGTGCAAGTGCAGCGAACTTCGTGTTTGCAATGTGTTAACTTCGAATGACTATACACTCGAGTTTGCTGTGACTCATTCTTTGTTTATTTGGTCCGTTTGCAGTTCCGACTTGAAGATCAGTTTCCACAAGCAACTTGTGTCATCTAACATCCACTAGTCTTTCTGAAGAGTGTATAGTTTGGAGAACATTCTGGGAGAAGAAGTAGTTGAGAAACAAGTTATAAGATGGTGATATAAACATTTCTTTGCTTGTATCTGAGGACAGTGTGTACATTTTAGGAACTTTGACTTGGCCCTTCAATTTCAGCATATCTGTTCAATGCTTTGCCTTGTTATCCACTCAAACACTATGTTTCCCCTTATGTCTCTCTCTTAACTCAATCTCTGTTATTTTCTAATGTTGAATAACTGTTATTTTCATCACTTCTAATCTCCATCAAAGAGTCCTCAACATACATTTTCTAGGCCCTTGGAGGATTGGGAAGATGCCTAAATGACTTAGGCTGGGATGGGCAGAGGAAAGAAGAGGACCATGGAAACTCAAGCTCACAACTCAGGAACTAAATGCCTTCAGTAAGGGCATCACCATGTACCTTTTATTTTCTCAGCCTCTGATTTGGAAATCAGTACTCATGTTCTTCTCTTTGGGTATTTCATTTGGAGAATCCCTGTGGTTTCTAGAAGTCATGAAGCTCTTGTCTCTTTCTACTCATTGCCCCTGTGGCAGGAGACTCTTGTGTCTCTCTGGTAAGTTTTGGGGTCTGCATATGACGAGGGCTCTCCCTGCTGCCAGGTCCCTGCTACCTGCTCTGCTTGGAGGAGGCAGATAAGGGGAGTCGGGTGAGGAAGCCCATGCCAGCTGGCAGGGTGGCCTGGGAACCCAACGCTAGGCTAAGAAAGCTACAGTCTTTTTGGTTGGATTTGCCTTGGAACAGGATGGTACAGGGAATGGCCAGAACTTGGCAAAGGGCGAAGGGAGCCTAGATGGAGAAGGAAGCTTGAGAGGTTAATAGACTTGGGGTAGGCTTCATGGAAGGGCACCAGGTTTCCTGAGGCTCTTTGGGAGGTGGTTCAGCAAAAGGACCCATAAACTTCCTAAACACAACAGCATTTACTCCAATGCTCTCCTTATTTTCCATGACTGTCTTACAATACCAGGCTTCTTTAAAAAGCAGGAACTGAGTCTTTGTTCTTCACCATGTCCTCAGAGTTTAGCCATGATCTGGCGATGAATCAGGACTCAATTAACTTTTCCTGCTTTGAATGGATATAATTTGTGGGGTATGTTTAGGGCCAGAAAGAGACACTTCAGTGCCCCAGAAAAGCTAATGACTTGGTGCCATTTTGAATGGTTTTAAATGTTTTTTCAACAGTTATTCAGAGGAAAGATTAGTGAGTGAGTAAAGGGCTACTAGGGAAGAACCCACATTTTCAGACAGCCAATAACAAAAGACCTGCAGTTAAACAGAGCCACCCTTGCCCTTTGGGAGGTCTCAACCTGGAGGTTCCTTTTGTAGGAATTCTGGTAAATATTTCTTCACCAGATTTTCAATGATGCTTAACATCCTTTGGAGCAGTGCTGTAGCCAGCTCTGTGGATATCTTTAGTCTAGTGTGGCAAATGTAAAGATGGGGTTATGTCAGCTATTGCTGACTTTGTCTCATTATGTTAAAAAAATAGATTATTATAACAACTTTAAGCCCCCTTTTAAAAGAATAACAAATTACTCTCTATCACAAGGCTATAACAAAATAGGTTTTATATTTTTGTGTATTCTGGAGACTTTGGCCATAATCATACATATTTTACATCAGTGTAATCATAGTGAACATAACATTTTGCTTTCTTCTTTATTCACTTCACATTACATCAAATGATTCTCTGTATTGTTCCATTCTTTTTCTATTTTAATAACTGCATAATATGTCATCAAGGTGATAAACAAATGATTTAGATTGTTCCCATGTTTTTTGTTACCGTAAGCAACCATCCTGTGATAACTTTGTGCATCTCACTTCTTTTTCTTTTTTAAGAATTATGCTCTTTAGGGATAATTTCCAGGGGATAGATCAAAAGCTTGGCCCCACCAGCTTGTAAAAGCCCATTTTTGTAAATCTCTCTCAAGTCTGCTTTCGGGGACTTGAAATCAACTGTGGTAGGTCAAGTAGGTACCCCACAAAAATTGAAAATGCTGCAAATCAGGGCTTTTTTGTTTTGCTTTGTTTTCATTTTTGTTTTTGGAGAGCTGGCTTGCCAGCACAACCCTGGTCAAAAGGTACGAATTTGTTTATAGTTCTTTATGTATTGATTGCCATATTATTTCTTAAAGAACTTGAACCAATATATATATAGCCAGTTTGATTGAGACATTTTAACTTGTTGAGGTATAATCGTGAAATACTTATATTTCTTCAATAGTTACTAAGTTGTATTTTGTCAGAGCCCCATTTCCCACTGGGCAGTGGGCTCCCTTAGTATATCTGAGTCCAACTCCGTCCTTTTCAGCTATTTAAAACACTGTCACTTTGGTCGCTATGGTTTGTTGTTGTTCAGCCACTAAGTCGTGTCCAACTCTTTGTGACCCCATGAATTGCAGCACACCAGGCTTCCCTGTCCTTCACTATCTCCCAGAGTTTGCTCACATTCATGTCTATTGACTTGGTGATGCTATCTAACCATCTCATCCTCTGCTGCCTTCTTCTCCTCTTGTCCTCAGACTTTTCCCGCCATCAGGGTCTTTTTCAATGAGTCAGCTCTTTGTATCAGGTGGCCAAAGTATTGGAGCTTCAGCATCAGTCCTTTCAATGAATATTCAGGGTTGATTTTCTTTAGAATTAATTGGTATGACATCCTTGCTGTCCAAGAGACTTTCAAGAATCTTCTCCAACACCACAATTCAACTCTCACATCCATACATGACTAATGGAAAAACTATAGCTTTGACTAGATGGACCTTTGTTGGCAAAGTGTTTATTTCTGTCTATTTAAACACTGTTTTAATTCAAAGCTCATCCCATTCTTTTTTGGCAGGTGACCTGAGACACTAGGATTTGGAGCAGAGGAGGGTTGCTATCTGCCACCCTCACTAGTGAAGGTGAACTAGTGAAAGAACTAGTGGTTCTTTCTATTTTACCATTATTTACTCTCTGGAATTGAATTGGGGAAAGGGAGAGGATTTGTGTGATTGCCTCAGTGTGTTGACTGTTTTCCTCTTTTTTCATCAGATCAATGGTTCTCTCTCCTTCAGTGGCCACGTGGTCTCTGTCCCTTCTGTTGTCCATTGCTGCCTCCTATCTGTCACTGCACCGACTACTTTTTCTGTGTGATTGGTGTCCCATTGTTAACTCCTTTCTTTTTGAAACAACTAAAAACTGGACAAAATATATGAAACATTGTATGAAACAACACATATGACATCAAGTAACAAATTAGAGTCATTTCTGAGAGATGGGAAAAGTCAGGACAAGCTCTATGATTGCCCTAGCTTGAGGGAGTTTTCAGGTTGAAGCTCAGAGGAGAATCCAGGTGGATCCTGAGTTGAGGGGATGAAGCGAGGGGTTCTGGGGAGACTAAGAAGGGGAGTGTAGGCAGGGCAGAGTACAGAGAGGGGAGAGCTTAGAGTGAGGACTTGGAGATAGGCAGAGAGATCAAGTACTGATGAATGCATTTGTGAGAGGAAAACTATTATTAATAGTCGAGACCAGGGAAAAAACCACCCAAATGGTTTTTTAGAAGAATTACATCAAGGGCAGAGAGCTCTGGGACTTGTTTGCAACAGCAGAGTGAAAAGCTTCCTAATTCACAGGGCTTTGGGTAGAGTACTCAAAAAAGTTTCATTTTGTAGTAGGTCAAAATTAGACTTAGATCCAATGCTCTGTTCTCACCTAACAAAACTTAATTAAAAGCAAGACATGAAAAGGATCAAGTTGTTTCCAATTAACTTAATTGCATTTCATGATAAAGCTCAAGAACTTTAATAAGAATATAAAAATATTCAGGAACAACATGATAAATAGCACAATGTCTTGTATTCAATAAAAAAAATTATGAGACATGCAGAGGAACAGGAAAATACATCTGATAATGAGAAAAAAGGTTGACTTAACATTTGAAAATCAGCCAATATAATTCACCATATTGACTAAATGAAGACCACATGATTATCTTGGTGAATACAGAAACAGCATTACAAAATCCAACATCTATTACTGATAAACACTCTCAGCAAACTAGAAATACCAAGGAATTTCCCCAACCTGATATAAAGGCATCTATGATGGCCATGGGTTTGGGTAGACTCCGGGAGTTAGTGATGGACAGGGAGGCCTGGTGTGCCGCAGTTCATGGGGTCGCAAAGAGTCGGACATGACTGAGTGACTGAGCTGAACTGAACTGAATTAGAAATCTACAGTAGGCATTAAACCTATTCATGAAAGACTGAATGTTTTCCTTCTAAGGTCAATAAAAAGGCAAAGAGGTTCACTTCCCCCACTTCATTTCAACATTGTGCCGGGGAATTTAGCCAAGGTAATAATGCAAGAAAAAGAAATAAAAAGCACCCAAACCAGAAGGAAGAAGTAAATACAGTTTCGTTTCATAGGACAGCATGCATATTTATGAAGAAAAGCCTATGGAATATACCAGAATGTTAATGAAGTAATATTTGGTTTACAAAATTTATAGGATATGAGACAGGCTTACAATATTCAATTTATTTCAGTATACCAGTAACAAATACTCAAAAATTGAAATAAATAATGTCACTTAAATTAGCACAAAAATATGATATACTTCGGGATAAATCTGAGAAAACTGACCTGTGCACTGAAAACTACAAAACTCCTGAGAGATATTTAAGAAGACCAAATGAATTGAAAGATAACATTATGCCATTTGATAGGAAGTTTGAGCATTGTTGAAATGTTATTTTTTCCCCCAATTGATCTGTAAGTTCAAGACAAGCTCAAATTCAAGAAGACTTTTTTTGTGTGTGTGGAATTTGACAAGCTGATCCATTTTAAAAAAATTAGTTAATTATTTTTAGTTGTGCTAAGTCTTCATTACTTCGCTTGGGCTTTCTCTAGTTGCAGCTAGTAGGGGCTACCCTTCATTGCCATGCTTGGGCTTCTTATTTGGAGCTTCTCTTGTTACGGAGTGCAGGTTCTAGGTGTGCTGGTTCAGTAGTTGCAGCTCATGAGTTTACTTGCTCCACAGACTATTGAATATGAAATTTTCCCAGAATAAGGATCAAACCCATGTCCCCTGCATTGACAGGCAGAATCTTATCCATGGTGTCACCAGAGAAGTCCAATAAGCTGATTTTTAAGTTCAGAGAAAAGGGCAAAGAATTTTAATGGATAGAGCAATTTTGAAAAAGGAAAATAAAATTGGAGGACTTGTTACTACCTGACTTTAAGACTTATAAAGCTGTAACAATTAAGACAACATGACATATGTATAAAGATACACTACCTATATATAGCCAATTGATTTTCAACAAGTGTGCAATGGAAATTTATTTGATGGAGAAAAATTAGACTTCTCAACAAATTGTGCTGGAATAAATGAATATCCATAGGCAAAACACCCCCAAACAGCAGCAGCAGCAAACTTCTATTTATTCTTTTTACCATATACAAAAATTAAATTAATATGGATTATAGATTCAAATATAAACCCCAAAATGACACACTTCTCAAAAAAAATAGAAAAAATCTTTATGATCTTGGATTAGAAAACTGTATCTTACACATGATGTAAAAAGTATGATCTATAAAAAATAATTTGAAAAATTGAACTTAAGAACTTCTGCTCTTTGAAATATACTGTTCAGAGAATAAAAAGAGTAAACCATAGACTAGAAGCATTTACTTACAAACCAGAAATCTGATAAAGGAATTCTATTTAGAATTTATAAGATTTGTTAAAATGTAACAATAAAACCCCTGAACAACTCAATAAAAAAAGGAGGGGGGCAGATTTGAACATCATTTCACCAAAGAATATACTGTTGGCAAATAAGAACATGGAAAAATGCTTAACATCATTAATCAGTAGATAAATACAAATTAAAATGATGAAATATTATTCATCTGTTAAAACATTCTGAATTAAAAAGACTGACCATACTAAGAATCTGTGAGGGTGTGGAATAGCTGGAACACTCAGCTGCTAAGGGAATGTAAAATAGCACAATCACTCTGTTTGTATTCTTTGTTTTAGTTTTCTAATTGAAATATAGTTGACATACAATATTATGTGAATTCAAGGTGTACTGAATAGTGATTTGATGCTTGCATGTGTTATGAAATAACCATCTGTTCCCATGTAAAGTTATCAAAATATTATTAACCATATTCTTTGTGATGTATATTACATCCCTAAGGCTTATATATTTTTTATAACCAGAGGTTTGTACCTCTTAATCTCCTTCACCTTTTTTACTCTACCACCCCTGTCCCCTCTATCTTTTCTCTATCTATAAGTCTGCTTTTATTTTGTTCTGTTTCTAGATTCCACACGTAGTGAGAGCATATGGTATTTGTCTCTCTGTCTGACATTTCACTTAGTATGATACCCTCTAGATCCATCTTTATTGTTGAAAATGACAAGATTTCATTATTTTTTTATGGCTGAGAGTAATATTCCATTGTATATATTTACCACGTCTTCTTTATCCATTCATATATTAATGTACACTTACATTGCTTCCATATCTTGGCTGTTGTAAATAATGCTGAGATAAACATTGGGGTGCCATTTATCTTCCACAATTAGTGTTTTTGTTTTCTTTGGGTAAATATTAAGAAGTGAAATTGCTGGATCATGTAGCAGTTTTGTTTTTAATTTTTTGAGGAAACATCAAACTATTTTCCACAATGGCTGCACCATTCCCATCAACAGGAAAAAAGGATTCTCTTTTCTCACCAGCACTTGTTATTTGTAGTCTTTCTGATGATCACCATTCGGACAAGTGTGAGGTGGTATCTTATTGTGGGTTTTGATTTGCATTTCTCTAATGGTTAGTGATATTGAGCATCTTTTCACATGTCTGTTAGCCATCTATGTGTCTTCTTTGGGAAAATGTCTTTTCAGTTTCTGTTTCCACTTTTTAATGGAGTTGTTTGTTTCCTGATGTTGAGTTGCATTAGTTCTTTGCCTATTTTGGATGGTAACCTCTTAACGGATATATTGTTTGCAAATTTTCTCCCATTCATTAGATTGTCTTTTCATTTTGTTGATAGTTTCCTTCACTGTCAAAACCTTTTTAGTCTGATGTAGTCCCTCCAAATAGCGCAATCATTTTGAACTGTTTTTAATCATACACTTACCATATGATCCAACTATTTCACTCAGGTATTTATCCAAAAGAAACAAAAACATATGTTCACACAAATATTTACACATAAATGTTCATAGCAATTTATTTTGTCATAGTCAAAAGTTGAAAACAGCCCAATTATCCATCAGCAGTTGAATGAGTATAACAAACCATGGTATATTTATTCATGGAATACTATTTAGCAATACAGAAGAGCACAGTACTGATACAAGTTACAATGTGGATGAATTGCAAAGTAATATGCAGAGTAGAATAAACCAGACACAAAAGAGTATTGCAACATGCTTTCTTTTATATAAGCTCTTAGAAATGCAAAATATAGTGAAAGAACATAGGTCAGTGACTGCCTGGGGATGCAAGGGCTGGGAAGTTGTATGAGGAAGGGATCACAAGGAGAAAGGAGAAAGCTTTTGGAGGTGATGGATTGGCTCATTATCTTGATTGAAGCAATGGTTTTATGGGTGAATTCCTATGTAAAAACTTCCCAAACTATACACTTTAAATATATGCCATTTATTTCATGTTAATTATTAACCTTGAAGCCTTTGTTAAAAATGATTAAAAATTATGAGTGTGCTCATTATGCCATGATATTCAGTATCCAAAAAAAAATATAGGAAATATACCCTATCTGAAATGGGATATCCTAAGGTATTGGCCACTAAATTTCTTATGAACAGTCAAAATTATTGCAAAAGGCAAATATAAAATTACATAGATGCCATTCATCAAACATGTAGAAAGTAAACCAAAAATTTCCATACTTTGTTCAAGGAAGCCATTCTACCATGTTTTAGATAAAAGTGAATATGGAGTTGCTCAATAAAGTGGCTTAGTATCTGTCATGAATTCCACTGGCCAATGCTTTTCTCTCGGGCAGAATAGAATTGCCTTAGGTCTGGGGGTCACTGGACCACTGGGCCATCAGGAAAGTCCCCATGTGATCTCTTTAAACAGAAAATGTCAAGAATATTACTGGATTTTCATGCTAAAAAGCATTGAAGAAGCAGTTTAATTCTCCATTTTTTTCCCTTTTGGCGTCCACCCTCACCCTCCACCCAGGAGCCCGTGTGGTCTGAAGCCTTGGTCCAGGTGTCTTCTCCAGGTCTTGATGTCCTTCATTTGCTGCAGACAGTGAACAGCTGAGGGACCTGTGTCTGCAGTTTCCAAAGCAGAATGTCCACTCTCCTAGAGAATAAATGCCTCCAGAGAATAAATGTCTGTTTCCTGATGAGGGAAATCTCCAACTACCCCTGAGCTTCTGATACTCTGCCCTGTGCCTGTAGACACATCTGAGATAGGTTTGGTTTTAATGCAGGTGATCTTGAACATCTTATCCAGTAATCTTCAGGGAAGGGCCTTGGAAGTTGGGAGTTCATAATGGTAACATCTAGGAACATAGGTAAAATAGCATTAATGATGGAGTCAGAAATTCTTGGAGAAAAGCCAGAAGTATTCCCCACTACATGATGGCTTTGGATCAATTATCACCTTATCACCTCAATAGGTAAAATAGTACTGATGATGGAGTCAGAAATTCTTGGAGAAAAGCCAGAATTATTCCCCACTACATGATGGCTTTGGATCAATCATCATCTTATCACCTCAATTTCTTGGCCCATAAAATGGGGAGAATGATGACCACCTCTAAGGGACATTACAAGTGTTGTGTGTGCATGGGCACTCAATTGTATCTGACTCTTGCGACTGCTGGGTTGTATCCTGCCAAGCTCCTCTGTCCATGGAATTCTCCAGGCAAGAATACTAGAGTCAGTTGCCATTTCCTTCTCCAGGAGATCTTCCTGACCCAAGGATTGAATCCAAGTCTCTTACATCTCCTGTATTGGAAGGTGGGTTCTCTACAAGCTGAGCCATTGAGGAAGCCCCTTACTGCTGTTAATATATCAATATTATATTTTATGAATATATTATAATAAACTAATATTATATGTAGTATATTCTCTGGAAGGTGTCTATTATCATGGTGGCCATACCGTAGGAGGAGCTCAAATAGTGAAAGCTACTGTAAGCTATCAGATCTGTTATGTGCTGAAAGATGTTCATCACAGCATTGTTTATAGACACACATCTTGGAAGCACCATCCATGGGTTCCATAAAGAAATAATTAAATCAACTACAATATATTCCCCTTGATGAAATATTATGCAGCCACTGTAAATCATGATTTTTAAAGAAATGAAGAAATGCTCACCAGAGAAACATCAAGTAAAAAAAAAATCAAATCATATATAGGATTCAAACATACATATCTCCTAGTTTATGCATAATCAAGTCATATTATGCATAAATTATATATGCACATATATAATTATTCATGCATATATATGTTGTATATATAATTGAACAAAACTCTACCCATCTCCCTTAAAAGGATTTGGAAAACTATACCTACGAAAGCAATAGCTTATCTAAATGATGGAGTATATGGGTAGTTTTCATTTTCTTCTGCATTCTTTTCATGTGTTCCAGATTTCCCACAATGAACATTTCCTACAATTATAATACAGGGGAAAGTAAACATTATTACTTTTTAAAAATAATGTGAGAATCTTCACTTTTTTTTTTTTTTTGCAAAGTAACAGCTGCCGAGAACCATTAACTTTCTCCTCCATCCATCCAGAAGCCCCGACCTCAGTCTGGCATGGGCAAGACCTGGATGGACCTCCACCTGCCAGACCAGCAGCCCAGATGGGCTCCCTGTGACAAGGGGAGTGCCCAGCTTTGTCAGGTTGTCCTCTCCCATCTCCCCTCGCCCCGCTGGCGGTTCCTTTGGTGTTTATTCACTCACATAGCCTATAGAGTTAAAAGAGGTTTGTTTCTTTTCAGGCTGTTGAGTGCAGCCAGGGTAATTTAGTAGAAAAATGTCATGCTAATGCAATTCAAAGTTCAAATGATCTTTCATTTCGAGGGAAAGAAGAATGTGTGTGCAGTTGGAATGTTAAAACTCACTACTTGCCCTGCAATTCAAATAGAAATATGAGCTGCAGGGGCTACATAAGTCAGATGAAGTACTGTGAGTGAAATGTGCAAAATGAATAAAAATGATTCGGAAGCCGTTTATTAGCATTGCTGGGGGCCAACACCAAACAAGCACCATGGCCATCAGAAGCTGCGTGGGGAAGAAGGAGTATTTTCATGAAATTACAATAATCCCAAAATAATGAGGAAGGAAGTGATCAGTGAGGTCCTTCTTATGAATGTCGAGGAGGCTACCCTCAGCCCCCCCAGAAAGCCGTGCCCTTTCCAGCCCACACGTCTTTTCTTTCTCCTCTTACGGCTCCCTGGATGCACTTGGCAGGTGGACGGGGGTGTGGAGCTTAGGGAAGAGGTCATGTTGCCCACAGTGATCTGTTCTCGGAGGCGGCATTGATAGAGGTCGGGTGGAGGCTTTGCAGCCCCTGTGGCTCTGGCTGCAAAGGAGTGTGGTTGGCCCCTTAGTCAGCCCACCACGTGGACAGAGAGCGGGTCTGTCCCTGGTGACTTCATCATCCTTCTCATGCTCCACTTCTGTCCCAGTTGCCCCTCTGCCACAAGGATGTGCTTGGAAGCAAGAATGTCAGTTATTTATATATTAATATATATTTGCTACCTACCTTCAGCTCATAAGAGATCAACATTTTCAGCCATAGTTGTTATAATCCATTGACATTTTTAATTCTGCACCACTCCCTAAATTGTGAAAACAATGTGAAGTGGCAGTGTGTTGTCCAAGTTTCTTTAGTTTTCTAAAAATCAAATTGCAGAGACCTTTCCTGTCCCCATGAACATGACCTTCTTTGGTGTCATCATTGTATTTTCCATCTTTGTTATGGACTGAATTGACTTCTCTTAAAATTCACATATTGAAGCCCTAATCTCTGGTGTAGCTGTATTTGGAAACAGGGAGTCTGTAAAGAAATAATTAAGGCTAAATGAGGTCAAAAGGTGGAGACTTGGTCCAGTAGGATTAACGTCCTTATAAGAAGATATGCTAGTCTCACTCTTGCAGGAGCATGCACTCTCTTTCTCTCTGTCTTTCTGTCTCTCTGTCTCTCTCTCACACACACATCCCATGGCATACGCAACACACCAAGAAGCAGTCATGTGAGTACACATGAGATGGTGGATGCCCACAAGCCAAGAGAGGGGGCCTCAGAATAAAACCTAACTTGCTATCATCTTGCTCTTGGACTTCCAGCCTCCAGAAAGGTGAGAAAGAAATTTCTGTTGTTTAATCCCCCAAGCTTTGGTATTTTGTTATGACAGCCTGAGGAGACTAATATAATCTTTTATAAACATGTTCCAAAGGAAGAGTAAAGATATGATGGATCCTTATTTATGTAACAAGAAGAAGATACTGAAAAAGAAAAAGAAAAAACCTCAAACCCTAGCATTCAAGGCACGTGTGTGTGTGTGTGTGTGTGTGTGTGTGTGTGTGTGTGTGTGTGTG